>JAOXOE010000862.1:3005801-3037088 GCA_028565055.1 Phoeniculus purpureus | reverse complement strand
GCCTCCCCCGCCCGCTCGGCTTACGGGTGGGTCTCGGAGGGGTCCCCCCCCCCTCTCTGTACCGCCCCCCCAGTCGCATCCCCTCGCACCTGTCCCCCCCTTTGTACCACATTCCCCCTCACTTGTCCCCTTTTGTACTGCCCCGGCCCGGCCCGGCCCATCCCCTCTCTCATTTTGCTCATTAACGCTGCTGCTAATTGGTTTCTGCTGAGGTTGGTCCCCTGGGCGTAGCGATGCCTCGAGGCTGGGGGGAAACTGAGGCACGGGGGAGCACGGAAGACACACAGATTCCCCCCTCCCACCTCCACCCGCTGGCGCTGACCCCATTTTACAGACTAGAACAGCTGGGCGCAGGGCTGGTGACCCCAGCAGAGCCCCCCAGCTCTGTCACCCCCTAGTACTATGTCCCACCAACAGATGAGGGTCATGGGAGGGTCGCTAGAGGGTCCCCAGGGGAGCAGAATCTCAAACCCAAACCAGCTCCCTGTGCTGGACCCTTTTGGGATCTCCTGGACAAGGACCCAACCGTCCAGGAGGAGGCAGGACGCAGAGGCTGAACATCTGCCCCAGCTGCTGAGGGGGACTCCCAGTGCTCCCGCCTCCCTGCTGAGCCTGGGGAGGTTTGGGGAGGATGTTCCCACCTGTGAGGGTTGGGGACAGACAACCCAAACCTCGTGGAGGGGGAGCAGTTAAGTTCATTGTGGGGTGCTGATGGCCTTCAGTGGCACCAAAGTGCTTCCAGCCTCCTTTTTCTACTTCAGAAGCAGCTTTTCTCTGAAATTTCTGCTTCGCAGACAGATGAGAGGGGCCTTGGAAGGTGAAATCAGGATGAGGAGCTTCCCGACCACCTGCACATTTCCCCTGTGACTGGGTAGCTCACTGGAAGAAGTTTTTGAGACAGTAAAATTCACTTGACCAAGAAGGGTGGGGCTTCCGGCCAGGGGGGACCAGGTTCACCCTGGCCACCGGCTCTGCTGCCCCAGCAAACCCCCCAAAATTGCACCCTCGAGGACCCTGGGCTGTGCCTGACCTTAACCTCAGCATTCAACCCACCTCCTGGGAGCCCTGGGATTTCCCTGAGGGCCAGGCTGGTTCCCCAGCAGCAGTGGGGCTCTGGCGGGATGGAGGTTTCCTGCTCTCCCATTTGTGCAGGATCAGGTCCCAGCTCTCTGGAAGGGCCTCCCCAGGATGTCTCTCAGGAGTGGGGTACACTGACCCCACAGTGCTGGGGGCAGGGGAAGGCCTTGCATCTCCCCTGCTCACTCTGCTTTGCTTTTCCCCTCTTCTACGTGATCCAACCCCACTCAGCCCTCACCCTGCTCCCTGGCTCCAGCAGCCCTCTCTCCACCACTGGCCGGAGGTCTGTGACCTTTGGCTGCTGACAGGGGACCTGTGAGAAACTTGGGGAGTGACTGTTGGGCAGGGGCTGTGGGCAGGACCAGGGATGATGCTTAAATTAAAGGATGGAGACCCAAACTAGAGAGGAGGAAGAGCTGGTTGGTGCTGAGGGTGGTGAAGCCCTGGCCCAGGGTGCCCAGGTTGGTGGGAGAAGCCCCATCTCTGGAACCACCCCAGGTCAGGTTGGACCTTGAGGCTCTGAGTACCCTGCTCTGGGTGGCGATGGCCCTGCTTGGGGCAGGGGATGACACTGTATGAGCTGGAAAGTCCCTTCAGCCTAAACCAGTCGGATCCTGCGATTTCAGGGCCAGGTTCCACAAGGGGAAGTGGAGCAGCTTCAGTTTGAAGAATCACAGAGTGGTTCAGGTCAGAAGGGAGCTCAGAGGTCACCTAGTTCCAGCCCCCAACCAGCACCGTGCAAACCCCTGGAGCACTGGTAGCTCTGAGACCAGTGCGAAGAGTTTGGTCCCCACACGCAGAGGGGCAGCCCCCCAGAGAATTCTGGACCCCCCCACCCCGAGGCAGCAGCCAGGCAAAGACACCTCAAGCTGCTGCCTCTCCCCGGCTCCGCTCAGACCACTCTCCTCAGGCATTTTTGTGGTCCAGTGAGTAGTGTTTCCCTCCCAGACACACAAAACCCACTTTCCCATTCCCCGCCCCAGATTTATTCTCGGTGTTCAGACTTTACAAGTTTTTCACCCAAACATCAGCCTGTGAAATTAAATCCCAAACCAGAGCTTTTCTGAGCGATGAAGTGTCGCCCTGAGGGATGGACAGGCCTGGTCCAGCCTGGGGTGGCCCCTCTGTACATGATGTAGCCCCCCTGAGACATCAGATAGCCCCTGAGCCTGTGGGATCTCTACAGAGAGCCACAGGCAGCCCTCTATGGAGACGAGCCTGTGAACCCAGCGGGGCCAGAGATCCCTGTGGAACAACCCAGCCCGGGGCTGAGCAGGGGTCTGGGTGAGGAGAAATGTCTTGGCTGGGCTCCAGCAGCTTGGCAGGTCTGGGCCACCTTGCTCCTACCACAGCGGGATGGACATGGGGACACCAGGGCTGCTGCAGGTTCTGGAGGTTCTCTGGAGACTGGAAGTTCTCAGGAGGGTGACAAGAGAGACTGTGGATGCTCCTGCTACAGCACCACAGCCCCAACAAAGAGGGAGAGAGGGGAAGAAAAGAAATACAGGAGGGGAAAGCCTCCCTTTTGTTCTGCAGCAGGCAGAGCTTGAGGCATCTGGCTCCTCCGGAAGGGCATCGCTGAGGAGCCGGATTGATGGCTCCTGGGTGAAACGTTTGAACAGTGTCCGGTTATCAGGCACTGAGACGCGTGGCTGGAGGAGCTGGAGTTGGTGTGGGGCGAGTGATGGACGCCCACGTAGGGTCCTTCGTCTCTTGTAGGAGATTCACATTCTGGCTCTTCCAAGCCCATCCTGGCTCTCTGCCTTGGTGACCCCATCCCCAAACTCGTGTTGGGGGAAACTTTCTCCTGGAGGAGCTGGTTTGGGCTGCTTTGCCTCCCCCGAAGTGCCTGATCTCAGCAGGGTGTTGAAAGTTTTCTCCTGCAGGTTCTGGATCCCGTGCTGCTCTGGAGTGGGGCTGGTCCCAGTTTGCTCTGAGATTGACAGAAGGCTGAAATCTTCCCTGGAAAAGGTCAGCGGGGTCTGCTCTGGATCCCACTCAGCTCCAAACCAAGCCACATCCTCAACTTTCAGGAAAGACCTCTCCAACTGGGACCCAAAGCTCCCTCAGCACAAGATGTGGCCAGTGGAGGTGTGGTCGTGGAGAACATCCCATCTACCTTCTCATCTCTTCTGTGTGAGGAGTGACCCCCACCTTTGATAGTGAGAACAAATGCCCTGAGCTCCTCTGCTCCTGCCTTATCTCAGGTTCTCTCCCTCCTTCTTTGAAGGCAAAATAAAGGAAAGCCCCCAAACAACAGTGGGAAAAGGAGAACTGGTAGGACTGGGCATCGGAGAACGGGGAGAACCAGGGGTGAAAGTTACCTCTTCCCTTCCAGAGCAGTGTTTTGGGGAGAGAGCTCTGCATCGGCACAGCAGAGCCCCAGCTCCCCTTCCTTCCAAGGCGGAGATCCCAACAGGTGAGCAGGAAGGCTGCTCTTTGCACCCAGAACACAGCGGCTGTTTCCAAGCAGCTCCCACATCACCCCGCGGTGCCCAGCAGCACCCGCTGCTCAGCCCCCCACCCACTCCCTCAGCTCCCTGGGGCTCCAGGGCTGAACCACTCCATAACCTCGTGATGATGCAGTGGGTGAGCGGAGAGGGGTGTAGGGCCAGTCCTCCCAGCACAAACCCACAGCTCTGGGTGCTGCATCCACTGCCAGCCTGGGGCTGCTCCCAAGAAGATCCAGAAGCCCCCAAGGAAGGACACGGGGTGGCTCAGCCCACGCTCGGGGGCCAAGGAACACACAGAGGAAGCCGACTCTGTCCAGACGTGCTGGCGGGGCCGTGGCCAACGTCGAGCACTTGGACCCAACCTGGAGCTCCTGGGGCTCTTGCGTAAGGCAGAGGGATGATGCACCAGTTCCTGTAAGCGATGGGAGCTCCTGGCTGCCTTTTAAAGCAACAGGCTGGTGGCTGCCCTGGGGTCCAGCACCGCTCCTGCTACCCCAGCCCTTGCAGCTGTCACCACCAAGGACTGGGGAGACTGGTGCTCTGCACACAGATGGAAGATGTGGGGGGAAATATTACGGTGGTGCAGCAACCCAGACAGAGCCTCAGAGCCCAGGCATTGGCTTTGCAGCCCCCCAGGCTGGTGTCTGTGTCGTGCCTCTGTTTCCTCAACTTGTAGAGGGTCAGACGGAGGTTTTAGGGAGCTGAAGCTAACGGTTGTAGGAGAGACAGCACTGAGGCACAAACACTGGCACCTGGATGTGTTGTTCCCACCCACGGAGACAAGGATGGGGTGTAGGGGGTCTTGCAGACAGTGACCCATCCTCCTCTGTGCCCGCAGAGCCCAGGACGGGAGGGGAAGGAGCCTGTGAGCAGAGGGGCTGCAGATCACAGGACGGACCCCTGAGCGAGCTGCAGCTGCCACCTCAGAACCCTTCCTGCCAGTCCACGCTGTGCCCCCAGCACACTCAGCTTCTCTCTGCCCAGGGGCCTGGGCCATGGGCTGGGCTGAGGTCGGGGTTTCTTTCCCTTTCTCTCTTTCCCTGTCCTCCTTTCCCCACTTTTCGAACGCGTTGCTCATCCCGAGTGGGCTGTCTGCGCCGCTTCCTCCGGGGAGATGCTCCGTGGTGGCTCCGTGCCTGAGGCGTCACGGTGCCGAGCAGGGGGATTACTCACGGTGTAAGGGCTGAGACAGGGAGGGGGCGGACAGCTCTGGCCCTTCGCCTGCAGTCGCTCCTGTCTCACTCTTTGACAGTTTTTGTTTCACTTGCCTCTTCTCTTTCTTCTTCCACCGGTGCCCTGCACCCCGGCCCCCGGAGCTGGCTCCTCCTTGTTCTCGCACCCCTTAGCAGCCCTTGTTCCCTTCACGGCCCTTACGCCCTGCGGGGTGTGAAACAGCCTTTGCTGTGCTGCCCCACGAGTGCCAGTTGGGTCCTCACTCCCTCACACCCCGACAGGAGAACTGGTCCCTCCCTTCGGAATCCCCCCTGTCCCACCCTACCCACCACCACCAGCTCTGCCCGCTCCCCAGTTGCCCACTTCTGTGGGCTCTTGGCCCAGCTCTCCCCCGTTTCTGTCACAACATCCCTGCGTGACCCAAACCAGGGCCCACCCAGACCTCCCCACTGCTTCCCGCAATGAAGACCCAAACCTCTGCGTAGGACCTTATCCCCCGTCAGGAGCACCAGTGGGATGGGAGGGGGATGGACACAGGAACAGCCCTCAGAGCACCCCAGCCCCTTGTTGGATGCTGGTCCGGGCTGGCTGCTGGGTGCCAGACGAGAGCCGATGGGTGGGAGCCGGGGCGCATCCCTCGGCACCCAACACGGGCTTGGGGAGCCTCCACAGACAGACGTGGGGACCCGATCCCTTCCCTTCCTCCTCGAGAACGGCCGATCGATGAATATTTGAACAAAGAAATATTTCATTCAGGGAGCTGATTGCCTAATGAACTGCCCCCAGGAGCCAGCAGGATGCGATGGGCTTTTTTCTCCTCCTTTTTCCCTTCCTCCCTTTAACGAGGCGAAGATTCCTATCACGAGGAACCGGCTCTATCAAATTACCGTAATAGCCTGTGTAGACCCAGCCCGGGAGCCCCGAGCGCTGGGGCCGGGGGCTGCCTCGCTCCGGCGCTGTGACCCCCGTGGTCTCCGGGTGTGTGGGAGCGGTACCCGGCGAGATGGCACCAGCCCGGGGGCCCCGGGTGCTGCTGCGGGCTGGTCTGTAAATGACAGGGGTTGGGGCAGCCTGGGCCGGGCTGTTTCCCTCCAGGCTGCCGATACCTGAACTGGATCCGTCTCCCCACCCCGAGAGCATCGTGGGGAAGGGGCAGCGTCCGGGCCGTCATGGGCTGGTTCTGGTGGCTGAGCTCCTGATCCCGGCCAACCGCCGAGGGCTGCAGCCCCGTTTGCCTGAGCCTCCTCCTGGGCGACGGGAGCAGAAAGGCTTCCGGACGGGATCGCCCCGCTCCTGTCGGCGAGGCTGGCTGGTGCCCAGGGGCTGCAGGGCAGGGTATCGCCTCCCCTCCCTCCAACCCTTTAGACCCCCCTTGAAATGCCTTTGGAAAGGTCATTAGTGAGGAGATTCCGCTTCATCTCAGGTTTCATAGTGGCTCTGCTCAGGGCAAAGAGCTGCGGGGTTCCGGGAGCAGCCGCCAGCGGGTGGGAAACGAGCGAGAACCTGGCACGAACCGACCGACTTCCCGTCGGTCAGAGCCAGAGCCCCGTCGGCGCTGGCTTGTGACCTCCAGCTTCGCCTACGGGTGGTTGCTCTGGCCTGATGACGGTTCATTACCATCTACTCGGGACGGTGCTCATGCGGCCAGAAGGATGAGGACCAGGACAAGGAGGAGAGGGACAGGTGGCAAAGCAGCCAGTGCTGGGGATGAGGAGCCTTGACTGGAAACGTGGGGTTGGAGCAGGCTCCGGGGGTCAGGAACTGGCCCGTTTGCCGCTCCAGAAGCAGGACGGGACCCGGAAGAAGAGGGAAGCAGCCCCCAAAAGCTGGTGGCAGGAAGCCACCCCGGCTCACTCTCCAGCTGGAGCACAAAAGCTCTTTGTCTGGGGCCAGGGCTGGGTTTCTCAGGCCACTTCCCCCACCGAGGGCTCCTCTGCTGCCTGGCTCTGATCTGACTGTGCTGCAGCACCCCTGGCTCCGATGCCAACCTGCGAGCCAAGCTGGGGCCACAGGGCCTGGGGACAACACGAGCCATGAGCCCTTGTGCAGCTGCTGCCTGTGACCTTGGGATGCCTGCCCAGACCCTACAGAGGGGCAGCAGGCAGGGATGGGATGGCAGCGGATGGCAGCAGGGCTTTTTGTTCAGCACATTCAGGACCAGGACTGAGCTGGGCTAGTGAGACCAGGAGGGGAAGTCACCGGCAGCACCTCAAGCAGTGACCCAGACAAGACGCGATGGAGAGCAAACATCTGGTAGCATTGAGGGGAGGAACACCCCAGGTTTTACTGTTCATAAAAATGTGTGAGAGCTCAGAAGTCTTCAGGAACTGAGTCACACAGTGGATCAGAGCTGCTTCTGCCATGGGATCAGGCTCCTCATCCTGCTTCTCACCCAGCTCATCCCCCAAACCAAAGGCAGAAGTTTCTCAGGCTGGGGCACCCCCTGTCTGAGCCTGAGTGGGTATCGAGGTGCCCTTTGGAAAACCTGCCTGGGCCAGACCAGCCCCAAATGGTCACTGCTGTGTAAAAGCTCCCTCCCAGTTCCTGGGTGTCTGCAGAGAGGAGCTGCCTGCGTGGTCCCTCTCCAGTGCAGCGGGGAGGGATCAGCTCACCCCACGGGCACTGTGGAAGCTGGGGCAGGCAGTAGTTGCTGTAAGAGGGTCTGACTCACAAGGACGAGGTCAACGGGACGAGATGAGGTGCTTCTTGACCGGGCTGAATCACAGGGCAGCCCGGCCCTCCCCGGGGCTCCTGGCCATGCACCCAGATCCCTGTCAGGCAGGGGGGCAGCAACGGTCCCGTTTGAGGGACGAGGGGAAGAAGTCAGGGTGTCACTGGGTTCTTGTCTCTCTCCTTTCAAAAACACTCCCCACAAGGGGTGGGCTCACAGCTGGCTCAAACCGGGCTGTGAGCAGCAGCCCACTGGGCAGACTGCGAGCAGAGGGCAATCCCCTCAGTGGGCTCCTGCCCCTCTATTCGTAGCTCCATTCGGGAGGGGTTTCCACAAAGAGCCCTAAAACCTGGGGCTTCCCACTGAGCAGCTCCTCATGTTCTCCCGTGACCTTGGTTCAGCAGCGACCTAATTCCGCTCGAACGCGGGCGCAGCCTGTTTCTGAGGTGGGAGAAGCAGGGGCCACCAGAACTGGGTCACTTCATTCAGACACTTCCATTTGCCGGCTGCTCGTCAGAAGGGCTGGGGTGGGCTCCGAGCACTGCTGGGCACAGAGGGAAGGCTGCCGCTCGCGGCTGGAGAAACAGGTGAATCTTCACGGGAAGCAGCTGCTGGCAGTGGCCAAGGACTCCCTGGCTCCCAGCTGAGACCTTTCCTTGCTCCAAGGGCCCGGTTCAAGCGGTGCCCCAGTGTTCCACAGGGTCCTCAGTGGCTGCTCCTTCCCACGGCTCCTGCACTGGATGTGAGGGCTGAGCGGGGTCCAGGGCTGCTCGAAGTGGGGCTGTGGGGGCCCTGCCTGTGTCACGAGTGTCACTGGCCCTTTGGCTTGTGAGCTGTGGGTTGGCCAATGCATCCAGGGTTCAGCCCCGGCCCAGCAAAGCTGTGGGAGGGAAAGACAAGAGCAACTGGGAGGCTGGGACACCCCACACCCTGACCTAATTCAGAGCCTAATCCAAAGGCTGCCCTAATCAGGGGGATCGGAATCTCCCAGCCTGATCCCACCCCTCAGTGAAGCAAATGGGAAGAGGCATCGGGATATAGGGGTGAGGCCACCAGCTGCTCTGCACCCACAGGGGCTCCTCGCTGTGGCTCTGAGGGATGGACTTGGGCTGTGGGAAGGGACCACGGCCTCTGGTCTGGCTCCTGGAGAGGCAAGAGAAGCACAGAATCAGTAGGGCTGGAAGAGCCCTCCCAGCTCACCCAGTCCAACCGCCACGCCAACCCCACCCTGCCCACCAAACCCAGTTCCCAGGGCCACAGCTCCTCAGTGGTTGAACCCCTCCAGGGACGGTGACCATCCCCCTCCCTGGGCAGCCTGTTCCACCCCCGATCCCTCTGTCAGGGGAGAGGCTCCTCCTGATGGCCAGCCCCACCCTCCCCTGGCCCAGCCTGAGGGCTGCAACTGTTCTCTGTCTGGAGCCACAGTGCAGGAGGGCAGAGGGGCTCAGAGCTCACAGACCCATCGATCCAGCTGTCGACAAAACCAGCTCGAAGCCGAACGAGGCAGAGGAAGAAGCAAAGCGAAGCGCCCGGCTCCCAGCCCGGTTCCCTCGGGATCTCGGGCGCAGACCGCGCGGCCGTTTCACGGGACACTGAGGACTAGGTCCACGACGCAGCGCGGCAGGGAGGTCGGGCACCAGATGCCCCCAACGGTAACCGGGGCCGAGCCGCTGCGTCCAGCCCCGGCCGGAGCAGCCCGCGGGACGCTAAGGGCTCCGAGGGCCAGCACCCGCATCCCGCCAGAGCGCTGCCAGCGGGGCCAAGCCAGTGGCCCAGGGCCGGTGCCCAGCGCGAGGCGGCGGCCGGGGCTGTGGCAGCGGGAGCACAGCAGCAGGCTGTTCTCATTAGGGCCCGACGAGGCTGTTCACTCGCCCAGCTGGAGACAGTTAGAGGGTGATAAATAATGAAAGAGAAAACATGATTTTCCCCGCTGTGGTTTCTGTTGGTGCAGCCAGATGTCACCGCTCGGCGGGGCCGGGTTCTCCGCCCGGCTCAGGACGGAGCAGCGGGGCTCTGGGGGTCTTCAGGACGCAGCAGCGGGGCTCTGGGAGTCTTCCACAGACTGGATGGCTTTTCCCAACTTCATTTCCCTTAGTTTGCTTTTCTCCCCCCCGGAGCAGCACCTGCGGTCCGTTCGCCCTCCCGTGGGACCCGCCGGTGCTCAGTCTCCTTCGAGGCTGGACGCTCCCCGAGGTTCGAGAGGGCTGTTCTCAGCTGCTTCCCCACTACCTGTCACGGGGCTGCAGGGCACCGAAACCGCTGACAACAGGGTGGTGGGGGGCACCCCAACAGCTCTGCGGGGAGAGCAGAGCCCGGGTCTCACTCGATGAGGCACAGACTGTGTCCTGGCAGGTGAAACACCTCGGAGCTGCCTCTGGCAAGGGAAAGGAGGGCTCTGTGGGGGTAACTGCGACACTTTTGCCGGAGGGTCCGTCTGAGGGCTCTGCCGTCTGACAGGGGGAGAGACCCGGGCACCGCGCTGGAGAGGCTCCTGACAGGCAGGGGAACTGCAGCGGCAGAGCCCAACAGCCCACACAGCCCAGGAACCTCCCAGAGTTTAGCTGGGGAAGGGGCTGGAAGGAGCCAGCCAGCAGAAGGAGAAGATCCTGGAGGAGCCCTGGCAGCATTGGCACAGCTGGATTCACATCGAGGATCATTCAGTGTCAGCACCCTGCCCTGCCCACCCACCTGCCGCCAGCGCCCTGGGGAGGGCAGGTCCCTGCACGGTCCCTCGTCCTTCCCACCAGCTGCTGCCCCCAAGTCCCCCAGCGCCCCATCTCAGATGCTGGCCTCCCTTCTCCCGCCGTGCCCCCACAGCCTGGTGCTGGGGGCTCTTGGCACCCTGCGCCCACGAGCTCCCCAGAGCGCCCTCGGCCAGGGCTGTGCACTAAGCTTCTGTGCCCCGACGGGTTCTCCGGCTCCACAACATCCTCTTCCCGCAAGACACAGCGCTTGGGGAGAGCAATTATCGCCGTGACCTCACGCGTGTCTGCGGCATGAGCTCACGGCCACTGGGGAGGTGCGTGCCCAGCCCTGTCCGTACCGGCCGTGCTGGGAGCCAGGCACGTCCCGGTGCCACGTGCGGGATCGCTCCAGCTCCCATCTCTGAGGAAACCAGAGATGAATCAGGGCGGAACTCCCAGGGGCCAGACCAGGTACCTGAGGGTGGATGCGGCAGCAGCTGGGCTGGAGCAGGAGCCCAAGTGGCACTGGCCACTGATACCTGAGCCCATGGATCAGGAGCTCAGCCCAGAGGGCTGGGTGTTTGATGCAGATCAATTGGGGTCGCTCCCTACTAGAGCCCCTTCGCACACTGGACCCTTCCTGCAGAGCATCAACACTCTCATTGCGTCCTGCTGCACCTTCCTGGGCACTGAGCGGGTCTGTGCCCGGGAGGGAGGTGTGGACCATCCCATGCCAGCTCCTGCAGCCCAGCTGGTTCTTCTGGCACCACGGGACACAGAGTCACAGAACCACAGGGATGGAAAGGGACCTCCACAGATCACCCAGTCCCATCCCCCTTGCCACAGCAGGATCCTCTAGATCCGGTCATTAGGGATGGGAAGGGATCTCCACAGATCACCCAGTCCCATCCCCCTTGCCACAGCAGGATCCCCTGGATCCCGTCACACAGGAACACTGTGTCCAGGCGGGTTTGAAACATCTCCAGACAAGGAGACACGTTACCGCTTCACCCCTGCTATGGGTCACATAGAATGTACTGGGTTGGTAGGGACCCCCAAAGGTCATCCAGCCCAACACCCCTACAACAAACAGGGACAGGCTGCCCAGAGAGGTGGGGAGGCCCCATCCCTGGAGCCACCAAGGTCAAGCTGAATAGGGCTCTGGGTGACCTGGGCTGGGGAGTGCTAGCCCTGCAAGGGGGTTAGACTGGCTGCCCTTTGGGGGTCCCTTCCAGCCCAGTACATTCAGTGGCTCTATGATCTCCAGGGTCCCAGTCCCCACCTTGCAGCCCCACAGGTGCTGGCCACGCCAAGAGGCACGAAAGCTCTCTGTGGTTTCTTCCTGCTCCTGCTGGCCGCCTTCTCCTCCCCAGCCCTGCTCCTTTGCTGCCACTGCCCATCGCGGCACCGCCTGGGTTAACAGGAGGCGGCTGCCTGGAGAAGGCCCTTTTTCACCGCAGCAGCAGCAGAGAGGGAGCGAAGGCGCTGCAGCCGTTCGTCCGGCTCTCACCTGGGCTGGTTCCCTGGGCTTCAGGCCAGCGGGAGATACTGGGGGGCAAGTCGGCCAAGGCGCACTGCAGACATCTCAAACCAGAGAGAGACCTCTGGCGCTCGTGGGAATCCAGCCTTGCCCCATGTCAGTCACTGTGGGGCTCCATGGGGTCGGCTCTGCCTTCATCCGGGGGGGCACCAAAGGCAGAGCTTCAGGCAAAAGATGGAGCTTGAAGCCTCTGTGGGGTTTGCTGGGTGATGCAAGAGCCCTGGCACCAGCCAGACACCGTGTGGAGCATCCCCAGGGCAGGCCAGTAGCCACTGCTTGTCCCCATGGCCACCTCACATGCCTGAAGTGGCCGGGATTCTCTGTCCTCACCCATCTCGAGAAGGGAATTGCTGAGGGCAGGGTTGAGGTGGAGCAGCCAGGGGACAAAACACCTTTATGGACCCAGTTAGACAGGTCTTTGCTCATCGGTGGCTCTCAAGGGGCACAGAATGACTTCTGTTAGGAGGGACCTCAGAGCTGCCCCAGCCCCAACTCCCTGGCCATGGGCAGCGACACCTCTCAACAGACCAGGGTGCCCAGAGCCCCATCCAGCCTGGCCCTGGGTGCTGCCAGGGATGGAGCAGCTCCAGGCTCCCTGTTCCATGGCCCGAGGGCGAAGCTCTCCAGCCCCACCACATCGTCAGGCTGCTCCAAGGCTCCTCCACCAGCCCCAAAGGCACCCTTGGCTGGGTGGTGGCCCCAGTTGCCTTTCCAGGTCAGTACTGGATTCACACCCTCGCAGGAGCTGTGTCCAGCACCACGAAGTGTGGACTTTCTTGGCCCGCAGCGCTGAAGCTGACGGGTTCCTCACTCACTAAAGGGACGCTGGAGACGTCTCTCCACGCTTGTACCCGGTTCCTGAGCAGCCCATCCACTGCCCTCCTGTCCTGCCATAACCCCTCATAAAAGCCAAATACACCCGGTGAAAGGCCCCCCCGACAGGCTGCAGACCTCACCCAGCTCTCATCCGGAATGGCCCCACAAAGCACAGACAGCAATCGGTGCTGCTGCATCAACACCCACAGCAACGACGACCCGAGGCCTCAGGGAGGGAGCCAGCGCCTGGTGTGCTCGGCCGCGGGGAGACCCTGCTCACGACCCCGTAAGTGAGCTCTGCTCCCTTCCTCACTGCAGTGCACGGCCGGGTTGAGCTTGTGGGGCTTAGGAGCAGCAGGGGCTGCTGCTCTCAGACCTGCTCTGCAGATCCCCCTCTGGGAGCTGATGGAAAGGGGCTGCCGAATCTGAGGGTGAGGAGCTGCCATCGCTCCCCACTCCCCAGGGGAAACGCTGCTGACTGGTTTGTGTCAGAGAAACCTGCCTGAACGAGGAGCCTGTGACCTGCTGGAGCAATCCTGGAGCAATCCTGGTTTTCCACCTGCCCGGAGGCAGAGGTGTTTGGGTTCGGTACCACTCAAGCTCTGGAGGTGCAGAGGTTCCCCAGCCCTGCAGCACAGAGGGCCCTGTGCAGATTCCACCCTTCCCTTCCCCATCCCAGGGGGTCACAGCAAGATGAGTTTAGCCCAGCCCAGACTTCTGCCCCATCCCCAGCAGCATCTGCTCCGGTGCCACACAAGCAGAGGAGAGCTCCTGGCACCTGCCTCCTTCTGAAGGCAGAGCAGGGACACCCACGCCAGGACAACTCCCTGTGCTCCCCCGCAGCTCATCCCCACCCCAGCCAGGCTGTGGGTCCAGGGAGAGGCAGCTGGGGTCCTGCAGAGCCCCTGGCTCCATGCCCTGTCCATCACTGAGCCTTTTCAGCCTCAGATCAAGAGCAGGTTGGGCAAAACACCCCAGAGCATCGTTACAGTGATGAGGTGACAGCAGAATCTGTACCTGCTTTCCTGGGTGACAAGTTCATCTCCCACACTGGGCACCAGCACCCTTTCCTTGCCCAGCCCTTGCTTCTGGCTGATCCCCGCGAGACATTCAGGCCCCACAGACCGGCTCTGAGCCCAGCTGCTGTGCCAGAGCATCTGCCAGCAGCACAACCCCATCCTCCCTCTGCCTCCATCCTCTCATGGGGACCCCCAGCGCCTTGCTGGAGGGCACCGAGTGAATCATCCAGTAACACAGAAATCTCTGAGTCCTCTTTAGACGTCCCAGGAGGAGGCAGATCTGAGGGAAGGCAGCAGAGAAGATGCCTGCAGCAATGTCAGTGCTAGAACAGCCTCTGACAGGATTCAGAGTGGGGATTAAGGTTGGGATCAGGATGTGGGGAAAAACGGGAGAGAAAAGACACCAACACTTAGGCAGAGCTCTGCCCTGTTCGGCACCTTCTCTGCTCACGAGCAGGACAGGCTTCCACCTTTAAAAGACTCCCAGTCACCTTCAGAAGAGCACAGCTCTGCCCTGTTCATCATCTTTTGCTCAGGAGGAGGACGGGCTTCTGCCTTTAAAAGGCTCCAGTCACCATCCACAAGAGCCTGGGGTTTGCCTCGCTTTGCATCCAGAGGTGTTTGTGAAGGGAGTGAAGAGGGTGCAGCAGGAACCTTCTGTTGCACCTCATGGGAGCAAGGACAGGCTGGACAGACCAGACTGTGTCCCGTGTGAGCAGGCACCAATCGGCTCTGGGTGCCTGGAGAACATCTGCTTTCCCACTGGTGTTTCTGGACTGCACCGCTCCCCATGTAGCTTCTCAGCTGGGGCGTCCCTGCCTCCTCCACACCAGTGCAGGCTGGTGACAGCTTCCCAGCTCCCAGTCCCTTTGCTCTATGGTGGCATTTTGCTGGACACAGGCAAGTGGAGCAGCAGCCTCTCCTCGTGCTCTGGGCCTGGGTAAAGGAGAACCACAGGCTGTGGGAACCTTGAGGAGAGAAGGAAAGAGGAGGAAGAGCCAGGCCAAGGGTGCTGCTCATCTAGAGGCAGGGAACTGGGACCTGGCATCTCACTGCCCCAGCTGCTGCCTGTCCTGTCTGCTTCTCACTGTCACCATGAGGACACCCAGCCCCTCATCACCCAGTGCCACAGCTTTGCTGTTCCTGGCACTTCCCCAGGGTCTGGGGTGCTTTTGCCCCCTGGCAAGCAGGGCTGAAGGTCCACCTTGCCAAAGGCTGCTCTGGGGTCCTGGCCCATGAGCTGCAGCCCTGCCAAACGGCACAGAGCAGCCCCCAAAGAGCAGAGGGTGCTGCACTGCCCCACGTGCAGCTGAGGAAGAGAGAAGACACCAGAGTTTGGTGCTAGGAAAAAGCAAACCCTACTGAAAACCCACTTGTGACCCAGCCAGGGCAGGCTGAGGGCCCCTGGGCAGGCTCAGCCCTCCCTGTAGCTGAGCGATCCCAGGGGCTGGAGCAGGGCTACCCTGCACCCCCAGCCCCACTCCTGTCTCTGGGGAGGGAAGGAGGGTGCTGCAGGGGCTCCCCAGAGCACCACAGGGTTGCTTTAATGCAACAGCTCTGCAGCCAGAGCGACATTTCCGGACTCTCTTCCCTCCGGCCTGTTTCTCACTTTCTTTGCCTTTTTCCCGCTGCCCCTTCTCTCTCATCAGCAGCCGGCCCTCGGCTTCTCTCACACCCTCCTCAGGGCTCCTTCCCCTGCTTACCTCTCCGTTCCTCTGTTGCCCCCCCAGCCCTGCACACACCAGCTCAAGGGTACCGGCCCCCCTGCAGCCCTGGGCCTGCTCATGAGAGCCCTCAAGCTTAAACTCACGGACACCCGCTTCCACGCTGCCTCTCTCGCTTCAAACCTCCCTCCCTGCTCCCCGTCAAGACACCGAAACGCACCCAGCGCCTCCCGCTCCGCTCCGAGCCGCCAGCGGGCAGGGCTGGTCCTTCCCTCTCCCGCGCCCAAGTCGCCGAGTTTCAAGGTGACCCCGGCCGGGCGGTGCCGGCGGAGCGGGGCTGAGGCGCTCCCGGCGCCCGTGGCCGCCGTTGCCGGGGCGACGCAGTAACCATTAATTTTCAATTAAAGGAGACAAAAAGCCCGGTGACAGCCCCGGCTCTGCTGAAGATGTCAAGAATCCGTATTAATATACAGCGGGCGCGTAATTGTGTGTCCGTCTTCCCGAGCAGCCAAATGGGGGGATAATTACCGGCTCGAAAGCCACTCTGTAATTTCGTTCTTACTGTCACCACAACCCCCCGAATTAGCATAAATTAGCGGGGTTCATTGTTACCCGAGCGCGCCGCTATTTCCAGCCCCTTCGCTGCTTTTTAGCTGTTTGCTGGTGACTCCTCGACAGGGTGGGTGCGGGGGGACCTGCGGGAGCCGTCGGAAGCCCGGAAGGTAGCGGATGAGGGTTCGCGATGCCACCCAGGCGGAAGGAAGGGAAGGGCAGCCGACGGTGCCAGAGGTGGGCGAAGGAACCCCGGGGCTGTCTGCAGCCGCCACCGGCTCCGTGCCCGAGTCCCCGCTGCCGCCTGCTCAGGCTCGGCCCGGGAGCTGGAAGGGCTGTTGAGTCTCCGGGCGCTCGGTGACAGCCGCTGAATTCATGAATTTGAGTGAATGGGAAAGAGCGGGCTCCTGGTATCACCGGCAGGCAAAGCTGTCCTTCACGACGAGGTTCGGCGCAATTACCCCGAGGGAGCGGTCCCCGCGCAGTCAGTCACGACACTGACCCGCCGCCGCCGCCTCTGACAGCGAAATTGCGGGCTGCGCTCCCCAAAGGGGCTTCCTCCCTCCCGAGGGGGAAGATGAAACGCTGAGGGCTTGCGAGGAAAAGGGCTGGCTCCTGGCTTTCGCATCAGCGTCTCTCACAGGGCTTCCTTCGCACAGGAGTCGGAAGGGGGTGGGGGAGAGCCGAGGCAGGGACGGGAACAGGCGCTTTGCAGGCTGCAGACGACGACCGGGGAGCTCCAGGTTCCCACTGAGCGAAGCCAGATCCCCTTCTACGTTGTGCGGCAGGGAACAGGCAAAGCCGAGAGATGGCCCTGCAGAGAGCTCTGGGGCATAGCTCTGTCCGTCTGCAGGAGCAGCACCCGCTCGCCTGAGCTGAGCCCTGAGCCGCTGCCACTAGTGTCCATCCCAGGGGCCCTTCACACAGACCCTCCACGGGGGTATCACAGTGGGGGAATTCCCCTCCACAGACCCTGGGGGGTGTCACAAAGTCCTCCTCAGCTGCTGTCACCCCCCCAGGTGGGAATGGGCTTGGACAAACCTCTATAGCTCCATGCAAGGAGGGACTAGAGCCCTTCTGATCTGTTCGGCTGCAGCTGCTGGAGCTCAGCTGGTGACTTCACCGAGGACTGCAGAAGACAACCGCAATGTCTGCGACTGCAGAGGGGCGTCACCGGGATAAACAAACAGATGAAAATACAAACAGCATCAGAGCAAAGTGATGCTCAGAAAAACACACAGAGATCACTGCGCAGTGGATCTGTAAGGAGTTAACAGCAGCAAGGAGATGGGTGCAGGGGCTGAAGCAAGGAGAGCAGTAGGAACAGCAGCTCCTTGGTGCAGCCTCTCCAGTATCACAGAACTCTCTAATAGGGATGGGAAGGGTCCTCCAAAGATCATCCAGCCCAGTCCCCCCCACCACAGCAGGATCCCCTAAATGCAGTCTTGGGATGGAGCCATCACCCCACAGAGGCCCAGCTGCTGGGAAGCCACAGCAGGAGTTATCACCAGCTTGTTGTCCAGCTGGGGCAAGAGGGTTTGTCCCCAGCCCAAGCCTGAGGAGTATTGTTGATGGTAACTTGGCTGCAAGCAGAGGGTCAACCCGTGTGACAGGTCCCGTGGAGAGGGGCAGCCTCTCAGGACTGGTGCTCAGAGCATCTCAACGAAAGAACAAGTGACCTAATGAGCCTCAGCCAGGAGATGAGACGCAAAGAGCTCAACTCTCGCTTTTCACGGGAGGCTGGCGGGGCAGCAGCACAGTGAAGCCAGAGATTGAAGTCTGACCACAGACTCATCGGGGAACCACAAATTGCCCAGTCCAGCCAGAGCGAGAGTCACCAGTGGGGTGTGTGGGGACGGGCCGTGTGCGCCTTGATGGGCCTCAGCCAGCATCACCTGCTACCGACCAGGGGGAGCCCAGTGAGCCAGAGGGAGCTCACAGACAGAGAGGCAACAATTAGAGCTTTGGAAAACACGACTCACGAGCAGAGACTGGAGGGGCTGTGGCTGCTCAAGGCAGGTCAGCACTGGCCTCACTCTCGGACTAGAGTATGGAAACAGAGGCAGACAGGGAGGTTTGTGTGGCTCTAAGTGTGTGTGGGGCAGTTTGGAGCCCATTTGTTTGGAGAGCACTCAGTGCCTCTCACAAAAACACAGCAGTCTCGAAAGCTCAGACTGGTTTTCTGTGAGCAGTCCCCTCAGCCAGCTGAAGGGTCTCTTGGTTGTTCACCAGAACTCCATTTCACAAGTTTCTCTGCATAGAATCATAACCAACACCATGACTCCACCAAGAGAGCTTTTCACTCTCCGGAGAGAGCCTTCTTTCCAAACTGTGGGACTTGTGCCCACTACAAAGCTGTTTGGTGCCTACAAGAGCTCAGGACCCCCCAACACCCAGACTGCTCAACCCCCAGCAGGCCAGTAGAGCACTCTGAGCCCTTCTCTTGCGAGAAACCACCACAAACAGGGGGAAATTGTGAGTTAAATCAAGACTCACCTTCCTATCAAATGCTTCTGCGACACCCATGAACCTCCTCCATCACGCAGGGAGCTGTGAACCCCGGTGCCTGCACACAGCTCCACGAGGTGTAAACACCAGCACAAGGAGCAGAACACTATCCTTCTGGGGAAGTGCAACCCTGCCACCGAGCCCCTTTTATCCAGGTGCCCCTGGGCTGCGAGGGTGGAAGCTTCAAGCACCAGCTGGACCTCAGAGCACTCTGTGCTGATTGGATCAGGTTCAGTTGGTGCTACCCCACCAGCACCAGTGCTGAGAGGCTGATCCCAACCAGCTGAGCTCTGCTCTCAGCTGTTCGCTTCGGCCTGGCAGAGGCAGCTGTTTGCTGCACTTCCCCTCCACTCCCCAAGTCTGGCAAATGTGCAGAGCTCTGATTCCAGGACCCATCCTACAAGTGTCAGAGGGGTGCTGAGTGAACCTGGAGGGTTTGGGATCGCTGCTGGGATCCCTCAGGACCAGGGCCGATGCTATAAGTGTGTTCATGTGCCCAGCTCAGCTGATAGATGTTGTGACCCTTCCCAGCCCAGGAACTGGGCCAGAGTCAGCTTCTCGTTACACAAGGGTAGATCTGGAGCAAGTCCCTGCTGACTGCACCTCCTTCCCCAGCCGGGCTGCAGAGCAGCCGTGTTTGGTTCCATTTAGGGTGGGAAAATCTATCGAGGTGATTTACAGGGTCGGGTCTGGCAGAATCAGCCTGTGGCCAGGAAAATCTTCACTTCCCTCCTCGCTGGAGTCCTGTCCTGGCCGGTGGTGAGGGGACCCTGTAAATCTCCCCAACTGCAGGAGCGGCCCCAGTGTAGGACCCCGGTGGTGCTGAGTGGCAGGGGCAGGGTGTGTGAGTAGCTGGGATGGGCAGCCAGACCTCAGTGGGAAGTGAGAGGTGAGGAAGGAGCTGCCCGGGCTGGCACCGCTGCTGAGGTAGCGCAGGAGCCCTCTGTCCTCTCTGCTCTCCAAGGGAGCTGCCCCACAGCCAGCGGGGGTCCCTTGCCATTCACCAGCCCTGCCCTGCACCCAGCCCGTCCTGAGCTGCCAGGAGGCCGCTCCCAGCTGCTGCTGAAGGTGCTGGTGCAGACGATGACTTGGAGCTCCCGTGTCAGCCCCAAGCTGCCTGAAGCGCTGGAGCAGTCTGGGCTGAGCTTGGCTCTCCTGCCTCCCCAGGGCTGAGCATCCTTCCCCCGCTCCCCTCGGAGGAGTTTGCCCAGCTCGCAGCTGGCTGGCCCAGGGATTGCCTCCCCGGTGCCTGGCACGGCCGAGCTTGGACAGACCCTCTGCACCGCAGGGAAGGGCTGGCACTCACCCGCAGCCCTCCACACCCTCTTGTACCCCCTCACTCCTCCTGGCACCCTGCCTGGCCTTGTCCCCAGCTGCAGCCCGGGGGACCCCCAGCCCAGCCCGGCCCCTCCGGCTGTCCGCTCCCTCTGGCTCAGGCAGGCTGAGCCAGGAAAGGGTCAAAGAGTGCTGCAGCCCCTCCTCTGCCCGGTCCCTCGATATAAATACCAGTCGACACAGAGTCCATCCGTCTTAAACAAACACTCGGCCGGGCTGTTTATCTCCACAGCCTTTAAACAAACCCTTTCAAAGGTTTCTGCTGATAGCAGAGATTTACTGGAAACCAGCCGCCCTTCTTAAAAGCCCCTCGGTTTATGCTGCTCCGGGAGAAGGAGCAGCCGCGCAGCCGCGACTTTTCTGTCTCTGACCGAGTGTTTATCCGAGGGGCCACGGGCGGCTTTGCCAGGAGATCTGCCGGCGCAGATCGATATGGGGAGCATAAAATAAACCCAGCAGCGCTCTGCCTGCGCGGCAGGGGCTGAGGGGACCGCGCAGTGAGAGGGGATGAAAACTATTGGCACCACATTCTGCAGCTCCAGCATCCCACGATACCATTCCATTACCATCCTGGCAGTCAGTTTTGGGCTCCCTGATGTTCCCTGTTCCTGGCACTGCCCACAACGGGCTGCTCAGCACCTCCACAGGACTGTCACACTGGTGGGTCGAGAGCAGGTCTCATAAAATCTCTGGTGAGACACGAGAGGCACCAGAGTTGCTGGGGTAGCTGCACAGTCCCAGGCACTTTGTGCTGGTTGCAGCCCCATTTCCCAGGAGGGGAGTCTCAGGTGGAGGAAAATGATGGACTCAGGGAGACTTGGGAAGTGAATGGGAGGAACTGGACCTGAGCTTAAATACTTGACAGTCCTGCTGTGGGCAGGGCTGATCTGCTGGTTCTGACTCCAGCAGGAGAAGACCTGGGAGAGCACCGGTGGAAAGTGCTTAGGAGGAGCTGAACCACTCAGTGGGAAGAACGTTTGCTCCCAGTGCTTAGAAATCACCTTGGCTTTAACTGGGGCCTTTTGCATCTCAGCCAGGACCTGAATCCAGGTCTGAGATCCTGGCCCTGGTTGGGAGGGTCTGTCAGGCTGGTCTGCAACAGGCAGAGCTGCGGCCTCCTGAGACCCAGGAGAAGGAGCCTTTCCTGTCCTCACTTGTACCCGGGTGGGCTTTTCCTACAGGCAGCTAATTTCATGGATGTGGCACAGGGGAGGAGGTTGCGAGGGATGATCCAGGCTCCTGCCATGGCCGCAGGTGTAGGGAGGACCTTGGGTGGCCGGCTGGGGTGTCCTGGATCACTGTACCCGTCCCAGCCGCTACAGCCCGGGGACAGCTGCACAGGGCTTTGCGCGGTGCCCCAACACGCCGGTGCTGGGCAGCTCTGGAAGGTGACAGTCCCGGCCCTACAGACAGTCCAGCAAGGGCCCGGCACAGTCTTTCTCCTTCTCTCCCAAGCCATTTGCACAATTTTCTGCAGAGTTGTCCAAGGAGATGACCGAGAGCCTTCGGTCTGCCCTTGCTGCGGCGTGGGGGCTGAGCACAAGCCCCTTCCCGGTCTGCAGCCGCTGCAGCCGCCAGCGCTACGTGTCCTTTCCTATTTGCCATCCTCCGCGCCCGTGACACTCGCAGGCAGGGACCTGGTTGTTGTCGGCAGGACACCCACGTCAGCAAACAGGGCGAGTTTACCCAGCCGTCCGTCAGGGGCTGCCGGTGGCAGGCAGCGGCTCCCCGATGGCGAGAGCAGCCGCAGGGCGGGGGGAGCTCAGAGCAGCGCGAGCCACGCTCTGTCCTGCCGCTCTCCTTGGGGTCCTGCCTTGCAGCCAGAGGACAAGGGGCTGCAGTGCTGAAAGCCCCCGGCTCTGTGGAGAGAAGCAGCCGTCAGGACCAGGATCCTGAGGGAGTTTCAGTTGCTGTGGGAGCACTGCTCCTCCTCCGTGGTTCCCTAGCTCCTTGGATCCCCAGTGTTCCAGCCAGCTGGAACAAACAGAGCCACACCACAGGCTTCGAGAGCAAACACCGATGATCCTGAGGATTCCAATAGAACTGCAAAACCTTTGAACACGCAGCCATGTCTGGAGATAAGACCTCACTGCCCCCCAAAATGTACTGGAGATGGCCCTTGCAGCATGGTGACGGGGGCTCAGGGATAAGCTGGAGCCTCCCACGGGATTTGTGAATGCTGGCATTGATGGCACTGCTGCTGCAGCCCTTCCCTGGCCCCTCAGCTCAAAGCAGGAGGAGCTCAGATACCTCTGGGTCCCCCATGAGCCCTGTGGGGAGGGAAAAGAGGACGAAGGAGAGAGTTCTCAGATGCCTCCCTGCACCACCACGGGGATGGGGCGGTTGGTTGGGGCTTCTCTGGGGCTCAGAGGTGGTTTCCTCCGCTGTGCACTTAGGAGAAACCCGGCAAAAGAGCAAAGGTCAGGAAAGAAATGCCGGTATTTGTTTGCACAGGAGAGCTCCCGGACAACCCGCACCAGGGAGCCTTTTGAAACAACAGAACTCGCCCTCCAGAGCTGCTAAACCAGTTTGGTCGCAGCTCTCCTGCACATTCAGGGGCAGCAGCGCCAGGGACGCCTGGGTCAGGGGGTGGAAATACAGCCCTCAGCCTCAAACTCCCCTCAGGAACTCACTGCAGACCCGGGGGAGCTCAGGGCAACTGGGGACCGCTCCCAGTCTTGTTCCTGGTGCAGCAGGGAGCCCCATTTTGGATGCTAAGCAAAGGCTGGGTGCTGTAGCCTGATACTGGGGTGGAAGCCAAGGGAAAAGGGTGTGAAGCTGCTTTCCCAGAGGGGAACCCTGGAGGGCTGCCCCTGGGGTTTGCAGCCTCAGGATTCATGGCAGCTGCTTTAATGGGGTGAGTGTTCCTCACCCTAGTGGGAGTCTCTGTGGGGTGCTCAGGATCTCTGCACCCAACCCTGGCTGTGCTCAGCCCCTGAGTCAGTGGCCACCGCTGAGAGCTGGGTGTGTGTGCAGAGCCCAGAGTGGGGCCAGATGACAGCAGGGCCCTGCCTGTGGCAGCCAGAACCTTTGGATGGAAACTGTCCTGTCTTTTATGGCCAGTTTAGTGCCTCGACCTGTGCTTTAGGGCCCAGCAGAGCAGGGCCGGGCATGGCTGGGAAAGGCTGGGCCAGGAGTGGGATCCGTGCAGGATGCTGCAGGCTGGCCTGTGCAGGGCAGCCAGGAAGGAAGTGGTTCCTAGCAAAAAGGTTTTCTCTGAATCACAGAATCACAGGGTTAGAAGGGACCTCCACAGGTCGTCTAGTCCAAACCCCACTACAGCAAGCGCGGCCATCACTTGCCAGAGAAGGTTGCCCAGAGCCCCATCCAGCCTGAATCCTTTCCCTCCTGGAGGGTCTGCAGGAAGGTGGCATCTGCTCCCACCCCGATGGGTTTATGGCTGGACTGTGCCAGCATGGTGCTGCTGGGCATTGGCTGGCTCTGGGGCCAGCCCCGCTTGTCTGCTGCCTGCTCAGGCTTCTGGGATGGCAAAACCACGTATGGGGCTGCTCATGGCCACGAGGTCTGTGGTGCTGCATGAGCTGTGGCTATAGAAACTTAGATGTAGCCTCCCCGTCCTTTTTTGGGGTGGGGGATGCTGCGTGCAGCACCCCAGCAGCTCAGCCTGAGCCGGGAAGACCGAACAGAAATTACAGCAGAAACACTGGCCCAGCCCCGAGAAGTGGCTCTGGAGAGCTCTGGCAGCACTGGTTGGGACTGGGAGCTCGTTGTGTTTTACAGACCCCTCCCCACCCCGTCGGGCCGCTCATCCCAACAGGCAGCAGCCGTGGTGAGGTGGCCATGCCGGTCCCACTGCTAGCCCCAGGCGGGCGGCGCAGACGGGCCCTGGAGCACAGAGCCAAGAGAAGAGGTTTTGTTCACATGTGTTGGCTTGGCTCGAGCAGCCCGTCGGGGACCCCGGCACAGGCTGCAAGGGGAAGAAACTCTCTCCAGATGAAAGGATGTCGGAGGATTGTGTTTAGTCAAGCGCGTGTGCGTGTGAGAAAGGGGCGGAGGGAGGAGGGGGCTGCCGGGGCTGCTGCTGTGACCGGCGCTGACTTCTCCCCTGTCAGCGCGTCCCGAGCTGAGCTGCAGCCGCCCGCCGGAGCGCAGCCAGCGGGGCCGTCTGGCCGCAGCCCCAGCTGTGGGGCCGCTGCAGGCAGCCGGCCCCGCTCTCCCCGCCGCAGCTCCCAGACTAAACAAGTGGGACTTGGCCGTGAGCGGCAGCGCGATTCCAGATGCGGCCTCTCCGCTGGCCCCGCTCTCAGTGCGCTCGCCGGGAGCGGAGCCTCCCCCGGGACCGCGGCGCCTGGCAGAGCTGCCGCGCTGCTACCTGCGGAGCGAGAGGGAGGGCGTGGGGGGAGAAGTGGGGACTGACTTCCCGAGGTGTTTACTGCTGCGAGCAGCTGCTGCCCCGCCGGCCTTCTGCTGGAATTCGCACCTCCGCTCTTGCTCGCCTCCTGCTTTTTCATGTCTCTTCCTGCTCGGGTTGTGCCGCTGCCGTTTGTCTCCTCTCCCCTGCTCCTGCGTTTGGTTGTTGTCTTCTCTGTTTCTTTTCTGTTTCTTTTCTGTTTCCTTTTCTGTTTCTTCTCTGTTTCCTTGTCTGTTCCTTGTCTCTTTCTTTTCTCTTTTTCTTTTCTTTTCTTTCTTTTCTTTTTTCTTTTCTTTTCTTTTCTTTTCTTTTCTTTTCTTTTCTTTTCTTTTCTTTTCTTTTTTCTTTTCTTTTCTTTCTTTTTTTCTTTTTTTTCTTTTCTTTTCTTTTCTTTTCTTTTCTTTTCTTTTCTTTTCTTTTCTTTTCTTTTTCTTTTACTCTCTTTGTTCTTGCCTTTCTTTCTTTCTTTCCTTTTTTGCTCCTCTGTCCCCTCCACATTTTCCTTTTTTCTTTCTTTTTTGTTTGCCTCCTTCTTGTCTCTTTTTCAACCTCTTTGCGCTCAGTTTGTTTAGCATCATCCTGGAAAACATCCAACCAGCCCAGCAACCAGAGCCCTGCTGAGGAGTGGGACTGTGCCCCGCTGCAGTGGGGGTGCCGAAGGCCGCCTGGCCAGCCAGTGATACGACCAGCACTGGGTAGCACCCAGCCATCCCGGGAGCAGGTGCCCAGGCTCTGTGCCTCGAACAGGAACAGCATCCAAGAGCCACATGGTGTTTCCATGCTGCCATCTTTGCAGCTCTGCCACAGGAGAGCTGCCCCAACACCTTCCCAGATATTTCCCAGCCCTGACAGCCCTGGCACTGGCTGGAGAAACCAGTGGGTTCACACTTCACCTTGCACTGGCAGGATGGAAGCAATAAGAGCTGCTAGGAGTCACTGCAGATCTCACCCTGAGTGATGTAGGTGCTGCCACCAAGACTATGCCCCAAGGGGGAAACCCCCCGGTTTGGGTGGTGAACACCCTGGGTCTGTCCTGCCCCAGCTCCCTGCCCTAGCTGCTCTAAAGGGGCTAAACCAACCCGCGTTGGTACCCCTGTTCCAACCCTGGGGCTTCCATGGGGCTGCAGCCCAGGGTCTGCCCTCACAGACCCTCACAGACCCTCACAGGGTTAAGCTGTCGTGGTCCTTGCTCTGTGGGGTGACACCCCAGATGCACTGCCTTGCCGCGGTGTGTCGGCCCTGCGGTGCTGCCAGCAGTGAGTCAACAGCCCAATTTTAGCCTGGGCTGGGCTCCTCTCCCGGCCGGGCTGAGCCAAGGGGAGGCACAGCCGCTTCTGGAGTGGGAGTTTGAGGAGGAGTCTGGAAAAAAGGCCTGGGAGCCTCATGGGGAGCAGAGGAGGGAAGAGGGGAGCACAGAGCCGGGGTGCTCTTCCCACTGCAGAAGCTGCTGTG
Source organism: Phoeniculus purpureus (assembly GCA_028565055.1). Taxonomy (NCBI): domain Eukaryota; kingdom Metazoa; phylum Chordata; class Aves; order Bucerotiformes; family Phoeniculidae; genus Phoeniculus; species Phoeniculus purpureus. The sequence goes on along the minus strand of JAOXOE010000862.1, from coordinate 3,011,772 downwards.
GTGGGAGGAAGCAGCTCCTGGCTGCTCGCAAGATGCACAAACGTGGCTCGTCTGGGCCTGGGGGGGAAGGTGCCACCCCAGTGGTGCTGCCTGGGCTCAGGGAAGGGGTTGGCATCCTCGTCCCCTTCAGTGGTGCCAATGGGATGGCTGTGGGGGCCGCCCTCACCACCTTCCCCAGATTGTTTGGCTTAAACTGGGAGCTCTGGGAACTGCTGACAGAACCTAGCTAGAGACTGAGGAGAGGATGGTCCTCAGCCTTGTCCACCCAGCACTTCCAGGAGCAGCAGGTACTTTCAGTTCACCCAGCATCGGCAATTAAAAGCACTTTTGGGGGCTCTGACAAACAAACAGAGCGAGGGGCTGGGGCTGCTGTCCCAAACCAGTCTGGCTCCTGTGTCAAGTGCACTGGGGGTGTCAAAAACAATCAGGAAGGTTTTGTAGACAGGAAGAAGGAGCAGTCTCAAGCAGGTCCTTAGCCCGGCCCTTTCAAGTCCCTTAACTCATCCCCCTCCCCGCCCAGTGGAGGGGGAAATGGGTATTTCTCCGGGCCAGTTTGGCTGGGGGAGGGCGTTCTGGTTTATTTGTTTTAAAACTTTGACCTCACTAATTAAGAAAAAAGGTTGAAAGATTTCCCCCAATAAAAGGAAAAACACGGAAAGAAAAACAAACGGCCGGAGCGGGAGAGGAGGGAGGAAATGTCCGAGCAATTTGCCAGGGGCACTCTGCGCTCCCGGCAGAACCCGAAGGGCAGCGGCCCCGCGCCAGGAATGTCGGCAGGAAGAGCAGCAGCAGCGGCGGAGAAAGCCCAGGAAACACCCGCCCGCAGACACAACATCTGGGCAGAGGCTGAACAAAACCCCATTCATCACACTTGCTGCTGCCCTGGGGCAGGCGGCAGCTTGCGGCTGCTCTGCTAACTCCGCTGCTTTCTGCTGCCGGGAGCCTTGAGCTAAGTGTCGCCTCGGAAGCCGCTTCTCCTGCCCTCTCTTCCTGTGGGCAAAGCTTCCTTCTCCCTTCCTTGTTCGTAACCCTGTCCCTGCGCCGCTCCCCCCCTCCCCGCCCCTCTCCTCCTTTGTTCGGAGAGGAAACTCCTTCCTGGTGCCCACAGGCAGCCTGCACAGACAAACCTCCCGAGTCCTGCCCCTGCTTCCCCCCAGACACTCGCAGACCTCTCGAGGGTCGGTGCCAGCCTGCCCACACCAGTGGGATCCCTCCAGAAGTGGGGGTTACTGGTTTAGCCGCCCAAACCCAGCAGTGTGCCCCCAGAGCCAGGCCCCAGGCTGCAGAGCTCTGTGCCGCGAGGTGAGGAGAGACTTGCTTTCCGCCAGGAACTACCTCCGGGGGGGGTTCAATGAAACATCCGGGTTCACGGAACCCCGGACTGGTTCGGGTTGGGAGGGAGCTCAGAGGTCCCCCAGCCCCAACTCCCAGCCAGGGGCAGCGACACCTCTCCCCAGCCCAGGGTGCCCCCAGCCCCAACCAACCTGCCCTTGGGCGCTGCCAGGGATGGAGCAGCCACAGCCTCCCTGGGCAGCCTGTTCCAGGGCCTCAGCCCCCTCCCAGGGAGGGATCTCTGCCTCAGATCCCATCTTCATCTCCCCTCTTGGAGCTGGAGCCCAGCCCCCTTGTCCTGGCACCAGAGTGCCCTGGGCAAAGCCCCTCTCCAGCTTTCCCCTTGTCCCTCTGGTGCCAGTATGGGTAGCAGGGGGTCTCTGTGAAAGGTGCCTCTGTCCCCAGGAATCATTCGGTTCATCACTGACAGCAGACTCTGCTGACGCTGGGACCCCCCTCCCCTTCCCAGGAAGCAGTGCCTGTCCTGGGAAGTTCTGAGGCCGGTGTCTGGGCACAGCCCCCCTCTCCTCCCGTCGCCATGTTTCAGGGGAACTGAGTCTTGATTTCTCTTCTCCTCTGAAAAAAAGCCTTTGAGGAGAGAACCCCCCCATTTCCCGACCCGCCGCGGTGGAAACTCGAGTTCGCACCTCTGCTGCTGCCTCCCACCCCCCAGCTCCTGTGGCTGACTGCAGAGGCCGACCTGGCCATCCTCGGGGGAGAGGCTCTTCCTTCCCACCAGCTACCGAGTACCCGGCGCCCTGTTTGGGGGTTGCTGATGGCAACCACCACAGCGCTGACCGCGGCACAGCTCCAAGCCCCGGGAGCTGCAGGCTCCGCAGGGTGTCTGTGCAGCTGCTTACATGCGGTTTGGGAGCTCAAACTCAGGCTCTGGAGGCAGGAAAGTTTGGGATGCTGAGGCTGTGGGCGGCTGGGGGCTCCTGGAGGCAGCTGCTTTGTCTCATCCCGGTGTTTGATTAACGATAAGGAGGAAATCCCGGGTTTTTGTTGGGAATGTGGCTGTTCCCACCGCTGGGACAGGAGGATGTGATGCGCAGCCGCGCGAGCACCAGGCACAGCTTCTGCCAGGAGAGGAGGGCAGAACAGGGACTGGCAGAATCATTTGGGCTGGAGAAGACTTGTAGCATCACTCTGAGTCCAACCATTAACCCGACTGTCCCAAGACCACTGCTAACCAGAGTCACAGAAGCCCACAGCCCATGTCCCTGGGCTCCAGGTCCCCCTGACTGGGAAACACATCCAGGGATGGGTGTTCAACCCCCTTCCTGGGCAGCTTGTGCCAAGGGCTGAGGGCCCTTCCCAGGGAGAAGTTTCTCCTTGGGGACAACGTCCCCTTCCCCTGGGGCAGCCTGAGGCCATTTCTTCTGCTCCTGTCCCTGTTCCTGGGGAGAAGAGATCGACCCCCAGCTCTCTGCACCCTCCTGTCAGGTAGCTGCAACCAGCAATGAGGTCTCCCCTCAGCCTCCTTCTCTCCAGACCAACCAACCCTGGCTCCCTCAGCTGCTTCTTTTAAGGTTTGTTCTCCAGACCCTTCCCCAGCCCTGTTGCCCGTCTCCCAGGTCCCTCCTCAGGCCAACAGGAAAACCCGCTCCTGGGACTTTCTCACCCCTTGGCACCAGCCTGGTTAAGAAAGGAGAGTCCAGCAAGTGCTGTGAGCCATGGGACCAGTGCCCAGCCATGGGCATCTCTGCTCCGGGGAGGTGAAGGGACAGCTGAATGAACTGCTCCACAGCTGGCAGCACCCACTGCCCATCCCCATGGTGAGGGAGGGCAGAAGGCAGCTGGGAGAGGCCAGTGGGAAGAGCATCACCCCAACTGGGCCAGCAAAGCTGCCTGCTGGGGCTACAGTTGCTGCACAGAGCCTGCTCAGACCCCCTCTTCCCCAGTCCCTGCGTCAGCAGGGTTTTGGCAGGAAGGTCTGTGCTCGTGGGGAGCTTCAGGAGTGCACTTGGCTCTACCTGGGAGAGAAGCTCAGTCCCTGCTCCTTGGGGTGGTGCTGCAGAGGTGCTCAGCTGACGCTCAGCGATGCCCTGAGAATCAACAACCCAGCTCCCAAGGCCCCCCGCTGCCCTCCACGCACCAAAAGCATCAGTACCCTAAAACCAGGGTCTGCTGAGTTGCAGCAAAAAGCAGTATCTGCTTGGCTGGGAAGCCCCTGTCTCCTGTGCTGGGAGGGAAGGGCCTCCCATCCTGCCCAGCCAGGGCTGCTGCTGGGAGTGGGAGCTGCCCCGCTGGTATTTGCCGAGGCTGCCGGGGCAAGCGCTGAGCAAACAGGCTCCAGGAGAGTCTCCCGCCCTGCAGAGCCTGTGGGCTGACTGCAACAAAGGGAACCTTCCAGAAGGGGACGTGGGACAAAGAGGCACCAAAGGCTTTTCCCAAGGCTGCCTGTGGCAGGGATGGGGCCGGGGGTTGACTCTGGGGCTGACCACAGGCGCTTCGTGGTGGTAGCAGGTGGGCTCAGAGACACCTTCTCCATCCAGCCTGGTGACGCAGCGAGGGAGCTGGAGCCCTTTGCTGACCGGGGGCTGGCGAGATGCTCGATGAACTGAAGGCAGGCACAGGGGGGCAAATGAGCTTCTCCCGTGCCCAGGTGTCCCCAGAACCCTCCTTCCCTCCGCTGCGCTGCGCCAGGCTCTCCTACCCAGCCCCTCACTCACCCTCTCAGCTGGGGACCATCAAGTCACCACCCCGGAGCAAATCCCCTGTGGACAGTCTAAGTCAGCCCAGCGCCTGCTCCTCTCCCACCTGCCCGTCAGGCCGAGAGCCCCTGTTTGCTGTTTGGTGCCAGGAGAAGCACTGAGCTGCCCTCTGACCTCTGGACTTCCAGTGAGAGCCTCATGCTCGGACACCCGGGGGTCTCTGCCTGCGACGGGCTGTTGCATCAAACACTTTGAGCCGGGGGGGCAGCTTGCAGCCACAGTAGCCTCCTCCTTCACCTCGGCTGAGCATCCCCAGCGAAACCCTGGATGGGGCCCAAGCCGGAGGCTCTGCCTCTGCCTGTGCTCGGGCGCTGAGGCGGCTCTTTCAGGTGCTGTCTCACGCCGGGCTTTTCCCCGCGTTCAATATTAATAGCAATGGCTGTGGCAGCAAGATAATGAGCCGCGGTCGGGCGGGGAGGGGGTCGGCTCTTATCGGCGGCCGCTGAAGACGCGCGTCTTTCACCTGCTCCTTCAATATCCCCCATCCTTCACTCCTGCCGCCGGCCCCCTCCCGCCGGCCCCGAACAAAGCGGGTATTATTGGCCGGGGTCTTTTCAGGCTGGAGCCAGGAAGACCTCCTCCTCCCCGCTGAAACGAGCCTTTTTCCTCCCCGGCAGGAGATTAGCCGGGCTTGACAAGGCGCTGAACTTTGGGCAGGGTGAAGCGGGGTCTCCTCGGGGAGGGAAGGCAGTTCAGCCCTGACTAATTCTGACAAAGAGAGGCACCGAGGAAACATCTCTGCCGGAAAAAAAGGAGAAAAAAATTAAAATAAGAAAAACAAGGGCGAGGGAGAAGAGGCAGCGACGGGGAGGCGCTGGGGAGGGAGGGAGCACAGAGAGAATGAAGGGCTGGGAGGCCAGAGGGCACATTCTGGAGCGGGGCTGGGCTGCAGCTCCAGGCTCCGGCCTCGGAGAAGGGAACAGCCTCCCCAGGACACCCGGTCCAGCCCCAACATGTGCGGGCAGCCCCTGGGTGAGTGAGCGTCCTGCTGCTCTGGGTCCGCGCTCCCGGAACCCCCCGTCTTGGTGCTTCAGAAGTTTGCTTGGAGCCCTTCAAAACCAGCTCCACAGAGGCGACACCCAGGACTCGCAGCTCCCAGACACGAGCCCGAGTGTCGAGATGCTGGAAGCAAGGGAGAGGATCGAAGCAAAAGCACCAAACCCCAGACCCCCCGAGTGAACAGTCGGGGCGTGAACCTAAAGAAACAGACCCGACTGCACCTCAGACTCTGTTTGTGCATCAGAAGCCCAGAGTCTGTGCAGAGACTCGTGATGGTGACGTGTCCAGGGTGGAGAGAATGTGGATGGAGCTGGGCAGTGACGTAGGTGAGGGATTGAGGACAGAGATTGGCAGAGGGAAAAGCCAAACCTTCTGCTGTCTGCTCCAGGGGCATCTTCTGCCCTGAAGAGGCTGTAAAGTGATGCGGGAAGAGGTTGTGGCAGCAAAGAGAAGCTGCATGGGCACAGGTACCTCTACCCTGGCTCCCAGAAGCAGCTGCAGGGCACCTGCTCCTGGCTCTCGCAGATGCCTCGTCCAAGAGGGAAAGAAGGGGAAGAGGCTGCGAGAGAAGTCTGTGCACAGGAGACCTCTGGCCCAGCAGCAGCACCCAGGTCTGGGGTTAACTCGTCCCTCTGGGTTAACTTGCCCCTCTGGGTTAACTCGTCCCTCTGGGTTAACTTGCCCCTCTGGGTTAACCTGCCCCTCTGGGTTAACTCGTCCCTCTGGGTTAACTCATCCCTCTGGGTTAACTTGCCGCTCTGGGTTAACCTGCCCCTCTGGGTTAACTCGTCCCTCTGGGTTAACCTGCCCCTCTGGGTTAACTCGTCCCTCTGGGTTAACCTGCCCCTCTGGGTTAACCTGCCCCTCTGGGTTAACTCGCCCCTCTGGGTTAACTCGCCCCTCTGGGTTCACCTGCCCCTCTG
>JAOXOE010000862.1:2977058-3005701 GCA_028565055.1 Phoeniculus purpureus | reverse complement strand
TCGAAGCAGTGGGCTATGACTGGTACTTCCAAAGGAATCTTGATGTTCTCAAGGTGTTCTGGGTTGCGTAGCTGCATACATTATCCCTCAGCAGGGTCCTGCCTCAGGACTGGGTTTTTTGAGGGTACTGCGGCCACCCAGGTGAAGGAGAGCACCCACCATTTGCTGCTCATAGAGGGGTGAGGTCTGGGTGCTGCACTGGTGACATCGAAGGGGTCACTGGGCTCAGATTCCACATCACCATGTTCCACATGAATGAGGGCCAGGGGCAGGATGTGGCCCACAGCAATGGGAGCCAATAAGGCTTCCGGGGCCAGAGGCAAGGAAAACCCCAGTGACACCACCATGAAACCCAGGGCAGAACTGAGAAGGGTTTAGGGTAGGGGAGAGGCAAATGCCTGCTCCAACCCAGCTGAGGGCAGCAGCTCCCTGTTATTGCTGCTCCCCCAGGGGCAAGGGATGGAGACACAGAGCCCGGACCAGCTCAGCTTGGAGATATCATCAGTTATATATAAATATAGATCTATGTACAGCTCGCCCACCCCACCCAGCGGGGCCAGGGGAGAGTGCAGCCTCCAATCCCCACACCTCTCAACACCCCCCCAACCCAGCACCCTTCCAGCACCACTGACCCTGTCACCATGCCCCCAAGTGGGGTCTGGGTAGGGGGACTGGTGGTTGTTCTCCTGCCCTCTGCTTGCCCTTCTCCACCCGGCTGATGGGGGGAAAGAGGAGGGTGATGGTGGTGCTGCCTCCAAAAGCATCGACCAGAGGCAATGTGGATGCCCCCCACCCAGTGATCACTCAGCAAGCTTTCACCCTTCAGGTTGGCACAGCCTAGGAGGGGGCAGAGAGGCACAACGGTGTCTGCAATGACCTGACAGCCCCAGCCTCTTTCCAAACCCTCTTAAAAGGGGTCTGGGCATTCACAAACACCCCCAACAAAGCCTCCCCAAAAACCCTCCCCTTCTCCTGCCTCCCAGTCAAGCATCACTGGAGCAGCTCCTCCCAGGAGATGGGGCGAGAGAAGACCTCCCGCTCCAGCCACAGGTCATAGTTGACCTGGAAATCCTCAGGCAGGTCAACACGCTGGCCCAGGACACTCTGCAAGCAGTTGTCCACCGGCAGGAAGTCAGGGTTGCCATGAGCCCGGTCATAGCGACGTGAGTTGAAGCGCTCGATGCTGGCACGCAAGGCACACTCCTCTGCCTGGAAATCCCAGGGACGAGCATCCAGGTCTGGGCAAGAGGGAAAAGGGGTGTTGCAATGGAGCTGGGGAGCCTCCAGCCAGCCCCATCCCTCTGGAAAGGTTTCTCTGCAGGTTCCTACACAAAGTACAACACAGGGTGGGCAGCAGGCAGCTGCCATTTAACACCCATCGTTGCCAAGTCTTTGCCTCTTCCCCATGATGCCCCCACCCCAAATTCCTCCCCACCCCCTAGAGCGAAGCCCTGAGCTGCAGAGGGACAGCTCTGGGCACAGCAAGAGTCAGTACAGTTGGGAGAGACCTCCAAGCTGCTCCAGTCCAAACATCACCCCAACCCCACCCTGGCCAGGAAACCCTGGTCCCCAGGGCCACAGCTACTCACTGTTTGAACCCCTCCAGGGACAGCGACTCCTCCCCTCCCTGGGCAGCCTGTTCCAACCCCTGACCACTCTGGCAGGGAAGAGATTTCTCCTGATGGCCAACCTAACTCTCCCATGGCCCAACTTGAGGCTGTTTCCTCTTGTCCTATGGCCAGTGACTGAGGAGAAGAGACTGACCTCCCCCTCTCTCCACTCTCTGTTCAGGGAGCTGTAAAGAGCAATAAGGGCTCCCCTCAGCCTCCTTTTCCCAGATTAACACTCCCAATTCTCCCATCAGCCTTGTCCTCCAGCCCCTTCCACTGCTCTGTTGCGTTTCTCTGGCCCCACTCTAGCCCTTCAATGTCCTTCTTGTCCTGAGGAGCCCACACTGACCCCAGTACTTGAGATGAGGCCTCACCAGCACAGGGCAGGATCACCTCTCTAGCCCTGCTGGCCACACTGTTGCTGACACAGGCCAGGATGCTGTTTGCCTTCTTGGCCACCTGGACACCCTGCAGGCTACTGCCAGTCAGCAATCCAAAGGTCCTTTTCTATCCAGGAGTTCTCCAGCCACTCTGCTCCCAGCCTGGAGCAGTGCAGGGGGTTGTTGGACCCCAAGTTGTAGGACCCACATCTGGTCCTGTTAAACCTCAACCCACTGACCTCAGCCCATTGATCCACCCTGTCCTGCCCCCTCTGCAGGGCTTTCCCTACCCTGTCACCACCGATGTCACTGGACACGGTGACAGGACCTACCGTTGCCATAAGCCCAGTCGTCATTGAGGCGGTGACGCACTTTCTGGTAGATGGCTGACATGGTCTTCATGTTGCTCTTTCTCCACTGCCGGCCCAGGTACTTGGTCTGCACCTTGAGGAGCTTCAGCACGTAGAGCTGCATCATGGCCTGCTTGACCTTCAGCGCCCGCTTCAGTATGGGAGCTGACTTGAACACCACCAGCATCTATGGGGAACAGCATAGAGTCAGAGGGACAGAGGGGTCTGGGGTGAAGAGATCTTCAGAACTCCTCCAGTCCCATCCCCAGCCCTAAGCAGGGCCATCCCCAAACACAGCAGGTTGCTCAGAGCCACAAGGGCCAACCCGACCTGCAATGGTGCCAGCAACATGGCTTCTCCCACCTCTCAGGAAAACCTGAGCCAGGCTCTCACCACCCTCTGCATCAACAATCTCTTCCTTTTCTCCAGTCTGAATCTCCATCTCCCAGTTTAACCATCACTCCTTATCCTGGCACAGTAGCCCCTGCTCAACAGTCCCCCGCAGCCCTGAATGGCTGCACTAAGGTCTCCCCAAGAGCTTCTCTTCTCCAGCTGAAACCCCCTACCTCTCCCTGCCTGTCCCATAACAGCAGGTTCCCCTCCTCTCAGAGTGACATCTCTGGGGCCTCCTCTGACCCAATTCTGACAGCTCCAGGTCCCTGCTGGGCTGAGGAGCAGGTTGCTCAGTGCACCAAGATCTGACCTGACCTGGGATGGTTCCAGTGATGGGCTTCTCCCACCTCTCAGGACCAACAATTTCCTCCTCCTTTCCAGTATGAATCTCCCTCTCCCCTTCCACCCATCCTTTCCCCAGCAAGACTCCAGCAGCTCCTTGTCCTGTCCTGGCACCCTGTGACAGCCCAGTTTGGCCCCAGTGGGTTCCCCAGCCTCTCACCATGGTGCGGGAGTGTTTCCACTTGGTCAGTTTGTTGAGGATGCGCAGGAGGTTGATGCAGGAGAAGAGGTTCCTCCAGCAAAACTGGTTGTTGTCTCCAGCTTCCTGTGGGAGAGCAGAGGCAGGAGTCAGGCAGGAAAGCAGAGGAGGGCTGAGAAGCTGGTCTGGTCTGAAGACCCTTATCCAATGGGGTCAGGGAGACAGGAGATGTTTATCAGCCCCCTGCACACCCAATTCAGGACACAGGAAGGTGGAGGGCACCAGGGCTGAGTGCCAGAGCCCTGCTGCCTCCCCACACCCTCAATGAGAGGGGCATGTGCCCAAGGCCTAGCAGAGCAGGGAGTGACTCACCAGGCTCTCAGCTGTCAGCTCAGGCAGCTCATGCACCACACAGTAGGGGTAGTCCAGCACAGAGATGCTGCAGGGAGGAGAGGGATGTTCTAAGGGCAACACAGCCCCCCCATCTCCCACCCACTGGAGAACAGGGACAAAGCAAACCCCTGTCAAGGATGCAGAACGGCAACTCCTCCACTACCTGTTCTTGGCAGTGATGTAGGACATGATGTTCTGGTTGAAGAACTTGAGGATGAGCGGGATGCAGTTGGCAAAGACCAGGTGCTGGGCCATGTACTCAAACTGCAGAGAAAAGTAGGTTAATGTGGACCCCATACCAGGTCCTGCCCAGCCCTGAAGCTCCACATAGGGCAGCCAGACCCCATCGCACCTCACCTGGTAGATGTGGTTCAGCTTGAAGTGCTTGAGCAGGAGAAGCAGGACGGCAGAAATGGCTTTGACGATGATCTCCTTGTGCCGATTGACATCCACCCCCAACTTCATGCTCTGCAGCACTGTAGTCCTGAGGGGGACAGAGGGACCCTTGGGCTAGGGCACTCTCTGCACCCCAGTCCTGCCAGCCCCTGGGATTCTCAGCAGCCACCTGTGGTCAGTTGCCAGCTGAGCCCAGAGCAGAAGATGGCCACAACATCCAGGAGGGCTCAGCCCAAACCACAATAACCTGCCTAGCATCCTCACAGCACTGCGGAATCATTTAGGATAGAAAAGCCCTTCAAGCTCTTCAAGTCTAACCACTTCCCCAGCACTGCCAGGGCCCCACTGAACCCTGTCCCTCACTCCATAGCTCCACGGCTCTGCAACCCCCCTCCAGGGATGGGGACACCCCCCTGCCCTAGGGAACCCTTCAGGGGAAGAAGAATTTGCTCCTCAAGGCCAACCTCACCCTCCCCTGGGACAGCTGGAGGCCACTTGCTCTCCTCCTGTCACTTGTTCCTGGGGAGAAGAGACTAGTCCCCATCTGGCTCCAGCCTCCTCCAGTTCAGGCAGTTGTGGACACCGAGAAGGGCTCCCCTGAGCTTCCTTCTCTCCAAGTTCAACCCCCTCAGTTCCCTCAACTGCTCCTCACAGCACTGCTGCTCCAGCCTTTTCCCCAGTTCCGATGCCCTTCTCTGCCACTGCTCCAGCCCCTCCCTGTTCTTCTAGCACTGAGGGAGGGGCCAGGAGCTGACCCCAGGAGCCAAAGTGGGGCCTCCCCAGTGCCCAGCACACAAGGACCATCCCTGCCCTGCTCCTGCTGGCCACCCCAGTGCTGACACCAGCCAGGATGCTGTTGGCCTTGGCCACATGGGAACACACTGACCCATCTGCAGCCACTGGTAACCAATCCTCCCACCTAGATCCTTCTCCCTGGGCAGTTCCCAGCTGCTCTTCCCCAGCCTGAAGCAGTGCCAGGGGTTGGGGTGACTCAGGGGCAGAACCCAGCACTTGGTCTTGATGACCCTCAGCCCACTAATCTCCCCTGAGCCCCCTCCCAGCACCACCCAGCATCTTTGCTCGCCCTGCACAGTCACTCACGGCATCTCCTCCGGCAGGACATCTGCCAGGATGTTGATGGAATCTGTCTTGGCTTTGGAAGTCGGGGCTGCAGCAAGGAGAATCTTCAGCAGAGCGATCTGGGGAAGACGGAGAGATGGATAAGGGAATGGGAACAACCACAGGGCCTCCCCGAGCCCCTCTACAAGAGGAAGTAATAGGGATGTGTATGTGGGAAGGGAAGGAAACCACGGGGGGGAGGGACACACACACTAGGAAGTGATGGAGCAATGACAGGAGGTTCTCTCCACCAAACCCAGGAGACCCCGAGGGCTCCCTAGCTCACCATGTACTGTGGCAGACTGGGCAGAAGGCCCTGGTACAGGATCTCTGCAGGGACTTGCTCCACTTCTTCTTCCCCCTGGTGCCAGGAGATACCAGAAAACCTCATACCTGGAGCTGCCAGGAGCACCATGGGCCTGGCACAGCTCTCCAGCCCTAGGGTCCCTCTCAGCTCCTGCCCAAGAAATCCAGGAGCTCCATCCCATCCCCATTCCCACACTCACACCGGAGAATGGTGAGCGCAGGTACTCATCCTCCATGTGCACTTGAACCTCTGCGATCGACGTGTACTTGTGCTGCACCAAAGAACAGTGGTTCACCTTGGACCCCATCATCCTCCCAAGTCCCTCCCTGCTAATCCTGTTCCAGTGGTGCGGGGCAGAGTGGTGGCTACTGCCCTGAACTCCAGAACAGCCCCAGATAAAAAGGGATGAAGCCAGTGAAAAGAAGGGTTTGGCCAAGCCTGGAGACTAGGATAGGGTCAAAACTTGAAACCTCTCCCACCACAGGAGAGAAAGTGGGAAAGGGTCTGGGAACAGGCACTACTGGTCCTGAGTTGTGATGGGAGCAGGGGGATGGGGAACCCCCACAGCAGCAGTGGCTGGAGTTGAGGCCCCATCCCTGGAGGTGTTTAAGGTCAGGCTGGATGAGGCTCTGGTCAGCCTTATCTAGGGTGGGATGTCCCTGCCCACGGCAGGGGGATTGGACTAGATGATCTTTCGAGGTCCCTTTCCAATCCCTAATGATTCTATAGTTCTATGTACTCACCAGCTTCAGGGTCCGGATGCTCTCGTGGATGGGCCTGGGCAAACCCACCACGGTGTTGGTGTCACTAGATAGAAGGGAAAGGGCCAGGCTAGGTGCAGGAAGGAGCAGACCTGAGGTACCCACGGGTGGATCAGAGACCAGCACCCACCCTGAGACGGAGCCAACGAGCACAGGACTTCTCTGTGACTGAGCAGAGGGAACTGAAAGCCCCCCCAAACCAGCAGCTTCTGCTGCAAATCCCCCCTCAAATCAGCAGCCCCCCAAGGCTGGCTCTGCTGCAACCCACCTGCCCAGGGTGTAGCCGATGAATTTGCTGCGGCTGGACTCCAGGAACATCTCAATGTCCTTTTCTCTGCAGCAAAGGAACAAGAGAAGGGTCACATCTAGGTACACAGGGCAGTGGGAAAAGCCTTGTGGCCAGTTAAAGAAGATGGCACCAAGCTTATCCCCACCCCACAGCAGCCACCAAAGTGACCATCAGACTGACCACCCCATGCCAAACATCTTCCCACTCCACTGAAGTTCTCAGGATTTAAAACTCTTCATTTTCCATCTCTCTCCATGGACTCACCGAACCTTGGGGGCCCAGGGCAGCCCCTTGGGGCAGGTGATGCGGTCGCTGGGGGGGTGCTGGATGGGTGGAGGCATCACCTCATCCCGTTCAAGGGGGAAGGTCTCTCCCTCCAGGCTGTTGTCATCATCATTTTCCTCCTCTTCCTCACGGGAGTCATCAGCCTTGTAGGGGTCCCGCTCATTGAAGGCGTCGAGGTTGTCCTGCTTCATCAGGGCCTGGAGAGGAGGTGGCAGGGGGTGAAAATCCTGGGAATGAGCTCATCTAGAGTCAGTGTGCAGACCCCAGCCATCTCCTCATTCATGGAAACAGAGACTCATCAAGGATGGAAAAGACCTTCAAGACCACCAAGTCCAGCCGCTCACCTTACAACCCCTAACCACTAACCCATCTCCCCAAATACCCTGGCTGCCCCTCCAAGGACAGTGTCTCCATCTCCTCCCTGGGCAGCCTGTTCCAAGGCCTCCCCAAGCTTGCTGGGAAGAAGTTTTTCCTAAGATCCAACCTGACCCTCCCCTGGCACAACCCAACCCCATTTCCTCCTCTCCTATCACCAGTCCCTAGGAAGAAGAGGCAAACACTTGCCTCACTGCAACCTCCCTTCAGGTAGCTGTAGAGAGCAGTGAGGTCTCCTCCAGGCCAAACAGCCCCAGCTACCTCAGCCTCCCCTCACCAGCCCTGTTCTCTAGACCCATAATCAGCCCAGTTGCCCTTCTTTGCCCCTTCTCCAGCCCCTCACTATCCTTCCTGCTCTGTGGTGCCCACACTCCCCCAGTACTCGAGGAGCAGCCTCAGCAGGGCCCAGCACAGTGGCAGGATCACTTGAGGCCCCTTCCAACCATCCCCAGCCCCACCTTGTGCTCCCGCCGGCCACGTTTCTGCTGCTGCTCGATGAGGTCAGAGGCAGAGGCAGGCGGGGAGGCCGCTCGCATGTTCCGGATCACCTTGATGCTGTCCTCAGGCAGGGGAGGGAGGCCCAGCATCTCCCTCTTCTCTGCCTTCATGCTCTGGAGCTCCTCAAAGCCCCCCAGGGTGCACTGTGAGGGAGACACAGGCACCATGAGAGTGGAGGAGCCCTCAGCACCCAGCTTCTCCACCCACTCTCCCCAAATCCCTTCACTGGGAGACCTAAATCCTTCCTCAGGGTGTAAAACAAGAGCCGCCTGCACTGTTCTCAGCACTGGGAAAGGCACAAGGGACAGAAGGTTCTGGACCTTTCTTTTCAGAGCTCATTTTGGGTCCACAGACACCAATATCCAACATTGCCCTACAGGGTGAAACCTGGAGGTGGTTCAACAGGGCACAAACTACTCATCTGAACAGTAGAAAAAGAGAATGGAGCAACTACAGGCAACTCTGAGGGCAAAATCTCCATCCTCTGCTAAACTGAAACCACAAGACATGAGTCAGCGCACACCAGGGCCTCTCCTCACCAGCACAGTCTTCCAGAGCAGGAGCAGCACCTTCTTCATGGGGAAGTGGGGAGCATGGCCACTGCAGAACTTGGTGACCATCCCGAAGAGCATGACAGAGAAAGGCTCATTGTTGTACAGGGGGGCTCCTGCAACCACATGGCAGCAATAACCTCAGCTCTGTCCTCACCCCAACCACCAGCACCACCAATGCCTGCACCCTCCCATGGCCTCAACAGTCTCATACCACCCATCTCCATCCTCTTCTCACCCCAGACAGTTCCTTGTAGTCTTCATAATTTCTTACCTCTGCACTGAGAGAAAACAACACCCCAACTATTTAGTTTTACCCCCAGAAAAAGGCTGTCTGGCTTCTTCACCTCATCCTCCCTTGCCCCACCAGCAAGGTTGTGACTAGCAACCTTTAGGACGAGGGCAGGACCTGAAGCTGCCAGGGGAGGGTTAGGTTGGATGTTAGGAAGCCCTTCCTCATGGAAAGGGGGATGACACCCTGGAATGGACTGCCCAGGGCAGCAGTGGAGTCCCCATCCCTGCAGGTGTTGAAGGACAGCTTGGCTGAGGCTCTTAGTGCCCCGGTCTGGGCTGGATGAGCTCAGAGAGCTTTTCCAGCCTCAAACATTCTGGGATTCTATGGGATTCTGTAGCAGAAACCAACCCAATGCTGCCAGTCCTCATTAACTGACACCTAGAGCCAAACCTCATCTCACTCTCTCCCTCTTCAGCCCCAGAAACCTCCATCCCATCAATCTCAGGTGTCTGCTCCTCACCCAGCTCTGCCCGGAAGGTCTGTCTCATGCTTTTCCACTCGGGTTTGTCCCCCTCAGCCTCCTGCCGAACGGTCTCCACAATCAGGTACATGATGTTCAGCAGCACCCTGCAGAGCAGAAGGTCCTAGTGAATCAGCAGAGGTTACGATGAGTTGGGGAGGCACTGTCAGTGCCTTAAGGGCTGGGGAAGCGCTGGACCAGCCCAGCTCACAGATGGATTCCATGCACCAGTGCTCAGAAACTGGGGAAAAAGGTCTGTGCAAGGCAAAGTGAGGAAAAAACCTGTTTTCCTCTATATTACTGCTTTCATGTCCTCATGCAGCCACATGCAGGCTGGACTGAGACACCCTCCATTGTCTGCTGGGGCCTGTCTCAGCTCTCCAAAGAAACCAGCAAGTGCTGGGCCCCCCCCAGAGTAGCCCCCACCCACTTCTGCCAAGGCTTCTCCATACCTGAGGTCAGTGCTGTCAGCTAGGGAGATGGCTGGCTTCCTCACGGCACTGCTGCATGCTGCACTGTTGCTGCAGGGGGAGAACAGCCTTAGAGGGTCTTTGGGAGATGTTTTAACTCTGCTACGAGCAATCCACAAGCCAGAAGCAAACCCTGCAGTAGATACTGCTGTAATGAGCCCCCTGAGAATGGAGGGAGGAGGAACAGACCCACCTCTGACTGGCAGTGCAGCCCAGAGAGGGTTTCTGTAAAAACCAGGTGTGATCCTACAGGCCACACCCACCCAGAACTACAGGAGCTGCTCCGGCAGCTGCAGGAATTGCAGAATCAGAGGAGTTTGGGGTGAAGGGACCTTCATAGCTCCTCCAGTGCCACCCCTGCCCTGAGCAGGGACAACCCCAAACACGGCAGGTTGCTCAGAGTCACAAGAGCCAACCTGATCTGCGATGGTGCCAGCAATGGGGCTCCTCCCACCTCTCAGGGAAACCTGAACCAGGATCTCCCCACCCTCAGCATCAACAATCTCTTCCTTCTCTCCAGTCTCAATCTCCACCTCCCAGTTTAACCATCACCCGTTGCCCCAACACAGCAGCCCCTGCTCAGCAGTCCTCCCCAGCTTTCTGATCAGCCCCTTGAAGCTCTGAAAGGCCATACTAAGGTCTCCCTGGAGCTTCACTTTTCCAGCTGAACCCCACCAGCTATCTCAGCCTGTCCCTCAGCAGAGGATTCTCCTCTCAGAGCAGCATCTCTGGAGCCTCCTCTAGCCCTGTTCTGACAATTCCAGGTCCCTGCTGGGCTTTCCCCCAGTACTCACTCAATCTCCATGTTCAGCAGCTCCACCAAGGCGTTGAAGGTCCCCACCTCCAGCAAGAGGAAGATGTTGTACCTCATCCAGGCCTGCACCTCGGCCTCAGAGCCACACTCCCCAAAGGTACCTGCAGCAATACCCTTGCTAGATCCCATCCCTGCAGGGATCCTGAGGCCCTCCTATCCCACCTGAGCATTTTACAGATGAATTTAAACCTACAGCCTTCATTTTAAGGCAAAAAATCAGATGCAGAGGGAACTGCCCTCCTAGGTGTAATGTAGCCCAGACCTAAGAGAGTCAGGTCAATTTCGGACCAATAAACAGCCTGACGAGAATTAGCTTCATTCTAAGTGAAATCAAAAATGCAAGAAAATAAAACTATTTTAAATTGATTAAGTTTGACCCTTCCTTTACCCAAATTCAGCAATGGGGAAACTAAGAAGAGGGGGCAGAGCTCTGTTGTCACACCTTGAGCAACATAAAGGATGGCTCGGGCAACCCTCAGCCTCTTCTCCCGTGCAGTGACCTCCAGCCCGTCGAGCAGCCGCATGGCGTGGGTGCGGTGCTGGTTCTTGTCCAGTTCCGTCCATTTCTTGTCCCGAACTGAAAAGCCAGAGGGGGCATGTTGAAGGCACTGAGCACCTCAGGCTGCCCTGGCCACAGACATCACTGGGAAAGCTCTAAAGATTGAAACAGTGATGGAAAACAGGGCTGCCCTGGGGAAAGTTGGATCCCTTCCAGGACTCAGTGGGACCATCTTCTGCTTTTTGTCAGACAGTAAATCACCAAATCCCAGGTTGGGACTTTAGAGCTCATCTTCCCCAACCCCCTGCCAGGGGCAGTGACACCTCTCAACCAGACTGGGTTGCTCAAGGCCTCATCCAACCTGACCTCGAACATCTCCAGGGAGGGGGCAGCCACAACTTCTCCAGGCAATCGATTCTAGTGTCTCTCCACCCTGGCACTGATTAACTTCTTCCTCAGATCTAGTCTGAATCTACTCTCTTTCGGACTGAAATCATTTCCCCTTGTCCTGTCACTAGGTCCCCTTGGGAAAAGTCCCTCTGCAGCCTTCCTGGAAGTTCTCTTCAGGGACTGGAAGGCAGCTCTAACATCCACCCTAGCTCCCTCAGCCTGTTCTCAGAGCAGAGGGACTCTAGCCCTTGGATCATCTCTGTGACTTCTGGACTGGCTCCAACAGCTCCAGGTCCTTCTGATGCAGGGGACACCAGCACTGACCACAGGATTGGATGTGTGGTCCCACCAGAGCAGAGTGAAGGGGGAAAATCAAGACAGAGTGGGTAGAACCCTGCAAGTGCTCAGGGAGGGGAAATGCTGCAGGGAACAGCCAAGACCCCATCTCTGTGGTCTCTGGACTGGCTCCAACAAGCAGCTCATTCGTCTGCAATGAGCTGGATGTTCCTGCTGCTGCCAGTGTGTTCCAGTACTGCCTATCCTGGTGCTAAGGAACCTCCCTGGCCACTGACATCAGCAAACACTGCATCTAGGGGCAGCCCTTGCCCTGCCAGAGCCTCCAGGAGAAACCATATGAAGGACAGCACCTACTCAAGCTTTCTGACACAGCATTAACACATCAACCCCCACCTCATCAACCCAGCCTCCTACAGGAGATCCTGGTCCCTCACCAGAGCGGTGAGAGGTCCATGTAAAGGGTCTTACCATGGATCCTGAAGTCCTCTTCAAAGCACTTGCGGTTGAGCAGGAACTCTGGCCCCTCAGTGTAGCTGTAGAGCTCTGCAGAGAGAGCAGAGGCAAATCTCCAACAACCTGCAGTGAGCTGCTGCAGGTAACTGCAACCCAGCTGCTTTGGGGGCAGTTTTATCCAGGGTAAGAGAAAAAACACAGACAGCATAAGGCTAAAAACAGTAATTACATGAGATCATTTCCCTTTTAACACAAACAAGGAGTTTAAAGACAATAATTGGGGGATACTAGAGTTGATTGGTATCAGGAGAGCAAATGATGGCTGATTAATCAATCTGTCAGAAGGAATCCCTTACCAGAGAGCTCTGCTGCCCATTTATCAGTATCTGCATACTCAAACTCCAGGTCTGGGGACTCTGAATAGCCCTGAAAACAGAGAAATCAGTTAAATTACAGCTTTTTCCTCAGTAAAATTAAAACCCCTCTCAACACAATCATAATTCACCTCGTCCTCCCGTGAATCCAGGATTGGTTTTTCCTTTTAAGAGACCAAAACTGTCCCTGCGGCAGCAGTAATGTTACCAAGGCAACTCCTACACACCTCCTGCATCACCAGCCCCGCTGCTGGGCACTGCAGCACCTCTTAAAAAACACTCTGAGAGCTCCAAAAGGCCAGAATGAATAAAGCAAAAGACAGAGCAAGCTGAAACTCTGTGGGTTATGCAGGAACAGGGAGCTCTCAGAGCTCACTCTGTGCACATATGTGTCAAAATCTGGGGCTGTCCCCCAACAATGATCACAGTGCTGAGGGGTGGGAAATGTAAACAGTGAGACGGAACAGCTTTGGGGAGGCTGGAAAAACATCCAGGAGGAGCCCTGGAGCACAAACCACCACTCACTCCCTCTACAACATGGACCCACAGCAAAAAAATCTCATAGCCCCCACTCTTGGGAGAAAGGATGAGCCACCCCCTGTCTGGTCTGAAGGGTGGAGAGGCCATTCCCAGTCCCCCAAGCTCTTGCAGATCCCACAGGTTCCCTCTTCCCTCAGTGAAATTGGGAGACAAGATGGGACAAATCAGCTCCCTTCAGAGCAACTCCGTTGCTCCTCTACGGCTCAGGGGGCCCCACTGGGCCCCACTGTGTCTCTTTGGAGGAGTCGGTCGCCCCTCGCCACAGCCATTCCCGGCCTGGGGACCCCGCACAGAGCTGGGCCTGACGGGGAGAAGCGCAGGACCAGGCGGGTGCGAGCGCAGAGCTGCCCTGGCAGGAGGGAGGGCGGTACGGGGCGGTCTGGGGCCCCCAGGACCGAGCCGCCCTCATGCCCTAGCCAGGCCCAGGCTGAGGGAAGAGATGAATGCACGGGAAACCGGCCCCAGAGAACTCCAGGACGAGCCGGTACCACCCGGGCCTGGCAGACAGCGGCCTGTGGGCCCGCACAGCCCCCCGCGGGTCAGCGGCCGGGCCCAGAACAGGCCTGAGGCGGGGCAGGGCCCAGCCAAGGCTCCGGGAGGAGTGGGACCGGCGCGGTCGCGGTACAACCCCCTCTGCGGAGCCGGGCCCAGTGACGGCGGCGGCAGCGCTGACCTCGGAATCCTTCCGCGGGGGGCGGCCCAAGTCCCGGCCCTTGGGGGGCGGCACGGCCCCGCCGCGGGCCTTGTTGTTCCCCGGCAGCGGCCCCGCGCCCCCGCCGCCGCCCGGCTCCATGGCGGCGCAGCTCTCGCGAGGACTCACCCCTCCTTCTCGCGGGAGCGGCAGGGAGAGCCGGGGCAGCGCAGCCGCCATGTTGGGAGCGGCACCCGGGGTGGGGTGGGATGGGGGAGTGGTGCGAAGAAGCCTCCCGAAGCTCCGCAGGCTGCTGCGGTGTGGTTCCAGCGGCCGGGCCCCGCCGCAGAGGCCGCGTCACCGCCGCCCGCCCCCGCTGCTGGCCACGGCCGCTGCGGCAACCGGCCGGGCCGGGAGCTCCGCCCCCGCGCCGCCATCATGGGGGTGGCGGAGTGATGCAGCCGCCATCTTGGCTGCGGGACTTCCGCCCTCTCTGAGGCCGCTCGGGGCCGCCATCTTGGGAAGGGCAAGAAGGAGCAACCCCCAAACTTGGTGGGATAAGTAAATCTCCAGATTAAGGGGCTTGCGGGAACTCAGATCCCAGATAGGAAGGGTGTGATGAAGCCTACAGGGCTCGGACCCCAAATAGGTTGAATGTGATGGGGGGTAGAGGGCTCTGACCCCAGCTAAATGGGGTGTAATAGGGCCTGGAGGGCTCAGATCCCAAACAGATGGGGTGTGATGGAAGCAAGATGGGATCTGGACCTCAGCAAAAGCACCTGGTGGGGTTCAAACCCCAAGTGAAAGGGCCCAGAGGGGCTCAGACTCCAAAACAGGGGATCCTGAAGGCTCTCAGACCCCAACTGCAGGGTCATGAAGGTGCTTGGAGAGGGGACTAAATCCCATCTTGAGGTGTCCAGTGGCAGATCCCAGTCCAGAGGCTCAGGTCTTGGTCCAAACTCAGGGTCCCACATGGATTTCCTGCCTCCACTCCTCAAATAAAGCATCCACAAGAGAAAGGGGCTTTGGTTTTCCTAATAGTTTAATTAGACTTCAATGATTTATTGCTTATCTGCAAGGATTAATATTGCATTCATTAAAAATCATTCATATACAAAATAAACCTCTCCCTCCCAGCCCGACGCTGCCGCTTCCATCCCTGGGCTCCCCCTTTCCCCGCCACAACATGGCTTTTTACCAAGACGGAGCCCTTAACGCCGAGGTTCGACCCTAACGTGGATGGGAAAGGCGGGGGGATGTGACCCCCAAGCATAGGGGACCCCTCATGGAGACCCCTCCCCACAGACATTCTCCATCCCCAGTTCACTGAGCCAGGCGTGAAGTTTGAGGGATGGTGGAAGGGACCTCGTGAAGCAGAAGAGCCCCCAAAAGCTGTGGGGAGGATGAGCGACAGTCCAGGGTGAGGAAGAGGAACAGTCAGAGGATGAGGAGGCAGAGGGGAAAAGAGGAGGGTAATAGAAGCCATGAACATTCCCTCCCATCTTCATTCTGACTCCACAAAGGAGCTTTGCACCCCTCAGCCCTGCAAAGCCACAGGGAGGGACCCAGCCAGTGGCACCAAGGAGGCAGCTGTGGGATGGGGTAGCCAAGGGTGAAGGATCAGCCCCAGTGAGGGGCACCAGGGCACCTCCATTCTCCATGTACCGGGAGATGCCAGCAGCAGAGCTTCTCCGTCCCTCCACCGCTCCAGCCTTGGCTGGGGGAGGGAAATAAACAGAGGTAATTTGGGGAGGATTATTATAAAAAAGCTAAGAGAAACCTCAGTAGGTTGAGCAGAGCTTCCCCCCCATCCCGGGACAAGCTGCAAGGGATGGAAAAGAGAAACACAGTCACGGCAAGGGGCTGAACGAGGCGACGAGCGGCTTAAAATCACTGCAAGAGGGCAGGGCAGGGCTGAGAAAGCCCCCCGTTTGAGGGCTGGGGGGGACAATGGGGAGCCTAGAGCTTTGCGCTGGTAGTCTGTGGGGCTCGGTAGGTTCATTTCTGCATCCGTCTCAATTCAAAAAGTGAAACAGCTTCAACACAAAAAGAAATTCAAATAAACCTCCAGCCAGCCTTCAAAACCAACCTTGTGCTTCCCCAGTGGGAAACAGGGCTGCTCAGACTGGGCAGGCAGATGCATCCCCAATGCTTCCCAGTGGGAAACAGAGCTGCTCAAACTGGGCAGGCAGATGCATTCCTGATGCTTGCCCCCCCCCTTTAATAAAAACATCTTGAAGGATCAAAAAAGAATGGAAAAGAGGAAAAAAAAACCTAATGAACGAACAAACAGAAAAGGTTTTCACTCAGTTAAGGTGCAGTTTGGCTAAAAAAAAACCCCAACCTAGGAGAGAGATGAGGATAATGCTAGGTAAAGCGACCCCCGTCCCAAATCAGATTAGCACCCTGATACAGTGAACTCCCCACCCCATAGCCGGCTGGCCACCAAAACAGGGTCAGTGGCCACCAAACCTGGGCTGAGGCTGGGTTTGGGGCCAGTCACCTATTCATGAGGTGGCCAGTAGGCGCCACTCTGCTCCCAAGCAGCGCTAGGAGCATGGATCTAGCAGCTAAAACTGGGCTCTTTAAGGCAATTTAGAAGTTGCAGATAATCCACACAAAGAAAGAAACAGGAGAGAAGGCAGAATAGCATCTCAGTATCTGCAGGGATCCCGCAGGTTGGAAAGGAGAGGGAAAGAACCCCAAAACTGAAAAAAAAATCCAAAATCAAGAAAAAAACCCTAAAAACAAAAAGAGAACCAAAACATTTTAAAAATAACCCTACATTTTTTTAAAAGAATCCAAAAAGTAAAAAAACCCCAAAACACAAAATAGAACCCAGAAAATCAAAAGAACCCCAAAACAAACTAACAAAACACAAATCAAAAAAACCAAACCCCCACAACAAAAAAAGAACCCAAAACAAAAAACCCAACAAATCAAAAACCCAGAAATACTCCCAAAACCAAAAAAAGCCCCCAAACCCACAAAAAACCCCAAGACCACCAAAACCCCCCAAACAAACAAAAACCAAATAAACCCTCCCAAAACAAAACCAAACCCCCAACACAAAAAAACCCCAAATCAATACCCGCCGAAAAAACCCTAAAGACCAAAAAAGAACTCAACCTCCCCAAAACTAACCAAAACAACTTAATCAAAAAACCCCCAAAACCCCCAGGTCAAAAAAAGAACCCCAAACCCAAAGAAAACCACCCCAAAACAAAAAAGCACCCCAACAAATAAAAAAACCCCAACAAATAAAATCCCCCAAAACCAAATCAAAAACCTCAAAGTCCACAAAAGAACACCCCACAACAAAAAAAAAAACAAACCCAAAACAAAACAAAACCCAAACAACTAAACCTCAAGAAATAAGGCCCAAAACACCCCCTCAGAAACCTGAAAAATATCCCCCAAACCCAAAACAGAACCTAAAAAACATCAAAAAACCCCAAACAAAAAAAACCTCCAAATCACAACCCCAAAGCCAAAGAAAAAAAACTCAAAAAAAAAATTAAAAACCCAAAACCTCCCCAAAGACAAAAAAAAACTCAAACCCCAAAACAAATAAACCCAAAACATTAAAACACCAACAAATCAAAAAAACAAAACCCCCTCAAAGAACCCCAAAAACAGAAAAAAGCCCCAAAACTCAAAAAAAGAACTCAAAAGCCACCAAAAAAACCTCAAAATAAAGAAACCCCCAACAAATTAAAACCTAAAAAACAACCCCCAAACAAAAAAAACCCCCAAACCCCGAAAATCCTAAAAACAAACCCCAAACCCAGCCATCTCTGCAGGAATGAAGTGAAGGAAGGGCAAAGCCTCTCTCCGGGAGCCAGAGCTGGGAGCCACCAGCGGCTTCAGCCAGGGGTAAAGCAGCAGTGAATCCCAGGTTGTCTCTGCCCACAGCAGAGAGAGCTGTGATCCCATAAATAAAAGGGTGGAAAAACACCACCAACAAAAAAAATAAGGGGAGAGGGAGGGGAAAACGGCCCTAAAATGTAAAAACAGAGGGGTTTTTGTCGGTTTGAAAAGAAAACGACAGCGAAAAGTCAACAGAAAGAAAGAGATGGTTAAAAAGGATCTCTCTAAGGTGGCCTTGTGTGGTCTGGTCCTTCAAGGGTCTGGTCCGTCAGTATCTAGGAGAGAAGGGAGTGCCCCAGTGAGCTGCTGGGGTCCCAGCAACAAGGAGGTCTGTGTGTCCCCCTCAGTGGATGGGGAGAGGGTGGCTGTACCTGTAGTAATTGGGTTTGAAAGGCCCATTTTTGTTGAGTCCCAGGTACTTGGCCTGATCGTCCGTCAGCTCAGTGAGGTGGGCGTCAAACGATGGCAGATGGAGGCTGGCCACATACTCGTCTGGGATTGGGGACGGGGAAAGGGGGATCAGGGAAAGGGAGATGAGGGAAACAGGGATCAGAGAAAGGGGGATCAGTCCCAACCCCCTCCCACCAGGCCGCTGGGGAGAGGATGATGGCTGGATTCATCGAGAAGGGGGTCTACAGAAGCAGGCTGTGCCATCAAGCACCTCAGGGATCATCGAATCAGCATGGATGGAAAGGATGCCCAGGATCATCAAGTCCAGCCCTCATCTCAACAGATCCCTAACCCCTAGACCATGGCCTCAAGTGCTCTAGCTACTGGGTTTTTAAACGCCTCCAGGGACGGGGACTCCACCACTTCCCTGGGCAGCCTGTTCCAGTGCCTAACCACACTCTCAGGAAAGGACATGGGGCAACAGGTGTGAGCTGGAACAGAGGAGGTTCCCCATTAATCTGAGAAGGAACTTCTTCCCAGTGAGTGTGACTGAGCTCTGGAAGGGTCTGCTCAGGGGCGTTGTGGAGTCTCCTTCTCTGGAGATGTTTAAAACCCACCTAGATGTGTTCCTGTGCAACTTGGTCTAGGTGATCCTGCTTTGGCAGGGGGATTGTATTTGGTGATCTTTTGAGGCCCCTTTCCAATCCCTAATGTTCTGTGATTTTGTGATTCCTCCTAAGCTCCAATCTAAACCTCCTCTGATGCAACTTGAGGCCATTTCCCCTCATTCTATCATTAGCAATTTGGGAGAAGAGACCAGCACCACTGGCCGATGGCAGAGCTGAGTCCACATCCCAGTGCTGAGCAGGGCTCAGGATGCCCCAAACTGGATCTCAGTAGGTTCCACATAAACATAAAGTTCTGATAGGCTGCCCAGAGAGCTTGTGGAGTCTCCTGCCCTGGAGACACCCCAAACCCCCCTGTCTGACACCGCCAGCTCACAGCAGCCTGAGGGAAGGTCTGTGTAGGACCTTTCACTCACCCATCTTCTTCGGCAGCAG
The DNA here is from genome assembly GCA_028565055.1 of Phoeniculus purpureus. Classification (NCBI taxonomy): domain Eukaryota; kingdom Metazoa; phylum Chordata; class Aves; order Bucerotiformes; family Phoeniculidae; genus Phoeniculus; species Phoeniculus purpureus. The sequence continues at coordinate 2,986,969 of JAOXOE010000862.1, read as the reverse complement.
GTAGACATCCTGTTTGTACCGGCCCTCGGGAGCGTTGTATAGCTCAATCAGAGCCAGAGCCTGCAAGGATCACAGGGGACGGTCAGGGACGGCCACTGAACTGGGCAGCACTCAACACCCACCACAGCACAAAGCCCTGGAGGTCCATAATCCCACTACCACTGGGGAAGGATCAGGGAGATCAGAGTGGAGATGCCACCACTCAGCCTGTTCACAGCATCTGGGCTTAATGCCCCAGCGAAAAGCATGAGGATGGAGGAGAGGAGAGCAGCTCTAATTCCCTTAAACCATCCGGCTGCAGTGTCACGTGGATGGAAACCAAGGGATTGCTCGTTTTAAGCTGGCAGCATCGCTCTAAAATCCAGCAAATCAAACTGAAACCAGAAATCAAACCACATCCCCCCGCCAAGCGCTGAGAGTCAGGGATGAAAGCAGCCCCAGTCGCTACTGGTTTGGATTGACTGGGGTGAGGATTAGGGACATTCTCCCTGTTAGCAGGACTGTCCATGGAGCAGCACAGACCCTGGCCATCAGCTCCTCTTGTTTCTAGCCCAGTGGGTTTGTTCCCTCGGCTGCTGCACAGCCAGTCCTGAGTGCAGATCACACAGTGGAGCTAGATTTCATCACCGTTTTCCTTGGAAAGGCAGAACCTCCCCAAACAGCATGAAGCTGGGTCCACCCAGCTGAACCAGCACCAATGGCAGGGAGTGATTTAACCACTGACCTCTAGATCCCCAAAGCTCACCCCAGGAGTTGGAGAAATCAGAGTCCAAAGATAAAACAAAGTCTTGCTTTGAGCAAAGCTTCAACCTGCACTAGGGGGGCTCTCCAGTGATTACAACCTGCCTGGTTGCAGTCCTCTACCCCAGCTCCAAGCAAAGCAGTCAGCTCTTGCCATCACTAACTGCCTTCCAGTCAAGAGGTGGTGGCTATGGCTATCTCTGGCACCAGTGCCAGCCCAAGGACCCATCCAGCTGTGCATTCCCAGCTCCTTCCAAACCATCCCCATCCCAAAGCTCATGCAAGGCCCTGGAGTACCCTCCCCTCAACCCCTGCAGAGTACGGACCTGAGTGGTGGCTGTGATGGAGAGAACGAAGGTGGGAACTGTGGAGCAGCTCAGGTTAAGCAGACGGCCCTAAGAGACAACAGGAGGAGTTTGCAGAGCTGAATTCGCCCCAAAAACCAAACCAAATGGAGTCTCAAGACAGGATACACCTCTATCTCCTCCCTGAGGCAACCACAGAGTGGTTGAGGGCCATCTCCGTGAGCAGAGCCTTCAAACACTGCTTCAGCTTCCACTCAAACCCTTGGTTCTACAGCAGAGAGATTCCACGGGCACTAGAAAGAGCCAGTTTGACTGCCAGGGGAGCTCAAGTGGGAAGAGTAGACACCCAGCTGGATCCCTGCGTGGGACTCCTTGCCAAAGCCAGGATCAGACAGCATTTGGGCTCCTGGCCCAACAGGTGTGAGCTGGCCCAACAGAACAGGGCCAGATGGCACCTCCGTGGTTGTGTCCCTTATGTGACACCTCCTCTGCCTCAAGGAAAGGGAAAAGAGGAAATAAAATCAAGAAACCCTTTGCTGAACTCTGAACCTCCTCCCCAATAGGGTGTCCCAGCACTTTCCCAGACTCAGACATGCAGGGATCTCCTGCTAGGAGCTCAAGGTCACAGTACAGCCCTCAGCCCACCTCAGCCAGCAGCACCACCCGCTTCCCATCTGGCCAGATGACATGGTCCACTTGGGAACGGACCCGCTCCCAGGTCAGCTCTGGGGTCCGTAGGCTGGTCTGCAAGAGCAGGAGGAAGAGGTTAGAGGACAGAAGGGTTGGACCATTGGGGTTGAGCACCCCAGGTTGGAATGGGTTATCGTGGCCACGGGGACTAACCACATCGATCTCGGTGTTGGAGTGGCCCATGTTGCACACGATGCAGCTGTTCTTCATCCGATCCAGGTGCTCTCGGGTCACCACGTTCTTGTTTCCTGTAGGCAGAGGGCATGGATGAACCCAAGCAAATGCAGATATATAACCCCCGAACTTCTCCTTCCCTGCACTCGAGCTAGAGAAGCTCAGCTTGGGGCAACACAACTTCCACCAGAACAAGAGCTCTCCTGGCTGCAACAACAGGGACACATGAGATCAGGGCTCATCTCTGACCCCATGAACTAACCTAGGAGACCGCAAAACACCCTTGGGACACATGGCTGTGATATCGCCCACCAAACGCTGGCGATGAGGACGACTGGGGCCATAGAGCAGACTGAGGAGGTGAAGAGGAGAAAGCTCTTGGCAGAGCACAGCTACTGCTCATGTGAAATTGGAATCATGGACTCACAGAATCATTTAGGGTGGAAGAGACCTTTAGGCTCTGAGTCTAACTGCTCCCCCAGCACTGCCGGCCCCACTGACTTCTGTCCCTCACCCCACATCTTCACAGCTCTGCAACCCCTCCAGGGATGGGGATACCCCCCTGCCCTGGGCAGCCTGGGGAACCATTTGGGGGAAGAAGAAATTAGTCCTCAGGGTCAACCTCACCCTCCCCTGGGGCAACTGGAGGCCACTTCCTCTCATCCTGTCACTTGTTCCTGGGAAGAAGAGATCGACCCCCACCTGGCTCCAACCTCCTCAAGTTCAGGCAGTTGTGGACAGTGAGAAGCACTCCCCTGAGCCTCCTTCTCTCCAGTTCAAACCCCCCAGTTCCCTCAGCCACTCCTCACAGCACAGTTGCTTCAGCCCATCACTGCAGCTTGGTTGAACCCTTATGCAGAGCCTCCAACCCTCCATCAGATCCACTCTCCTGCCCAACTGAGTGTCACCTGCAAACTGAGGGTGCCATCGATCCCATTGTTGGCACTACTGATCATTAGCAGTGAAGTGTCCTCTATCCTCACTAGCCCCAGAGGCCTCAAGACCCTCACATGAGAGTGACTGCTCCTTCCCAGCCTGTCACATTGCAGAGCCCAGTCCTGCTCCAGCCCTACCTGTGCAGGTGATGACAACATCCACCTGACGGATCACTTCACTCAGCTTCACCACCCGAAATCCATCCATGCTGGCAAAAAGCAAACAGGAGGAGAGGGGTGAAGAGGACATAAAGTGTTTTCCCTCTCTGCCCCAGGAGGGATCTTGGTGCTGTACTGCTACAGCAGCTCTCATCTCACACAGCAGCCAGCAGAGGTTCTGCACCCCCCAGGGACCCCAGAGGCTGTGCAAAAAACCTGGCATCAAACCCACCCTCACAAATGTTGGGAGGAGCCTTTGTTGTAGGGTTTAAAGGAGGTCACAAAGCAGAGGAAGAGATGCCCCAAGCAGCAGGTACCTCCTTACCAAGCTTGCAGAGCACAAATGGGGTCGATCTCCGTGATGTAGACGATGGCTCCCAGGGCTTTCAGAGCAGCACAGCAGCCTTTGCCGACCTGCCAAGGCAAAGCGTCAGCATGAGGCTGAACACAGAACATGGTGAGAGCTACAATTCCTTCTCTACAACAGCCCAGGCTGTGAGATGCTCATCCTGGCCCTTCTGCCACAAGCCCAGCTCCTGTCCAAGCCCATCACAGCACAGCCACCAACTGACAGAAGCTTCCCTAAACTCCCACTCATAGCCTTCACAGCCCCCAGCATTCCAGGAGCCCCTCTGAGCTCTGCTTTCCAAGGGTGATTAAAGCCAGCCAAGGCAGTATGGCCTTCCCCATGGGCCTGTAAGAGCTTCTTTGAGCTCAGAGCTGTTCTGTACTGCTGGGGGATGGATCCTGCACCCCATGGTCCCCAAATCCCTTAACTCTGTCCCTTTCCTCACTGCAGTCTGGCTCTCCAAACCGCTAACCACCCCCCTCCCCCAACTAACACCCAGTTCAGCCCCACTCTATGACCAGTAAGGTGCTACCAGGGCAAGAAACACCTCTAGAGACACCGGCATCACCCAGCTCCAACCTCGGGTGAATAAAAACAGCCAAGCAGGGCAAACTGGGCCTCCAACCACATCCAAAATGGAAACCCTGAGGATGGATCAGTGATCAGTGAGGCTGGACTTGATGACCTTAGAGGTCTTCTCCAGCCTCACTAATTCTGTGACTCTGTGACTCTCTTGTTTTGAAAAAGTCCAGTAAAACCCAGCACAGACCCTGGAGGCCACAACTCCCAGCACAACTCATGGCTGGGAATCAGACACCACCCCAGAGTGCCTGGGCCAGGGCCAGCAGAGCCTCCCAGTTGAGCTGAGCTGGGCTCTACTGGTGTCTAAATAAATCAGTAAGCGTGTTCCTGCCGGGAAGAGCATTTGCAGCTCCTGCCAGGCCCCTCACAGCACGGGAAGACAAACACCCACACGGCCAGCACACAGATGGAGGGAAGGTGGCAGCTCCCGGCTCCATGCTCATCCAGGGCACAATCATTTACAAGTTCGTGATCTGAGTTCCCTCTGCCAGATCGTTATCCACCAGCACGATGCAGCCTGTCCCTCTGCCTCCTCCGCCACTGGCTCAGTGACAGTTGGGCTGGAAGCTGAACATGGGCCAGGGACGGCAGATGGGAGCACCCATGGGTAGTTAAAATTCAGGCCAGTGTTCCCAGCAACTGTTGGATTTGCAGCCCAGCTGATCTGCAGGTAAACTGGGAAATCTGATGCTTGTTCTGCAGCCTCCCAGTAGGTTCTAGCAAGATTTCCCTTCCTCGTCTAGCAAGGGCAAGTGGTCTGTGTGTGGGGAAGCACTGGAACGCTGAGTCGAGGGGATGGCAGGCTGAGGGGAGAGCGACTTACAGCTCCAGCGACTGCCGCTTGCGAAACTCACCTCCCCATAACCACAAACCACCACTTGCTTCCCTCCAAACATCACATCCGTGGTCCTCTTCAGGCTGGGGGACAGAGAGAGACCTGCGTTGGGATTAGTCAAGCGACATCTCTGAAGCACAGGGGGACAACCCCCGAGAACCAGGTCCTGCCAGCACCCAGCAAGCACAGAGCAGCAAAGAGCCTCTTCTCTGCTCCAAAAACACTGGGGTGAGAGAGACATGGAGAAGGGCTGGACTCACCCATCCAAGATGGACTCCCGGCAGCAGTACAGGTTATCAAACTTCTGTTTGGTGACAGAGTCATTCACGTTCATGGCTGGGACACACAACTTGCCGGCCTTGGAGAGCTGGTACAGCCTATGAGAGGACAGAGGTGGGTCAGAGCCAAGCAGTGATCCAGTTAGGAATCCCCTGTGACGGATTTCCAGATCAGCCTTCCCAAACCCCTACCTGTGCACACCGGTCACGCTCTCCTCCACAATTCCCCGGATCTTCTTGAATACACTGGGGTATTTCTTATAAACCCAATGGGTCAGGTCCCCACCGTCATCCAGGATCTAGGGAACAGGCAAGGAAGAGCATGGAGCAGTAGGTTTTGGGAAGCTCCTGCCAGCTGCTGGCTGTGCTGGAGGGCTGGTGACCTCGGAGCAGGAGCTGGGCTTGTGGAAGAAGTGCCAGGACGAGCATCTCCCAGCTGGAAACAGGATGGGGAAAAAGAGACGGAGAACATCTTCAGGCCCTGATGAGAGCTGTTTGGGCAGAGCCCTAGGTGCCAGGACTCCTGAGTTCCCCTAGTAGCCAGTGACTTGGGGTCTCCTCCAAAACACAGAGGATTTCTAAACCCCACGTCTGAAGCTGATGGATCCTAAAAGGGTTTTTTTCCCCAGCTATTACCCTGCAGTCTATAAAGGTGACCACAGGCAGCACTAACTAACCAGGCTGAGAGGAGAAGGATGCTCTGAAAGCAACGAGTTGAGAGGCAAGGGTGTGGGAGCTCTCACAGCCCACTTACACAGGCTGCGGTATCATCAGTGATCACAGACCATGCATCAAGGCAGTGAGAGGCACCATCTGCCTGCAGCAGGGGAAAGGTTCCCCCCAGAGACTTCCTCTCCCTCTGGGAGAGGGTGGATGGGCTGTGTTGAGAGAGGAGCAGCAGGGGCAGCTCCTGTAGGGCCGGCCCTAGGGAGAAAGAGGTCCTGGGGCTTCTCAGCTCGTTGGCAGCTCCAGCAGCAGATGGTCCCTTGTCACTGGGCTGCACCAGCTCAGGACATCAATCCTACAGCTACTGCAGCCCTCACAGTGGCCCCTGCAGCCCTCATGGCAGCCCCAACCCAGCTTTGGCTGCCATTCTCTGAGACTTTCACTTTAATGGGGGTTCAGAAGCCTTTCCAGCTCCATCAGGCTCCCAGGAACAGCCCCAGGGAGGGAAGGCTGAGGAGCACCCAGTGACCACTCCATGGAGGCAAAGAAGGGTGGGGAGAGGGATCATTACCATGTTGGCCTGCCAGCCATCTATGTTCACACAGCGGTCGATGCACCACCAGAAGTCATCCTCCGACTCGCCCTTCCAGGCAAACACGGCCACACCTAGAGGAGAAGGAGCATCCTTGGCACCTGCAGAGTTTGGCAGAACTTTCTCCTGCTTGGCCGACTCAGAAAAGCTAGGGAAAGGAGGGCCAGCAGGCCACGCAGAGCTCAGCCCACAACAGGATTAGACCATTTATCCCTCTCTAAACCCAAACCAGCCCCCCAACCAGCCACCTGGGATGGTGCTGCAGAGGCAGGAGGGGCTGGAAGGGCTCCACTCTACTCACCAGCTTCTGCCAGGGCAGCTGCCACTTCGTTCTGGGTGGAATAGATGTTGCAGGCAGACCAGCGGCACTGGGCTCCCAGTGCACACAGAGTCTCAATCAGCACCTGCGAGACAGCAGGGTGAGCAGCAGTCCCAGGGCAGTGGTGATGGACTCCCAAGAACAGCCTCATGCAATGAGGAACCACTCAAGGATCACAGAAACATGGGCAACAGAACCTTCCCAAGATGTTTCCAGAGAAGCAAAGGTGCCTCTTCTGATTCCTCAAGACAGGGAAGCCTGGGGACTTTGCTCCCCAGGAAGAAGCTGGTTTCTCCCACCCCAGACCTCCAAATCATAGAATCACAGAATGACAGGGGTTAGAAGGGACCTCTGGAGATCATCCAGTCCAATCCTCCTGTCAGAGCAGGATCTCTCAGCACAGATCTCACAGGAACATCCAGGGAGGGTTGAAAATCTCTAGAGCAGAGACCCCACACCCTCTCTGGGCAGCCTGGGGCAGGGCTCTGTCACCCTCACATGGAAGAAGTTTCTCCTCATGTTGACGTGAAACTTGCCATGTTCCCACTGATCCCCACTATTCCTTGTCCTATTACTGGAAAAAGACTGGACCCTTCCTCTTGACCCCCACCCCTCAGATATTTACAGACAGTAATCAGATCCCTCTCAGCCTTCTCCTCTCCAGGCTAAACAGCCTCAGCCTTTCCTCATAGGGGAGCTGTTCAAGTCCCTTCACCATCCTTGTAGCCCTCCGTTGGACTCTTTCCAGTAGATCCCTGTCTCTCTTGAACTGGGGAGTCCAAAACTGGACACACAACTCCAGCTGTGGCAGAGTAGAGGGGGAGGAGACCCTCCTTAGACCTGCTGAACACCCTTTTCTTGCTGCACCCCAGGATACTGCAGCCCCTGTAGGCTACAAGGGCACAGTTACATCCCATGGAGAACTCACAGCATCACAGAATCATTAAGGTTGGAAAGGACCTCCAGGATCATCAAGTGCAACCTTCAACCCAACAGCTCCACGAGCACCAGACCACATCCCACAGTGCCACATCTACTCACCTGTTGAACCCCTCCAGGGATGGGGACTCCACCACTGCCCTGGGCAGCCTGTTCCAGTCTTTAACTGCTCTTTCACTAAAGAAATTTTTCCTAATTTCCAAGCTGAACTTCCCCTGGAGCAACTGGTGGCCATTTCCTCTGGTCCTGTCAGCAGTTATTGAGGAGAAGAGGCCAACACCGGCCTCCCTATAACCTCCCTTCAGGTAGCTGTAAAGGGCAATAAAGTCTCCTCTCAGCCTTCTCTGCTTCAGGCTAAACAACCCCAACTCCCCCAGCCTCTGCTCATCAGTCCATGTCATCCACTAGGACTCCCAGGTCCTTCTCCAGAGCTGCTCTCCAGCAGAACAGCCCCTCATCTGTCCTGGTGCCTGGTGTCACTCCTCTCTGGCTGCAGGACTCCATGCTTGTCCTCAACAAACTTCATGAGGTTTCCCTTTGCCCAGCTCTCCATGAGCAGCCACTCACCGCAGTCTGAGCTGTAATGTGGGTACAGCCCACAATTTTCGCTCCAGCCAACGGCTTCTCCCCTTGAGCTCGTTTCCTGAGGGAAATCAGAGCAGACATGTCTGCAAAAGGAACAGAGGAGGGGTTAGTGATGGATTAATCCAGACCTGCTCTCCCTTCTGGGGTCTCACAAGCTACATGCAGCCCCACAGCCTTTGCTTAGAGCTCTTACACAGCCCAGGGGAAAACTGTTGATCTCTCCAAAATGGGACCAAAACCCCAGGGTCACTGTCATGGAATGAAAGAGGGCTGGGACAGGCACAGCCTGGGGAAGGCAGCTGAGGACAGTCAGAGCCTTGCAGCAGAGAAGCAGCCAAGAGAGGCATCTAGTGAGGATGAAAATCACAGAATCACAGAACATTAGGGATTGGAAGGGATCTCAAAAGATCATCCAGTCCAATCTCTCTGCCACAGCAGGACCCCCTAGATCCAGTCACATAGGAATATGGCCAGGCAGATTTTAAATGTGTCCAGTGAAGGAGACTCCACAATCCCCCTGGGCAGCCCCTTCCAGGGCTCTGTCACCCTCACTGGGAAGTTCCTTCTCACATTGATGTGGAACCTCCTCTGTTCCAGCTCACACCCATTGCCCTTTGTCCTATCATTGGGTGACACTGAGCTCCATCCTGGCTCCATCCTCCTAATATCCGCCCTTTCCATATTTATCAACATTAATGGGGTCACCCCCCCAGTCTCCTTTTTTCCAAGCTAAAATGGTGCTGCCAGTCTCAGAAAGCTGCTCTGAATGTGCCTGCATTATCTTTCCCTTCCACAGCTCTGAAAGGAGCCTGAAAGCAAAGTTACCCAATCACCCCACTCAAAATGGGAACTTGGCTTCCCACAGGCCCCAGGGGAAGGGGCTTGGACTGTCAGTTGATGTCTCCCAAGGCCTCACAAGATCCTTGTCCACTGAGGTTTCTTATCCAAAGCCACTAGAACATTTAAACTCTGCCAGAGCTCTGCTGCTGTTGGAAAATGGCCTCTGCACATTCACTGCTACATCCAACCCTTCCCCACATAACCCAAGGGGGTGAAATGAGGTATCCCAGGCTGTCCCAAGAGTTGTAGGAATTGCCATGGTTCAGCTTATGGTCTAGACAGAGTGCAGCACCCAGCCACAAGCCCCACGCTCCACCTTTACCTTGTTCAGCTATCTCGATCTCCCGGCGCCCGAACTCTGCCTGTTTGATGTTCTTCACACAGAAATTGCTGCTGCCTTTGGAGTTGGTTTGCTGTTTCTCGCGGGGGGACACCTCATCATCAGAGCTGTCTGTGTAGGAGGCAGCTAAAGCCAGGAGACGAATCCATGTCACCCCAGGCCCTCCTCCTGCCCTTTGGGTTTCTGATCTCTTTCACTTCCCAGCTTCCCCACCCGCTCACATATGGCTCAAACTATAGATTTCCTGCAGAAAGCCCACAGCCAGAAGTTTTGCCCTCTCACTCTCTAAACCAATCCAGAACTAATTGGGTGATCAATGCCTGAGCCTCAGAAAGCCCCACAACAACCCTCTCCATGTCACAGAATCACCTTGGTTGGAAAAGACCTTCAACACCATCAAGTTTAACCGCTCACCCTACAACCCCCAACCACTAACCCATCTCCCCAGACACCCTGGCTGTCTGCTTTGAACCCCTCTAGGGATGCTGCTTCCACTCCCTGCCTTGGCAGCCTGTTCCAAGGCCTCCCCACTCTTGCTGGGAAGAAGTTTTTCCTCAGATCCAACCTGACCCTCCCCTGGCA
>JAOXOE010000862.1:2955392-2969265 GCA_028565055.1 Phoeniculus purpureus | reverse complement strand
GATCTCCCCAAACCCAACCCCAACCCCAACACTGAGCAGATGCTACGAAGAAATTACAGTTAGTTCCACTGAGTAAATTAAAGGTGGTGTCGTCTCCCCTCCTCCTCCTCCTCCTCCTCTCTGCTGTATCCCTGGGGGCAGCTGGATGCCCCTTTGGGGTGTGAGGGGGTGGGGGACACGGACACCCATCACACAGCAGAAATAAAAAGGTTAAAAGATGTCCCAGGATCCGAAGGGAAGGGGTCTGTACAGCAGTGGGCAACGAGGGAACAGGTCACGGGCCGCTTTGGGATCTGATTTGTCATCGAACAGCATTTACAGTGACATTTACAGAGTAAATATACAGTGGAAATAGAGACTCTCGAGGTGATCGCTCCATCTCCTCTCTCTGGATGTATTTTTATATTTTATATATAGAGAGAATATTGGGGGGGGGTTGTTAGGGGTTTTCTCGTTACCTTCTTTATTAACTGGTGCCTCGTATCGACGCTGCGAGAAGAGGGGAGGAGAGCAAACACCTCCCTGGCTGGTTTGGGAATGGCGATGGGAAAGGTAGTGGTGGGGAGGTCCTGGGTCCTTTCCCCCAGGGCTCATGGAGCATCACCCCCTAGGGCTGAGAGCATCCTGCTCCATCAGCTCCATGGGAGCTATGGTGGGAATCCAGCCCCCGGTACTGGGAAGATAACATTGGGCAATGATTTGGCTCGTCCTCTGTTTTGCTGGTTGGGGACAGAGGGAGGAAGAAGAGATGGGAGGGAATGTGTTGCCTGGTGGTGGGGAAATGCCCCAGGGATTGTGCTTCTCCCAGTCTGGGGTGAGGACATCTCTGTGTCCTTCTGCATAGGCAGGAGGAGGAGGAGGAAGATGATAAAGGAGGGGATGGGGAAGGAGGAGGAGGGACCAGAACTTGGCTGATCCTCACCACACAGGGCTGGTGCTTCTTGGAGCCAGGAAAGACTGAGCTGCTCTGGTTCAGTCCCTGCCTCAGTTTCCCCCCTGGAAAAGTAATTTATGAAGGGCCTGAGCTAACTGTCCAGGAAGAGTCTCCAGGTCACCAGCCAAGCCCATGGAGAAGAGCTAGAAATGAAGGATCATTGGAGGGGACCTTCTGACACCAAGAGAAGCCAAGGATATGGCAAATGGAGCAGGTACCTTCTGCTTTCACCTCCCAGATGAAAGGAGAATCAAGGTGAAAAAAAACCCCATTGGCAGGAAAGTGGGAGGAGAGAAGGGCTAATGGGCAACACCCACAAACCTGACCTGCAAATACCCCCATGTGTGGTCTAAGCCCAACAGAACCAAGGACAAGGAGCTCCCTCACCTTCTCGAGGCCACAGAAATGTGCTGAGAGGGAGAGAAGATGCAAGAAGGCTGCTGCACCCCTGTTCCCATGGGGAAAGGAGAAAGAGGCCACAGAATGGACTGGGTTGGACTAGATGATCCTTGAGGTCTCTCCCAGCCTGGTGTTCTATGGATGAATCTCTGGTGCTTTATGAACGGTGCTGGTACCCTCCACAGAAGTGTAGGATCGAGAGAAAGGACCCTTAGTTCCACTGGGAAAACCTCAGAGCTGGGAGATCCCAACCTTTCTTGGGGAGGAAGAAGAGAAGGTCACATCCATCTGCTCCCCAGATGATGTGGATGGGCAGCACAGAGGCCTCTGGGCTCTGGCAAGGGCTCACCAGCCTGGGTCAAGAGCTACTGGGAACACTGGGACCTGGCACTGACTCCAAATAACCACTGGGAAGTGGACACCTGCTGTCTCCAGGAGCTGGTTACCCCCATCCGAAGGCTGGGGAGCTCCTGGGGAGGTACAACAGGAGGGACTGCAGAGCCCCTAGCTCAAAGAAATGAGAGATGAGGACAACCCACGTCTAGGAGATGTCACTGCCCAGCTCACCTCAGCTGCTGAACGCAAGGGAGGTAAGTCAGGGGGTTTCCTGAGAGCTACACCAGGACGACAGTAGGACTGGGTGCCCCACAGCTTCTCTACACAACCTAAAGGGAGTGACAGGAGGAGATGATTGATCACCACGCCAGGGATTTTGGTTCAGCAGAACATCCTGCATGCCAGGAGTGAGTTCAGGAGGGCACTCCTGACCCCCATGAGGGTGTTCAGACCCCAGACACACTCACACATCCAAATCATCCCCACTTCTGAGGTCCTTCAGCCACTCAGCACCGTAACGTCCCAAGCATGGAGCATGGCGACCACTTCACCCCGTGGATGTGACATCTCCGTGTCTCAGAGCAACTCCTGAGTGCTGTCCCCATGCTGGTGGTGACAAACCACATCCCAAGAACCCAGCACCCAGAGCGCAACATCCCAGCCAGCCCCACGCTGCTCCCTGCCAACCCTGGTCAGGATCTGGGGGTCATTTGAGTGTGTCCACAGCTATAAAAACCTACAGGAGATACAACTACAACAACGATGGTGACAACAACAGCACCTTCTTGTGCTCTGAACATCGATGGTTAATTGTGCTCGTTGGACTAAGGCCATGACTCCTCCCGGCTAAAGGACAACTGGACAGGGAGGGAAGAGCACTGGGTTCCAGGAGGAAGCTGGGTTCCACCCGACACCAGGTCCTTTTTCCAACCATCAGCTGCTTTGAAAACAGAGAGAGGTTCTTTGCTTCAGACTCGAGCTGCACGAGAACAGCTCCCGGGAAGATACTGCAGTGTCTCTCGTTCCTCCTCGCTTCCCCGCAGACAAGCCCGGGGGGTCCTGCCCTTCAGCAGAGGGTTGTCGGAGGAGTCCTGCCCCTCCCTCCCGCCAGTCCCTTCTTCCCGATGTCACCTTCCAAACAGCTGCTTTTGGTTCCGATTTTAAGAGGGGGGTTTCTTCTTCGTCTTCCTTAGTGATGAATTTTCCCGTTGCCTGGACAACCAGGATCCACTCCCCAGTGACCTCCTCTCCCGGTGGGGGTGGTCGGCAGGCAACCATCACAGTTCGGATTCTGGGGTGCTGGCCAGTAGGTAGCCGCTGCCGTACCGTCCGTTGGGAGCACTGCTCATTTCCATGGGGGAGTTGCTGCCGGGACCCAGGTAGGAGCGATGCGTGGGCATAGGGGATGGGGTCTCGCTGGGTACTTTGCTCAGGATGAAGCGGGTCTCATCGTTGTCTTCCAAATTGGAGATGTCCTTCATCATCCGCCCTTTCTTGTAGGTGACAGAGAGGGCGTTGGAGCCGTCGGACACCAAGTGGAACTGGCGCAGGATGAAGACCAGAGGCAGAGGGAGGGATGCCAGGATGATCAGAGAGATGAGGATGGCCATGGCCCATGTTGGGTAGAAAAGGAACTTTTCTGCAGCCTAGAAGAGACAGAACTTTGAGTCAAGGGAGCTGTTGGAGCAAAGGTGATGGACGCTAGGTACAACAGCTCTTCACAGCTACGCAATTCCCGTCTTCTCCTGCCAGACATCATCTTTGAGGGTATCACAGGAAGCTATCAGAGGGTGGACTCAAGTCAAGGACGAGGTCCTGCACAGCATGCAGAGGTGGGAACAACCCAAAATCCAAGTGCAAACCTCAGCCCATGATCGTCAGAGCTGGCTGGAGACTTCTCAGTCTCCTCTTCTGGAGACATTCAAAACCCTCCTGGGTGTGGTCCTGTGTGACCTTCCCTGTAGCCATTCAAGGTCAGGCTGGCTGAGGCTCTGGTCTGGTGAGTGCTGGCCCTGCCTGTTGTAGGGCGGTTGCACTGGATGCCCTTTGGAGGTCTCTCCCAACCCTTTGATTCCATGTTCCAGAGCATTTCATGGAATCAGGCATTTCCTCCTCAAGGTCCCTGCCCCTCCCAGCCCAAAGGTCAAGCAGTGGGCATCCTTAAGCAGAGGACCAGCAGTTGAGGTCCAACCCCTGGGCTTTTTCTCAAAGGGCTGCAGTGGAGTTGGACTAGATGCCCTTTGGAGGTCCACTCCTACCCTATGAGTCTAGGATCTGCTCTAGAGGATCCTGCTCTGGCAGGGGAACTGGAGTAAATGGTCTCTCTAGAGGTCCCTTCCAACCCCAAACATTCAGTGACTCTATGATTCTGGGCAGTGTGCACAAACCTGACTGCTTGAGGACAAGTGACCTCCTCCCAGAGGGGAGAGGGGAGGAGAACCCAGAAGAGCTGTGAGAAGCAGGGTGGTCTGCAGCTCCCAGCTGCCCCCTGCTCAGTCTGGAGCTGAGTGGAGGTGGCTGTGGGGCAGGAGGGCTTTCCTCACCTCTTCTTTGATCCACGCACTGTAGCCTGGGGGGCTGACTCCCAGCTGGATGATGCTGGCGGTCATGAGCACGGCCATGCAGATGGGAGAGACGTACTTCCAGGTGTAGTAGTAGAACTGATAGGGCCGGAAACCCAGCATCTCTGTCAGCTCCTGCATGAACCTGCCGAGAAAAAGAGATGGAACCACACTGTTCCCCACCTCCAAGTGAGAAGCTCCCTCCCACGAGCCCTCCATGAGCACTTCATCCTAAAGAAGAGCCCAGCTCGTCCCAGCAAGGATCTGTGTGGCCCTCAGCCTGTAGGACTGCTTGGGAATCTCCTGAGTGAAAGGCTAGTTGAACATTAGCCAAACCTTCCCTTTCTCTAGTCAACTCATGAATAACAAGAACATGTGCTGGGAGAACAAGGTCCTCTTCCAGAAGGACCTGGAAACCTCAGACCAGTGACAAAGAACCCCAATGAGCACTGGATACCCTTAGGACCTCCTCCTGGGGCTGGGTTCCATCCAGGGCTCTGCAGAAATCCAAGATTCAGAGCAGAAGACAGATGATCCAAGGGATGGAGCATCTTTGCCATGGCAACAGGCTGAAGGAGCTGGGGTTGTTGAGCCCAGGGAATGGAAGACTCCGTGGGGACCTAGAGCTGCCTTCCAGGACCTGAGGGGAACCTCCAGGAAGGCTGCAGAGGGACATTTCCCAAGGGGATCCAGTGACAGGACAAGGGGAAATGGTTTGGAGCTGAAGGAGGGGAGGGTCAGACTGAGTCTGAGGACAAAGTTCTTCAGTGCCAGGGCAGAGATACTCTGGAACTGATTGCCAGGAGAGGCTGTGGCTGCCCCCTCCCTGGAGATGTTGAAGGCCAGGTTGGATGAAGCCTTAAGCAACCTAGTTTGGTTGAGAGATGTCACTGCCCCTGGCAGGAGGTTGGGGTAAATGAGCTCTGAGGTCCCTTCTAGCCTGGGACTCAATGATCCTGTCTCTCTAAAGCAGCTGCCCCCGGGGCATTTGCTCCTTCAGAACTGGCTGCTGGGGAATCCGTTTGTAGGGAGAGGAGCTGGGAGGTGTTTTTCTAGCTATTGTCCCAGTATCTTACTTCTTGGTGCCATAAATCCAGGCCACAGCGATGTTCTCCAGGATGACCACGACCGTGAGTGGCAGTGTGGCCGAGTAATCATCAAACATGGTGACAAAGTAGTTCCCAGAGCGCTGCACGAAGATCAGCCCCACCAAGAAGGCGAAGATGCAGCAACCAACTGTGGGGAGCAAAGGGACCTGGTCAGCAGAGAACCCCAAGGGGAGCCAACACCTCTATCCCACAGCCCATTAGCAGGACCCTGTTCCCATCCCCCATGCCCACACTTTTCTGGGGTGAATCCCCAGGGCAATGGGGATCCTCCAAGCCCTTCCCCAGGAGGATGGAGGAGAAAAGTCCTCACCTGTGAATATTTCCTTCCGCACCTTGAAGGTGTCGATGATGGGAGTGGTGATGCCCGACATGGTCCCAATCATGCTCCCCAGCCCCAGGTTTATCAGCATCAGGAAGAACATGACGGACCAGAACGGGGAGGCTGGGAAGTGGGTCATGGCTTCTGTGAAGGCGATGAAGGCCAGGCCAGTTCCTTGCACTGACTGTTCAAGGGGAGAGAGGACCAAAGGATGAGAAGAAACACATAAAGGAGACCCTCTCCAAGCCCCCTTCAAGCCTCAGGGGGCTCCTGTCACACTGAACTACTCTTCATGAAAAGGAAAGTCTGGTTCCCCAGCCTGGAAGTGGTGGTGACCTTCCTAGACGTGCTATGGCGAGAGCTTTCCCACAACCCCACAAGGAGCTGGAGAAGACCACAGCGGATTCCATCCAGCTCTAAAACCAGCTTTTCAGAGAGCATCTCTCATCAGAGAGAGCCAATGGGGCAGGTGACCTCCTGGTCCTCCTAGGAGAGCCAGCAGGTACCTTGTTGAGTTCATCCTCCAACAGACAGGCATCCAAGCCCAGCTCTTTGAAGTGCCCCTCTTTCACGGTCATGATCACCCTGTACATCTCATTGTAGTCCTTGGCCGTGAGGTGGGAGAAGTTCACGTGGGGTGGGATGAGGTCGTGGCTCAGCACGTTGGTGTTCAGGTAGCCCAAGATCTTCTCAGCGTTCCTGAGGGAGAGCAAAGCCTGGTCACCTGGAGACATCCCCTTGCTCCTGAGGCGGAGGACGGGGTCTGACCCTTGGCACCAGGCAGGATGAGCCTCACTGGGTTGTGTCACCCAAGTCCCACTCAGAGGACTTCTCTGCAGTTCCCAGGGTGTGAGTAAACATGGCAGTGGGCCACAGGAGAGAGGACACACTGGGGAGAGAACAGGCTCTGCACCTCCTTCTCAGGCTCTGGGACTCCAACCAGGATTTTTATGGATGCAGCTCACAGTCTAAAGATAACACTGGGTGCACAAATTCACCTTCCTCCAGCTGCTTCTGGGCTGCAGCCCAGCAGCTCCCTCAACCTCACAGGCAAGTGGACCCCACGATGAGTAGAAACTGGGGGAAACCCAGGAGATACCTCCAGACATCATGGTTTCACCCTCAACTTGTGGACTGCAAAGCCATCATAGGGCTGGGGTTTAGGCTGGAGGAGCTGGAGGGGTTGAGGTCAGAGGAGCTGGAGGGACTGAGGTCAGAGGAGCTGGAGGGACTGAGGTCAGAGGAGCTGGAGGGACTGAGGTCAGAGGAGCTGGAAGGTTTTAGGTCAGAGGAGCTGGAAGGTTTGAGATCGAAGGAGCTGGAGGGTATTAGGTGAGAGAAGCTGGAGGGTTTTAGGTTGCCTCAGCTACAGTGGGACATCTCCAGAGCTCCAGCTCCTGACCATCAGGGACTAGGTCTCACAAAGCACAGCAGTGCCCATTTCCAGAGCACTCTGGCACCCAGTTCCAGCAATTCCATTGCCTCCAGACCCACGACAATCAACAGCAGCCAAGACCAGCCCACCCCAAAGAGAGGAAAAGCAAAGCCCCTTACTCCACCACACATTTCTCATTCATGATGTTGGCCTTGAAGCCCAGCACAGCAAACACGACCAGGGTGGCCAGGACAGACGTGAAGAAGTTGATGAAGGAGACGAGGCTGGCATCAAACTGACAGTTGTTGTCCTGCTTGTTGTAGCTTGAGAAGGCGATGACCCCACCAAAGCCCAGCCCCAAGGCAAAGAAAACCTGGGTAGCTGCCTCCCGCCACACCTGGGGGTCCAGCATCTTGTCCACCTTGGAGCAGACACACAAGAAGTAGTTCAGTTCCACAACTCATCCCAGTGTAGCCAGAGCTAAAGGAAAAGGTTGGCTTTGCCCACAGACTGGGCAGGTTTGGGAGCAGCCATGGGCACGAGTGACCTAACGTGCTCAGCTCTGGCCTTATCCAGCACTTCAAGGTTGTTGTTCTCTCCCCCACAACAGGAAAACTGAGACATGGAGAAGAGCAGGCAAAGGTTTGACCTGACCGTGTCTCTGGGTTCTCCACCTGCCCCAAAGCCCCAGCTGGATGCTCCACCTCCCAGTGCAAAGCCCTGCCCCTTCCCACTGGACCACCCTGCTTGCCCTGAGGAGCTGGACCCCCTGTCACCCCAACCCAAACATCACTCAGCCGTAAGTTTCCATCTTCCCCAGCCATCTCCTTCCTCCGGAGCACTTGAAATCAAACATCTCAGCTGGTGGGTTTGTTGAACTCATCCTTCCAACCACTTCTCCCCTCCTGTGGAGCCAGAGCTGCAGGCTGGAGGCCTCGGAGCATCATTCATCAAGAGATCATAATTAATATCCTCTAACAGCCTCACTGGCTGAGCTGATTCATCTACATTCCTGCTTAATTAATTAATTAGCTGCTTAAGTAATGGACCAGCAAACCACCAGCACAGGTTTTGCTGACAACTAGCGTCTTCCCATGAAGTCTCCCAACACATCTCCCCCCACCAGGCACCCCAACACCCCCACCCTGCTGTCTAGGCTCCTAAAGGTGATAGAAGTGATGCTGAGGGTGGTGACTTCTTGAGGCTCTCCTGGCCATGCCCTGTGTTTAGGATGTTGCCTCAGGATCTCTGAGGTACTTTGGGGTTGGTCTCTGGGTTTTGGGGTGGGCAGGATAAGGGAAAATAACCAGTTGCGAGAAGAACCTGCTCTGGGTCTGCTGGAGGTTCTTACCTTGGGTGTGAACATGTGCATGATCCCATCCACTGCCCCGCGCAGGAGGAGTCCCCGCACCAAGAAGCAAACCAGCACCACGTAGGGGAAGAGCGAGCTGAAGTACATCACCTAGGGAGACACAGGCACAGCCTCATTCACTGCCTCCTTAGCCCCCATCCAACCCCAGGAGGGGTCCCCTCGCCACAATGAGCTCTGTTCCTCAGGCAGTGAGGGGGTTAAAGGCAGGGTGTTACAAGGGATAAGCAACAGGATCAGAGGAAATGGCCTTCACTTGCCCCAGGGGAGGGTGAGGTTGGCCCTGAGGACCAATTTCTCCCCCAAAAGGTTCCCCAGGCTGCCCAGGGCAGGGGGGGAGTCCCCATGTCTGGAGGGGTTGCAGAGCTGGCAGAGCCTTTGGACTGGAGTAGCTTCAAGGGCTTCTCCACCCTAAACGGTTCCTTGTCTCTAATTGCTGGAGCTGCTCTGGATTTGCAGAGGGCTTGGATGCACTTGAGAGAAAATCTGCTGGAGCTGCTGGCTGTGAAGATGTTGCTGGTTCACAAAACCCTGGCAACACAAAGTGCTGGTGCCTGGGGAGCCCAAGGGATGGCTGCTCTGCCCACCCTCATCGTCCTTTCCCACCATCTGCCCTGAACCACTGGCAGCCCCAGCTGCTTCCCAGCTTGGAGCACATTTCCAGTGCCCCAGTCAGCAGAGGGAGGTGGGACTCCATCCTGGGCAGGGGACAACTGCTGCTGCAGTCCTGCTTCTGCAGCTCAGTGCCACCCCCCTGCTCTGTGGGCTGTGGGTGGGGGTCTACTTGCCCTCTGCTATTTGCTAACACTCCAGCTGTTGGGCAGAGCACAGCTGGGGACAGTCCCAGGAGACTGGGCCGGGCCAGTCCCAGGCACAAGGACAAGGTGGGGCAGAGTGGGTTGAGAGTGGCCCTGAAGAGGAAGATTTGGGGGTGTTGGTGGACGAGAAGCTCTCCAGGGGCTCTGTCAGTGCTCCTGCAGCCCAGAACCAACCCTGTCCTGGGCTGCATCAGGAGAAGTGGCCAGCAGAGCAAGAGAGGGGATTCTCCCCCTTCACTCTGCTCTGATGAGACCCCATCTCAGATCCTGTGGCCAGTCTGGTGCCCCCAACATCAGAAGGACCTGGAGCTGTTGGAGCCAGTCCAGAGGCCACATAGATGATCCAAGGGCTGGAGCATCTTTGCTCTGGGGACAGGCTGAAGGAGCTGGGGTTGTTGAGCCCAGGGAAGAGCAGACCCTTGGGAGACTTTAGAGCTGCCTTCCAGGACCTGCAGGGAACCTCCAGGAAGGCTGCAGAGGGACTTTTCCTGAGGGGATCCCGCAACAGCACGAGGGGAAATGGTTTGGAGCTGAAGGAGTGGAGGGTCAGACTAGATCTGAGGAAGAAATTCTTCAGTGCCAGGGTGGAGAGACTCTGGAATCAATTGCCCAGAGAGGCTGTGGCTGCCCCCTCCAAACTTGTGGCCAAGTTCAATGAAGCCTTGAGCAGCCCAGTCTGGTTGAGAGGCATCACCGCCCCTGGTAGGGGGCTGGGGGAGATGAGTTCTGAGGTCCCTTCCAGCCTGGGCTGGTCTGGGATCCTGCACCCAACCCCTCTGCTCACACAACTTTGCTTGAACTGTCCATGACCTCTGCAAGCTGACGGCATCTCCCAAAGCTTTTGCTCCTCCCTGCTCTGCTTCTCCTGTGCAGAGCCCCAGTGCTCCCCCGCGAAGGAGGGCTCAGCTCTCACCCCCTCACACCCCCGAGCATCAACTGGGATGGGGAGCACCAGGGGGGATGGGACAGCTGATGGCCCCCAAATGCAGGGGCTGGAAGGTGATCTGGCCAGCTTGATGTGGCCGAGCCCCCCTCTCCCTACACTCTCTGGTCTTCTTATTCTGGATTCCCCCAGAGACGGCCCAAACACTGGAGTGGGCGTGAGCACCCCAGGGGACATCCAGCCACCCCAGTTCAGGAGACCATGCTCCAGGCAGGGGGTTCCTGCCCCAAGCAGGCTTAGGTGGCCACTGGTACCCACCTTCCCCGAGGACTGGATGCCTTTGATCATGGCCAAGCCAACAAGGCTCCAGGCCACCAGCAGACAGAGGGTCATCTTCCAGTTGAGGCCCCCACTCTCCGAGATGGAGTCGGAGATGTCCAGGGTCTCCCGGTACCAGAAGTAGGTGGTGGCTGAGCTTCTGTCACATTCAGTCTCCACAACTGCAACCGAGCAGAGGAGGCAGGAGAATGTCAGGAGGATGGGGAAGAGTCACCCACCTTAGGGGATGGACACCAGTTAGTGCCAAAGATCTGCTGGAGCTGACTGGGAGCCCTAGAAACTATGGGACAGGAATTGAAAGGGGCTCCTCCTTTTCATCAGGAAAGAGAAGAGCCAGGACTCAGAGTCACAGTCAGGTGAAAACAAGATGTTAAATACAAGGAGAGACCTTTTCCTTTGCCACAAAACCTCCCGGAGTGCCCCGAGGAGATGCCCAGATGCTGTTAAACACCATCAGCTTCCCCAGTGCCTCAGGCAGCCAGGGTCTTGCTGGCTCCCACAATGGTCAGATCCTGGCCAGGAGCATCAGTGCAGCCTGGAGACCTCAGCTCTGCATCTCCACAGCGGCATCAAATCCCATCAGTGGGGATGAGGATAGAGCACTGGGGAGACTCATCCAACCCAGCGGAGACATCTCTGTGTGACCGAGGCAGCTGGAGAGAACCCTGTGGCCCAGGAGACACCTGAACATCCAGTGTCCCCAGATAGCAGTAGCTACAGATATTGGGGTGGTCCCAGTGTCCCACAGCTCCCTCCCAATCCCAGGGAACCTCCCACCATATTAGTTGCCATCCCTTACCGGCCACCGAGCCGTTAGTGACGATGGGGCACTCACTCCAGGGCAGAGGGTACTGGAAGGATTTGAAGAAGTAGAAGATGCTCCAACCGATGATGACGTTGTAGTAGAGACCCACAAAAAAACAGACCTGGGGGGAGGAAGAGAGGAGGACACGGTGTTAAACCACGGGCCAGTGACACTGTCACAACACAGGGACCAGCGATGCTGGGATTCAGGCCCATTCCCCAGCCCTAGACCCATGAATGGAGCTGGAAAAGCTCCCCTTGACCCCTCGAATCTCCATGTGGAGCCCCTCGTTTGCTTCAGACTTTGCATTGCAAAGCTGCCCCACACCCCCCCACCGGGGAAGTCTGGAGGGACCCCACGGGTGCACTCACAAGGCAGCTGGCGTAGCCAATACCCCCCAGGCGAGGACAGATGTAATTCCAGACGCCAATGCTGCCCCGGCGGATCCGCTGCCCCACCGCCAGCTCCAGGAAGAAGAGAGGGAGCCCAATGATGATGAGCAGGACCAGGTATGGGACTAGGTAGGCACCTGGCAGGGGAGAAAAAAGCTCATCATGGACCCGTCTCATGCAGCCAAGGATGGACAGACAGGGATGAACAGACAGGTCAGAGCTGGGACTGAGTCTGTCTGGTCCATTGGTTCATTGATCTGAGACCTCAGATCAGTGCTTGGACAAGGAACAAGAGTGGGAGGGAAGGGTCCAACATCCCCTGCCCGAACAGGGGACATGGGCCAGACCTCCACACACCCAAAGGTTTAACTGGAGGTTGGAGTAGACAATCTCTAGGGTCCCTTCCAACCCGAGCCATTCTATGATCGATGGATCATGATGAGCTAGAGGATTCTGTGATTCAAAGACTCATCGTACTCAAACAGGGACATCACCCCACACAAGCAGACACCTCCCCGAACCAATCGCAGACACACACATGTTCCCAGCCATCCCAGACACATGGGCGGGCAGGAGCCCTCCCGCTTCCCCCAGTCCTGCCCACACACAGTACCCCAGGTTGGAAGGGACCTCAAGTGATCCTGTCCCTGGGAGGCTGCACCCCGAGTGCTGAGGGCAGTTTGGGCACCACAGTGCAGGAAGGACAGTGAGGGGCTGGAGAGGGGCAGAGAAGGGCAACTGGGCTGGTTAGGGGTCTGCAGAACAGGGCTGATGGGGAGAGGCTGAGGGAGCTGGGGCTGTTCAGCCTGCAGAAGAGGAGGCTGAGGGGAGACCTCACTGCTCTCCACAGCTGCCTGAAGGGAGGTTGCAGCGAAGTGGGGGTTGGCCTCTTCTCCCTAGGGACTGGCCAAAGGAGCAGAGGAAATGGGGTCAGGTTGTGCCAGGGGAGGGTTAGGTTGGATCTGAGGGAAAACTTCTTCCCAGCAAAAGTGGGGAGACCTTGGAACAGGCTGCCCAGGCAGGGGTGGAGGCACCATCCCTGCAGAGGTTCAACAAGTGGGCAGCCAGGGTGTTTGGGGAGATGGGTTAGTGGTTGGGGATTGTAGGGCAGGTGGATGGAGTTGATGGTCTTGAAGGTCTTTTCCTACTTGGATGATTCTAGGGTTAAAGGACCATCATGTCCAACCCTTCAAGCTAAACCAGTCCAGATCTAATGAGCTGGCCCAGTACCCTGTCAGGCTGAGCCTTGAAAGCTGAGGAATCCCCCACTTCCCCGGGAAGACCATTCCAGGGTCTAATTGCTCTCACAATGACTTCCTGAGAAGTCCAAACAGAATCTCCCCAGAAGCAACTAGGATCTATCACCTCTCCGTGATCTCTTGTGAAAAGGAGTCCCCATCTTCTTGGCAGTCACCCCTTATGTCCTGGGACCTGGGGATAAGGTCCCCCTGAGCCTTCTCAAAGCTGATCCCCCACACTGACACGATCTCCTCTCCCCAGACACCCCACATGCCCAGTACAGCCGCAGTCACTGGGCCACCAGCACAGAGTGAGCACCTCTGGTAGGGTTAGAAGCAGCTTGAACTGGAAAACTCGTTAATCTCTGCCTAATTGAGGAGGCTGGAGAGAAACCAGCAGCTCCCCAGGCGTGACCGAGTGACCGTGAAGGATGCGACGGCTCCCGCTGCGGCTCCCGGCTGATGGATTGCTCCAAGCTCCTGCCAGGGGCTGAGGAACAGGC
Source organism: Phoeniculus purpureus (assembly GCA_028565055.1). Classification (NCBI taxonomy): domain Eukaryota; kingdom Metazoa; phylum Chordata; class Aves; order Bucerotiformes; family Phoeniculidae; genus Phoeniculus; species Phoeniculus purpureus. The sequence goes on along the minus strand of JAOXOE010000862.1, from coordinate 2,955,885 downwards.
TCGGGACCATGTGGCTCAATCCCAACACCCAGTTGTGTTGGGCAAATTCCCAGCTGGATTTACTCCCCAGTGACAGCCACCAACCCCCTGGCCCCAGCCAGGACCTGCTCTGAGCGAAGCAGTTCGCCCGTGATGGTGTCCCACAGCTGGGAGCAGAATCACAGATTGTTGGGGGTTGGAAAGGACCTCTAGGGATTATCCAGTCCAACCCCCCTGCCACAACAGGATCCCCTAGATCAGGTCACACACAGGGACATTCAGGGGGGTCTGAAAGTCTCCAGAGCAGGAAACTCCACACCCTCTCTGGGAAGCCTGGGCCAGGGCTCCATCACCCCCACTGGGAGGAAGTTCTCCCTGATGTTTCCATGGAACCGCCTCTGCTCAGTCTGTCCCCACTACCCCTTGTCCTGTCACTGGCCACCCTTGAGCAGAGCCTGGCTCCATCCTCCTGACACCTACCCCTCACATCTTTATCAACATTCATGGGGTCACC
>JAOXOE010000862.1:2917814-2942082 GCA_028565055.1 Phoeniculus purpureus | reverse complement strand
AGGGAGCTGGGGGTGTTTAGCCTGGAGAAGAGGAGACTCAGGGGGGACCTTCTCCCTCTCTCCAACTCCCTGAAGGGTTGGAATCAGGTGAGGGTCAGGCTCTTCTCCCAGGCAACCAGTGCCAGGACAAGAGAGCAGGGCCTGAAGCTGCCAGGGGAAGGTTGGATGTTAGGAAGCTCTTCCTCATGGAAAGGCTGATCAGAGCCTGGAATGGACTGCCCAGGGCAGTGGTGGGGTCCCCATCCCTGGAAGTGTTGAAGGACAGCCTGGCTGTGGCCCTTAATACCCTGATCTGGCTGCTGGGGTGATGTTAGGTCCTGGGCTGGGCTGGCTGAGCTCAGAGGGCTTCTCCTGCCTCAATCATTCTGGGATTCTGTGAAGTCAAAGATCCCAACCAGCTCTCAGCATCCTCTCCCAACACATCCAGTGAGTTACTGGGATCCAGCAAAACCCTGGAAGCAGGTTCCTGACCCCAGGCAGCATCACTGAGCACCACAGAAATATATCACTCAGATCCAACAGCCCCTTTGACCCTTTTTGGCCATTTTTTTGTATTTTTAGAGGTACAAATTTTTTCATCCTCTCCAGAGAGCTGATTAATTTCAGGAATATTGTGAGGGGTTCAGCCAAAACCATCCACACAATCCTGCTGTGGCAGAGGGATGGGACTAGATGATCTTTCAAGGTCTCTTTCAATCCCTAATGATTCTATGATATTTCAGGGTTCTTTCTCCTCCTTTTTGTCGTTTTTTAAAAGATATGAAACCGACAATTAAACAACCAAAGCTGTTTCCCGTATAAAAAGGTTCCAATATTGTGAGGGGTTTAGCCAAAAATGCAGGTCAACCACCCTTCTGGGTTTTCTTTGGGGTTTTCTCCCCCTCCCCTCATCTTTTGGGTTTTTTTTTCCTCTCCTTTTTTATTTTCAGTATTAAACTAATATTTATTTTTAATATTAAACCAACAATAAAGTTGTTTCCCCTATAGAAAGGCTCCTTTAAACTGTCAAACAAGTTCTTTCGTGCATAAAATTATGCTGTCAAATGTCATAACAATAGATAATAACATACTTGATAAGAACATAATAGTAATTAATACTGATTATTAATAAGAATAACTTAATAAATAAGCTCTAAGATGTAAGAAAATAATAAATAATAAATGTAATAGTAATAAAGAGCTGCTGAAGGTTGCAGCTGTATGAAGGAGCTAAACCTTCCCCAGTGTTGTCAAGGACTCCCTCACAGATAATGGGGCCGATTCAGCAGTTGCAGAGTGATAAGAAAAGAGGGAAAAACCTGCCCTTGAATCTGCGGTGGATGGGAACTATAGGAGCTGCAAGGCTGTTCCTCTTTCCCAGGCTGAGCCTCAGCTGCTCCTCACTCTTACAGAGATCTGCAGGCAGCAAGCGATTTAGAAATGCTGCTTTTAGATCTCAACCTCTGCATCGAACCCCAGATCAGAGGCAGCTCTATACTAGCCATGCCTGAATCCAGGAGAGGATCTCTGACGGGTCATTTCCCAAGCAAACAGGATTTAAAGAGTCATAGAATGTACTGGGTTGGAAGGGGCCGCCAAAGGGCATCCAGTCCAAGCCCCCTTCAACAAGCAGGGCCATCTCTCACCAGAACAGGTTGCCCAGAGCCCCAGCCAGCCTGACCTTGAATGGCTCCAGCAGGGGGCCTCCACCACGTCTCTGGGCAGCCTGTTACAGGGATCCCCCACCCTCAGATTCCAGACCTATTTCTTCCTGTCCAGCCTCACTCTGCCCTTTTCTGGCTTCCAACCATGACCCCTCGTCCTATCATCCCCTGCCCTTGGGAACAGCCTTCCCCAGCCTTCTGGGATGCCCCTTTCACTGGAAGGTTGCTAGAAGGTCCCCCTCAGAGCCTTCTCCTCTCTAGGCTGAACAACCCCAACTCTCTCAGCCTGTCCCCAGAGCAGAAGGGCTCCAGCCCTCTGAGCATTTCCATGGCCGCTGGACTCACTCCAACAGCTCCACATCCCTTTGGCATTAGGGGCTCCAGAAGAGGCTGCAGGACTCCAGGTGAGGTCTCCCCAGGACGGAGCAGAGGAGCAGGATCCTCTCTCTCTCTACCCCCAGGTCCTTTCCCACAGGGTGCTCCCCAGTAGGGCTTTTTAAGGCTGTGCCAGTGGGTCCCAGTTAAGGTGGCTCAAGCCAGTCCCGCACTAATTCTGCAGCTGAGTCTTTCACCAGCCAGGGATGAATCTTTCATTTGCAAATATGAGTTTCCACCTCTCAGAACTTTAGCTCCTCAACAAACTGAAGACCAGCAGCAGCACTAGTTTGCTTATGTAACAGGAGCTATCAGAAACACTTGGCTGTCGTTTATCCAGTCCAAAAGATTAAACTCCTCTCTTTCTGCATCTCCCAACACATATTTGACCTTTTCACCTTGAGCAGTGCGAGACCCAGGGACCAAAGTAATGCAGAAGAACCAACACACCAAACCCCAACCCCATTGCTCTGGCCCTTTGGGATTTATGGTGCCTGATCCTTTCCTTTCCCCTTAAATGAAGCCTCTTTCTGCTCCACAGCATCCTCCCTTCAACACGAGCCCTGCCACACTCTCATCTCTTTCGCCTCCAAGAAATGCCTCACAGCAGGATGCGACGTCCACACCTCCCAACCCATCTGCTCCAACAAGCTGGATCCCTTAAAACCCTCCAGATTTTAAAAGAGAGTTCTCCTTGCCCTCTTTTAAACATCAATTCCTTACCCTTATTTGCAACAAGGGGTCTCCCAAGCACTCAAACCCTCTTGTTCCTTGGAAGCTCAGGAGCTCCAATTTCCCACAGGATCTCACCCCACAGACAGGCACCACCACCACCAGCCTTGATTTGTCCCCAAAAGCACTCTGTGCCGGCAAAGTACCTTTCTCTCGGCCCCATTAGCTCTTATCTTTCAAAAGAGGTTGAGAAAACCAGTCCTTGGGATGAGAAACTGCTGCCAGCTGCCCTGCAGGTTCCTACCATCAGGCTGGAGGTGGCAGAAGAGCCTTCAAGCCAACGGAGCAGGGTCAGGGTAACGTTGGGCACTCAGACTCCTCTCTTCTCACACCTTTTGCTGGGAAAAGGAAGCACAAAACAGATGAATTAGTTCTCCGGGCAGCTCTGAGAACTAAAGGCATTTATTGACTTGCAAAACAGAGGCGAACACACGCGGCGGCAGAGAGAAATAAACAGCAACAGGGAAGGGAACATCTGCCCAGAGGAAGATTTTTCCATCCCATTGAAGTCATCTTGCAAATGGCCTCATAAAGGCAGTTTTGCATAGCGAGAGGCATCACATGCTGCTCAGAGAAATGGAAAAGCAGGGTTTGCTGGGACCCAAACAGGGTTCCAGGCTGTAAAATCTCTGTGGCTGACCGGCAAATCCTGTTGGTGTTTGCTCCCCTACCCAACCACCCACTACAGGGTAGAGAAAACCAGCAGCAACAGCTTGAAGTGGTCTTCAGTGTGAAAAGGCTTTTGTTGAAACACAGGAAAACCTCCCAGAAAACCTCCTATCTCCCAGGACCAGGATGGGGAGGACTGGATTTGAGCCTGGTGAAGGCTCTGGGGGGAATCTCAGAGCAGCTTCCAGTACCTGAAGGGGCTACAGGAAAGCTGCAGAGGGACTTTTCCTGAGGGACTCTGGTGACAGGACAAGAGGGCTGGGTTCAAGCTGAAAGATGGGAGATTGAGATGAGATCTGAGGCAGAAATCCCTCCATGGGAAGGTGCTGAGGTCCTGGAACAGGCTGCCCAGAGAGGTTGTGGCTGTTCCACCCCTGGCAGTATCCAAAGCCAGGTTGGATGGGGCTCTGGGCACGCTGGTCTGGTGAAAGCTGTGGACAGCAGTGCTAAACCCCCATCTCAGCCACTCCCAAAGCCTCTGTATTGGTCATGGAGCTCCTGCTGTGATCTCAGAGTCAGAGTCCTTGGGTTTGAGTGTCACTTCCACTGCATTGGGACCTCAGTAAGAAATCAGATTTGGAAGCGTTTTATCAAAGAACCTTCAATTTGAAAACCTTTCCAAGCTTCACCCCAAGAAGATGTCACAGCCCGTCTTCTAAACCCTACAGATCTCTCTGAAGGACACAGGAACCGGCTACCAGAGGTTACTGGTGGAGCACTTGGGTGATGAAGGGCTTTCACAGGAAGCCCAAGGAATCAGCCTTCACTTCTCCAAAGAAAATACACAGAGATCATTAGGGGTTGGAAGGGACCTCCAGGGGTCATTGAGTCCAACCCCACTGCTCTAGCAGGATCACAGAACCTAAGGCAGGTCACACAGGAACCCATCCAGAGGGGTCTGGAAAGTCTCCAGAGAAGGAGACTCCACACCCTCCTTGGGCAGCCTGTTCCAGGGCTCTGTCACCCTTACAGTAAAGAGGTTCTTCCTCACATTGAGGGAACTTTCTGTGCTCCAGCTGACACCCATTGCACCCTGTCCTATCCCAGGGCGCAAGTGAAAAGAGATTGTCTCCTCCTTGACACCCAGCCCTCATGGATTTATAGACAGGGATTAAGTCCCCTCGTAACCTTCTCCTCTCCGAGCTGAAAAGTCACAGATGTCTCAATCTCTCACATAAGGCGGGTGCTCCAGTCCCCTGATCATCCTCATGGCCCTCTGTTGGGCTCTCAGTCAGATCTCTGTCCCTCTTGAACCAAGGAGCGCAGAACTGGACACAGTACTCCAGCTGTGGCTTCACTAAGGCAGACCAGAAGGAGAGGAGGACCAGGACCTCCCTGGATCTGCTGGATCCACTCTCCTGGATCCATCCTGGGATTCCACTGGCCTTCTTAGCCACCAGAGCACAGTGCTGTTCCACGGAGAGAAGCGATCCAGTACCACAACCCCACACCCCTTCTTAACAACCCCCTATTTCGTGCGGTTTTCTGAGCACAGGGCGCTGTGCGCCTGATTCTGGATTCATTTTGGCTCCGCAAGACCAAGGAAAGGAGAAGGAAACCTTGAGCTTGGCTTCTTCAACAAGCCACAGCAGCTCTTGGGTTTATCTCACCCAAACAACGTTGCTGCAAGGCTGCCACCCACCCCGCAACCCACAGCAGGGGAAAAAACCTTTTCCATCCTTATTTGGGGATTTATTCCCAAGTAAAATCCTGCCTGGCAGCTCCACAAGCCAAACCTCCATCCTGAAAGGCAGCGAGCAGTAAGGTGAGAGCCCTGGGACTCTGCTGCCATCTCAACCCTGCCCTTGTCACCCCACATCACCCACTAGGACCCACTCACAGCACCCAGGCTGGGTATCTCAGCAGGACTGATTTATGGAGTGGGCAGCTGCTGGATCCTGATGCCCACTTGCACTGATTTTACCTACAGCAGGATAAGAAGCTGCTCAGACTCAGCTCAGGGCTTCCCAAGCCACAGAAATGGGTGCAATGGGAGACCCCACAGAGCAGGGGGCTGCAGGAGCCCTTTGCTCCCACTGGAATGATTTTAATTACTTTATAGCCACCATCAGCCTCTGAGGGCTCTGGCTGTCAGCTGTAGGGTCCCCTTCCTCCACCTGTACTCGAGGAAACCAGCTCTGGGTCACTGAAACAGTCAGGGCAGAGATTTAAACCTCCCTGCTTTTAGTCATTTATCACCCCACAAACTAAACCTCCCTAGAAGCAGCCTCTCCCCTCAATAGAAAAGATAAATCCACCAACGATCAAAGCTGGGACTTCCCCAGTGCTCAGCTCCGATGCCAACGGCAGATAAAAATTGGCAGCAAACACAGAGGGCTGGTGTCTAAGCGACATCCTTATCTCCTAATCAAATCCCCACCAAGAGTTGGGCTGGAATTGGCTCAGCAGTTCCCTGTTGGGCTGGAATTGTCTGGGCTGTTCTCATATCTGGCTGGAATTGTCTCAGCTGTCCCCATATTGGACTGGAATTGTCTCAGCAGTCCCTGTGTTGGTCTGGAATTGTCTAGGCTGGTCTCAATGCTGGGCTGGAATTGTCTGGGCCATCCCCAGTGTTGGGCTGGAATTGTCTTAGATGTGCAGGAGTTCTGGGTGAACCCAAAAAGCCCCTCTGGAATCCTACAGAGATCTGAGCCCAGGCTGAGGGGCAGGAAGTTTTGGGTTTATCCCATCACCCAGGATCTCCCAGTCTCCTCCCAAGCATCTCACTGCACAATCCCACTGCAGGACTCTTCCCGGGACCCCCATTAACCACAGGAGTGGGGGAAAGAAAAAGAATCTACAGAATTTAAGTTTTAAAGGAGAACAAGAAGTTCTCCCAGGGCTGGAGCAGGGCTTTGGGTGGCCTCAAATCCCACACCAGCTGCTCCAGCTCCTGAGGAAACAACAAAGCAATTTAAAATAGCTGGTGAGGACACAACAACAAGGCTTCCAGCAGGAGGAAACAAGGCTGCTCTTCCTTCTCCTGTGTGTGGTTTCGGCTGCTTCCTCACCCTTCCTCGTGCTGACACCAGCAGCCCTTGGCTTGTAGGTTTATTTTGCTGGGTTTTGCAGGGTTTTTTGGAGCTGGTGCCATTCCCCTCCCTGCCTGGACCCAGTCCTGCAGCTGCCTCTGCGATGCAGAGCGGTATTAGGGCTGAAATTCAGCAAAGGCTGGATGGGAAAGGTTTCACTTCCAGATGAAAGGCTCTACCAAGAGGTGGGGAGTTGTTTGTTGTTGTTGTGTTTTAAAAAAACACCCCAAAACTTTAAAGGTCAAGTAATGACCTTGATTGAAGTTGATGGGAATTTATCAGCAGCCCTAATGAAAAAAGAACAGATGTTTGCAAGACCAGATGTTTTAGCTTTAGCTAGGGGAACCTCACAGAGAAGCCCGAGGGTAACCACAGAGGAGACTGGAGCTCTTCCTCATGGCTCACAGAGACCAGTTCAGCAGTAATTCATGGGTCAAAGTCTCCACAACACAGACTTTGCCTCTTAAGTCATCACTGAGCTTTGTAAAACTTTCCCCTACAGGTATTTCTCACATGGGCAGGACAGAGCTCTGGCTCAGGAGATGCAAAGGGTGTCTTTACAGCATCCCCAGTGACTAATAGCACCCCAGTAAGTTAGTTTCCAGCACCTCAAGCAGGGGAAGGGAGCTACCCTCAAGCTGGCTGAGGTAAAGGTGGTTGCAGGGATCCAGGGCTGCGCTCTCCCAGCCTTAACCTACTGCTGGAACATGAGTCTGGGCGCAGTGAGGGACAGCAAAGACATCTGAGAGCCAGAAATGCACCTATGTGGATCCACCTCAGTGCAAGAAGCACTGGATCCCAGGTTGGAAGGGACCTCAAGGATCACCCGGTCCCACCTTTCTTCTTAGAAGCCAGCAGAAGGAAACTGAAGCACCCCGTCTTGTACTCACCCTCCCAAGAGGAGGAGCAGTGTGAGAAACCACAACATCCCCTTCTCTGCTGGTCTCCGGGGTTCAAGAGTTCATCCTGCCCCAAAGCCCTGCCCAGGCTGGTGATGGGACTGGGTCCAGACAGAACAGAGCATGACCAAAAACAGCGTCTTGGCCAAACAGGCTGTAACCACCACCGTGGTCCCTGGGACAACTCTCCTCAAAGGGATGCAAGAGCTTAACAACTACCCTCATGGGACCTCCCTGGCCTCCTTTAACTCAAAACCCTGCAGCATACGTGAGGTCTCCTCAAATGTCTGGTTTAATAGGGTGAAAAGCAGCCTCTGGAAGGAGACACAACCTGAGGGATCCCAGTGCTCCAGCTGGCAGAAATCACAGGGAAAACTGTCATCGGTTCAGGGCAGTACGTGGGATTAAGCTGTTGGCACTGCTGAAAGCCAGCCTGACCCGACACCGGATCTGGGGACAGGAAATACTGGAGATGTTTAAAACCCTACAGGACCATCTCCAGATCCGGTTGCAGAACTGAGTATGAGGGTTGATGCAGGGAAGGGAGATAAGGGGTGAAATAGCTGTTACCCACAAATAACCAATGACATCTCCAGGGAAGCCGACCACAAGAACAAACAACCCGTCTGGTCGCGGGACACCACACACGAGCTCAAACCCCAACCCATGGGCACAGGAGCTGAGCTGGGAGGTGGCAACTCATTAATTCACAGCAACAGCATCACGTTGGGCATCATCCACAGCCTAATTCTCCCCCCTGGTTCATTAACACATCCCCAGAGCAGGATACAAAGGATTGATGAAATAGCAGAGCCTTGTGCCAACCTCTGATCCTGACAGAGGCACCTCAGCTCCACCAGTACATGAATCATGGAATAGTTTAGGTTGGAAAAGACCTTCAAGCTCACTGAGTCCAACCATTACTGTCCCAACCCACGTTAAGCCCTGTCCCTGAGCTCCAAATCTCCCCGACTGTGAAACCCTAACCCTCCCTGGGCAGCCTGTTCCAAGGGCTGGGGACCCTTTCCAGGAAGAAGTCCTCAGGGCAAACCTAACCCTCCCTTGGGGCAACTTTAGGCCATTTCCTCATCCTACTGCTTGTCATCTGTGAGGAGAGAAACCAACCTCCACCTCTCTGCACCCTCTTTTCAGGTAGCTGCAGAGAGCAATTAGGGGCTCCTGAGCCTCCTCCCAACTCCAGCCCCAGCTGCCTCCTGCCAGCCAACAGGACAAACCCCAGCTAATCAGTCCCGTAACCCATCACACCAAGGGCAGCTGACCAAGTCTTTCAACAGCTTATCCTGCCTTAAGGCTTTACTTCACCCAATTCTCCAGCCACCTATAATTAAACTCAGCCACAAGCTACACAGCAACAACCAAAGGACACATCGCAATGATCACAGAGCCATCAAGCCCAGGCTACTCCCCACTTTTGTCTCTCCTTGATGGAGTGACTGGTACCACAACACCAGGACAGAGAGCGAGAGCTTCTCCTCACAGAGCTTTTGCCATTTCCTAGAGTAGCAGCAGCATGAGGCAAACAGAAGCTCGTTATTAGGGAGAAGCAGAATCTGGACCATCTGATGTTAGGAAGCGACTTATTAATTCAGCTGCGGCTGGTAAAAGCACAACTAGGGGATAAAAAAACACCCCCAACCCCAACGTGTGGATTCAAATAACTGGTTCCTCCTCTCATCCGCTTGCCTTGCGGTTAATTAAATGGTTCTCATTAGAAATCCACTTTCCCCAGAAGTCTTATTAGGCAAATTAATGTGATGCATACAGGGTACTTAACCCTTCAAAGAGCCTGGTTTTAACACAAGCCTGGCTTAACCTGGCAGCGGAAACATCTCTCTAACCAAGCGGCACATGAAAAACAACTCGCTCTTACAGAGCGACTGAAGGAGAATCATCCCACGCCACAGCCCACGATAGCTCCAAGGCTCCGGAATAAATTTGTATCATAAAGGAACAAGCTCCTAGTTAAATACAGAGTGAAACCAGAGTCAGACCTCTTCTGCAACAGCCACCAACGGCCTCGTTTCACAGAATCATGGAATCATGAAGGTTAAGAGACCTCCAAGATCATCCAGTCCAACCATCAACCCAACCCCACCCTGCCCAGTAAACCCTATTTCCAAGTGTTTGCTATCAGATGAGTCAAATCGCATCCAACCAGTGCCCAAGCCCTGGAATATCAACTACCCGAGCAGCAAAACCACCTCCTTCCCTAGGGTTACACTAAGAGATCAGAGAATCCCAGGCTAGGCTGGGTTGGGTTGGAAGGGAGCTCAGAGCTCACTCAGTGCCAACCCCCTGCCATGGGCAGCGATACCTCTCACCAGACCAGGGTACCAGATCATTCATCTCCTCTTAGCACCAACCAAGAGCTGAGCTAGATTTTGAAAACTGCCTCCTGGTATCACCACAAGCCCCAAACCTTGTACACAACACTCCAGATGACACCCGGTTCAGAGGCTGCGTCTCAACAGCACGTGAAATACAGCATGAAAGCACAAAGTTTAACTACAAACAGCAGCGTCTAGAAGAAAAGGCATCTTGTGAACACCCTTCTCACCACTTCCATCTTCCTGTTGCCCAGCAGTATCTACCACTGCTCCCATTTACAACTTCCAGTGCTGACACCAGTGTCCCTCAGCACATGGACCGCGAGGCTTAGTTTCACACCTCCACAGACACGAGTTGCAAACAGCCATCTGGATTAATTCACTGTTAGCTCAGGCGGTTCACAACACTCAAACAGCTCCAGCGTCCCCAGCTGAAAACCAGCAGCTTGATCCCAGCTAGGGAGAAAGTTCTTCATTACTAGCAACCCCCAGAGCAAATCAGAGCACAGAGATACAGAGAAAAGCTTTCTCCTTCACTTCCATCACCAGGGAGCAGAGTGATCGAAGCAACAACATTAGTTAGTCAGTAGACTGGAGAATCAAGAAAAAAGGCATTGAACAACAAACCCATCTTTTTTTACCATTATAAACCAGTTGAAGCTCTTAACCCCCACTCCTTACCTGTTTGTGCCTTGGAACAGGCATCTCATGGAGCACAACCAGGGCATCCAGCGGCTCAGAGGCACCCACAGCTGAGCAAAGCTCCCACGAGGCTGCAGGACAGCACCGGGCTCCTCATCCACGGGAGGGTCAAGTGTGTTGAGGTGGCGTCGCAAAGGTCTGTCCGCGCACACATCACGTTCCTTCCACCAGCCCAGCCAGAACAACACGAGGGGTGATGTGAAGCCAACGATGCAGCAGTGGCAGCTTCCTCTCGCCGTCTGCGAAGTCTCCTGCCGCAGCCATGGAGTTGCAACTCCTGCACTGGAACAGCCTTCCACAGCTCAGGAGGCCCCAAGGACCAGGAGAATGCAGCCACTACAGCAAACAACATTTTCAAGCCGCCTCCATATTATCTCTTTTTTTTGCCTCCTCATCCTCCTCCTCCTCTCACCATCTGTACTACAGAGTGAGGCGACCGCCAGCGGTCGTCCCCGGGCCGCCGCGAGCAGGGTACATGCAACATCCGAGGCCGTGTGGAACCGTTTTTGCTTCCAAACAGGTCAAATACCACAACCACCGAGGTACTGAGACACCAACACCAGACCAAAAAAAAAATGAGAGATCTAGAAAGGGCTGGAAAAACAATTCCCACCTCGAGCTCCCAGCAAACTCTTCATCCGTTTCCACACTAAACCCAGCGCCCCTGGAGATGGAGAAGGGTCTCGCGGCCGGTCAGCAAAGGTGGTTTTTTATTAACCATCAGCATTTAAAACCACTCCCTCAAGGGCTTGATTCAGGTTGGTGGGGGTTTTGGTTTGTTTTGGGGGGAGTTGGTTGGGTTTTTTCTGCAGGCAATTGGGTGCCACCACTCGAGGCAACTGCCAAATCTTTGTTGTGGTTTTTTTTTGCTCTTCGAAACTTAAAGGAGAAACCAAACAAATAACCGGAACTAAAGGCAAACGCGTCGGGTGAACGAAAGAAATCGGAAACTTAAAAGATCCAGGCACTCCAGCTCTTCGAAAGCAGCGAAGCCCCAGACTTGGAAACCGTTGTGAGACGCAGGGGGTGATGCTTCCCTGCTTCTTGCACGTCGGCATCAGCACCACTTCCTCGTCAAGGTGAGGAGTAAAGCAGCAAGAGAACCCCCCGTTTTGTGGTCGTGGCAAACCAAGGTGTGTGGGGATGGGTTGGCGCCACGGCAAGACACGATCAGCTAGATTTTTTCTTCCGATTTGGTAACAACCAGGCCGGTCAACGCGAAAGAAGTGTCGCTTGTCGCCTGCTTCTTGCTCAAAAGACCCGCGATTATCAGCTCGAGCACTGAGCAGCGGTGGCAGCAGCAGCAGCAGCAGCAGCAGCGCAGAACCCCCTCCGCTCCAAACAAAAGAGCAGGGAGGGAGATCAACCGGTCGTCGTCAATTCACTTCCAGGCAGAAAACCCAACATTTTCCTCAAAAGAAACAATTTATTTAGAATGAAACAAGATCAGCTCAAACTGGGAGCGCATGGTCGAGAGGGACAGCTACCTGGTTTGTGTGTTTTTTCTCTTTTTAAAGCTGTGGGAGCCATAAAAAGGGATTTTTTTTTTTCCTTTTACTGGTTTTTTTTTCTCCCCCAGCAATCCTGTGTACAACAGCACAAAGCAAAGAGGTCAAGGGGGGGTTTTTGTTTTGCTTTTCCACTTAAAACCACGGGCATCAGCATCACAATAGCAGATACACAACTTTTTTTTTAAGCTTTTTTTTTTGCTTTAAAGCTGCCATTTTTAGTAAAATGCACAAATACTAAACAGATAAGCTTTTCTCTTCCATCAAGAGGCTCATGGAAATTCCACAGAAGCCATAGCTTCTCTTGCCAAAAAGGTCCATAAGAGCTCGGTATCATCCCATGCGCTTGGATGCTGCAGTCCCAACCAGCTTTTTTTGCTTGCAGGAGGAAAAGAAAATGGGATTTCCATACAAACTGATTATTTTGGGTTGGTTTGGATGGGTTTGTTGTCATCCCTCCCCCCACTCCCTCCATTATACAGAGCTACAAGGTCTTTCTGAATATTCGAAGCACCCAAAACCTTGTGAAGTCACCTTCTGCGTGGAGACCCACGAGGGCTGCTGTTTGGACTAAAGGTTAAACCAGGCTTTCCAGCACTGACAATGAATTCAACTCATAGGAACAGTTCATGGGACACAGAGAGAACAAGAACCAAACACACACAAACCCGTCAAACAATTTAACCGGGAGAAAAACCAACCGAATCTGTGAGGATTCTGTTGATTTTCCTCATGAAACCATTTCTCAAAGGCAACTTCAGATCACAGATAAGAAACGTAGTGTCGCCGGGTTTCTCACATCAAACAAAGCAGAGACACCCCTAAACCATCATTTCAAACCATCACCCAATGAATGAACTTCTCAGTCATTGTTTGTCATCATTTTAACGCCAATGCAACCTGCCGGCAGCTGAATGTCCAATGACCTGGCTCTAGAACCGTTGGCTCTGCTTTAAGCCTTGTACAAAAATCACCTCATCCTTTGGTTATTAAAGGGCTGCAACCTCTGTCTTCTGGTTGAGAAGGTGGATGAGGATGAAGGGGAAAGAACCCCAAAAGCTCTATCTATAGTCACACTGTACAGAATTCCTTCCCTCCACACTTGTTCTGCCTTCCCAGCAGCCCTGCCCTCACCACCGCTTTGTGGAAAGGCAGGAACTAACGGGTTTCCAAGCCATTATATTCCCTGAGTCCTCAGAGGTTTGGAACCTGTCTTCACAATTTTGATTCCCTCCTCCTCCCCATTAATACTTAAACGGCCTTTCACCTCGGTTACCGTCAACCAGATGGCTCCTCAAACATAAGAAACGTTCAAAACTCTCCTCTCTGCCCTCCACGAGCAACCTGGCACCAAAAACATTTCAACTCTTTAACAACCAGAGATGAGAGAGAGAGGGGGAAAGATTTATCTAGCAGGCACCTTAACATCCTTTTCTCTCAGTTCTTGTAACCCAGGAACCTTTGGATTGAGGGTAACCTCAGTGTTCACACCACAGTCCCAGTGAACACCCCGTACGTGTTGACGGGAGCAAACAAAAGCCACTGGCCGGTGGCCAAGGGAGTTGCGTAAAGTTTCCAATTAAAAAAAAAAAAATATCAAAATCAAACCCAAAAATCCCCCAACAAAACAAGCAGCCAACACAGAACTGCCCAAACAAAATAAAACCCCCTTTAAAACAACAAAGTAGGAGTCGTTTGAGGTTCTTTCCCCTCCCCACAAAGCATAAAGCCCGACTGTGAAATGATTCAGGAAAAGGACATCCTTTTTTCCACGCTAATTCAACAAACTAATGAAATCCGGGAACACGAGCTGCACACAATGTCGGGAATACTGAAGGGACATAATGCCAGCAGGACCAGAGGCAGGGAGACAGAGCAACTCCTGCTACATCTGCTCTGCTCAGAACTGCTGCTAAGTCCAGGCTGAGCCCACTGTGATGGAGCAGAGCCAAGCAACCAGCCCCCGGGGCTGGCAAACACCCCCCACCATCTCCACCCCGTTGCCTCTGCACTGCTGTTAAAAACCCTTAGAGGGTGTCAAAATCATCTCTTACAAAACCAGAGCAGTAACCACAAGACGAATGAGACCAGATTTGAAGCAGCAGGTAATTCTGTGAAATGAAGAACCAGAAAACCTGGAGTCAAGCGCAGCCTCTCGCCTTGTCCATCCCAACCCAGGTTGGGTCCAGAAAAGCCTCTGGCAGCTCTAACCACACTGAAAAACTGGAAGCACGTGTAGGATGCTCTTCCCAAAGCGCTTCCCACACTCAGTCGGCTGTGATAGGCCATGCTGACCCCAAGTTTTATGGGTTTTGAAACCAGGTGCCTTTTGTGTATCAGCCTAAGAACCACCAACCCTCAGCACTTCAAGTGCTGGACACAAATGACTTCAGTGCTTGGGGCTGGGGTTAATTGAGGGGGTTTTTTTTTAGGTTCTGGGTTGATCTGAATTCCCAGCAGTTCAAGTTTCTTGAAAACTCAGTGCTTGCAGGTAAAAAGTGGGGGGAAACTCTCTCAGCACCAGGGTGAGGAGCAGTGTGGGGAACCTGCTGACACACAAGAGGCACCTGCTGGAGTTCAGACATTCTTTGCCCTCAGTGGTTAAAAAAACCCTTTCTAAAACCAAAGTGATTTTCGGTATTTGTGTCATTTCAAAAGCCCCTCACTGACAATAGGAAGACAAACAGCTGAATTCTGCCCCCCCTTGTTACATTCACGCTGACGGATGTCGACCTAGAAAGCCCTCAAACCTTTTAAGAGCATTAAATGAGGCTTGTTAGGATCCCAAAAGAAAAGCAGCTAGAAAAAAAACAAAGAATTAAGAAAAAAAATAGATCCATTTTGAAAGTTGTGCTGCCATGTTCACGTTCTCCGCTCACCGTGATGCTGGGGGTAGTAAATCTCCTCATTCCGGGTTAGGTAAATCAAAAACACCCTCTCAAAGCAAAGCACCCTCTGACAGGAAAGGTGCTCCAGGAATCCCTGGATCTGGGGGGGTCAGTCGCACTCCAGAACTGCTGCGCTCAAATACATTCGAGGCTGTTTCCTCCTGCATCTAGGAGTTGGTGTTTTGAACTGGTGCAAGTTGAAGCTGAAATCAACTTGTCCCCTTTTGTAGCAGCTGCCCAGGGAATTTAGAGGAGGATGAAGGGAGGGATGAGAATCACTTTTTACGTCGCTCAAGTCTCTACAAACGTGGCTAAGTGCCAGAGCTCGTTGCGGGTTTAAGTGCAAGATTTGAATTTGTGGGGTCTGTCAATGGAGAGTTTGCAGTTGAGAAGCCAACCACAAGGTCCTTCAGGTTGTTCAAATAAAATCAGGGATTCGGATCCCTTCTTCCCTTCCAACCATCAGAGAAATGGCCCAAAGGGTTGGGGGGCTCAGGTGGGGGTATAAAAAGAGTCAAGAAAAATGAACTAAGTTCTTAGGGAGAAAAAAAAGCAAAGGTAAATGCTTCCTCTTCAAATCACAGGAACAAGAGCTCAGACAGCACCTTGGAGGACTTTTCCTGCTTTTCCAAGATGCTCAAAACCACGTTTAACTCCAGCTGCCTATGGAAGGAAGGATAAACCTCATGTAATGCCCCCTGCGCTGTACCTGGAGAGTCCCCGAGCAGCCAGCGGTTCCTCGCTATTAACAAAGAGGTAAAACGGTCATGAGAACTTTGACACCATTAAATTATCACAGAATTCAACCCTTCTCTCCAGAGAGAAGCACGTTTTGCTCAGTTTGTACTGCAGAACCAGACAGACCCCTCCCCACTGTACCTGCAACTCTGGGAAAAAACAAAGAACCTAAAACAAGGCAGTAAAAAGAAACCAAACCCTTACAACAGAACTCAAGTTATTCTTCAAGCACCTCCTTGTTTCTCACACACAAGACATTCACGGGTTGTAACAAGGTCCTCAGGTCTTTCCTAACGCATTGTGGCTGCTCCAAACCCAAAGCGCAGCTATGGGATATACCAGGACTCCTGAGGGAGAAAGGAGCAATCCCCCAGGGAGAAGCGTGGCCGGTCAGTGCATGCACAGCAAGGGACTGGAGGGGAAACCCCCACAAACACCCTACACAAGGAATTCAAGCTTCTGCCCTTGTACCCAAGGGTACTGCTTAACCACAGCAACACCAGCAACCTCAGAGCCAAGCAGCTCACAGGGAAACTGTTTGGGCTCCTGAGGAAGGGGACTGCAGGGGCCAAAAGGGCTGGCACAGAATTTCAAGAGCTCAAAAAAAAAAAAAAAACAAACCAAAACCACCCAACTAGAATTAGTTGCCATCAGTCTGCTCCTACTTGGATGAGGGTGGTTTCCTTTCCCTCCCCTATTTAAAACTACTGAGTGTTTTAAACCTGGTCTTGGTGTCGGCCTGGAACTCTAGGCTGAGCTCCTGAACTTGCTTTAAAAAGACATGAAATGAAAAAAGGACCCAAATCAAAACAAAGAAGATGGGAGTTGGCTCTTTCCTCCCTGTTCCCTCTCTCCCTCCCTCCCCTAGCTTTCATCTCTTAGTTTTTAAAAAAGGGGGGGTTGTCTTTTATTTTTTCTAGGGGGGGTGTATTTTGCTTTTGGAAATTCAAGCAGGTCTGACCTCCCCTCTTAACAGAGGGACGGGGACGGGGAGTCTCCCCAAACATTCTATTCACCCTAACACCTACCCAACCTCTCTGGCTTCTAACTTGATAGAAAAAATTGTAGTAACAGGAAAACAAAAATAAGAAATCCAACAAAAAAATTAAGAGAATTAAACCCCAAATCCAACAAAATGGGCAGGGAGTCACCTACAAACACAGAGCTACTCGAAAAGAACAACGGAGCTGGCTAAGGCTGTATCCCATAGCACCTGGCACACGCTGGAGGGGCTGCGTGGAGGAGAAGGCAGGGTTGGGTACAGAGAACCATGAGGCCCTTAGGATGCCCCGCGGACAATGATCATGACCAGATAGTCGTCCTCTGATTTGGCCAGTGCCTTGGCCGTGGAGTCCAGGAACTGCTGGGAGAAATCACAGGGGGGAAAAGCGTGCAGGACCCCGCTGTTCTCCTTGTCTTTGTTCCCCCCCACGGGGAGGCTGATCACCCCAGCAGCCTGCTTTTGCTTTAGGTAGGACACCAGATTCCTGAGGGGCCTCTGGGTGGAAGTGGTGGTGGCAGCAGCCTCGGCAGCTCCGGCAGCAGAGCGGTTATCCGATGCGCCGGGCACAGCCAAAAGGATGGCGTAGCCGTTGGGCCCTGCCACTTTGATGCGACGATTGACCTCGTCCAGCTTGGGCTGGTCCAGTCGAAGACGTTGGGTGATCTTGAGCTGAGCTACTTTCCCACCAGTCGCTCCCTCCACCAGGAGGTTGCTGGCCACGCTGAGGTCCCCCTGAAGCAGATGCATGTTGGACGGGAAGTTGCTGTTCTTCAGCAGAAGCATCCCCTGCCAAGCCAAGCACAGCTTAGGGGCTGTCCCAGCCTGCGATGCTCCATCCTGCTGCTGTTTCTGGGGAGGAGGTTTCAGGCGGGAACCACCACCGCCACCACCCTCAGCAGAGCGCTCGTCCTTTTTGGCTGGGCTTTTACACTCTTGTGCAGCAACTGCTGCCGAAACACGATGCTTCCGCTCCCGTTCAGCCGAGTTCTTGCGGTCGCGCTTTTCGTTTGGAGCCCGTTCCAGGCTGCCCCTGCGCGTTTCCCGGACTGGAGAAGATCGCTCCAACAGAAGCAACCGGGAGGATGAGCGCTCAGGGTCACTACTGTAACGCTCCCTCCCTCCAAGGAGCTCAGGGCTACGGTCCGGGGGAGTAGTTGTGGTTAAACAGTGCCGCTTGCGGGACGAAGAGGAGCGTTCACTGTCTGGAGAGCGGTCCAAGTGTCGGCCACCATCCTCTGCCAGTCTGCGTTTCCTAGGCTGATCCCTACTACTACTGCCCAACTCCCTCTCCCCTCGGTCCCGCTCCAAGGACCAGCCATCCCGGCGCCGCTCAAGGCTTTCCAGTGGCTCATAGGCAGCTGCCCGGGTACTCCGATCCCGTACAGGGGGTGGGGGAGGCACCCACTCTGTCTCAGGGTAAAGGTCTCTGTCGCGGTCTCGATAGAGTAATGGTGGCGTCCTGTCCCGGGCCCCCCGCAGGGGATCAGGGGGGGCTCCCCGGTGAGCCCCAAAAGCAGCCGCCTCTGCCACAAGCTCGTAATGAGCTGGGGGCGGCAAAGGCAGGGGCTGCAGGTAGGGCTGCTGGTACCGATGCTCCGTGTCCGCAAAGTCCACACGGAGGCGGCGGTCAGGCCCCCCCAGAGGAAACCCACGCATGTGGGTGCAAGCAGCCTGCGCCGCGTCCAGGCTCTCGTACTGGATATAGGCCCACGAATCACCTTTGCGGTAATCGATGGTGCGGATGGTGCCAAACCGATCAAACTCCCTAGCCAGGGCAGCAAGGGGCACCCAGGGCCCAAGGCCACCCACCCAGAGCCGGGTAGTCGGTGTGGCTTTACCATACCCGATCTTAATGGGATTGCGCAGTAGCACCTTCCCCGACATGGCCAACTTGGCCCGGTGCGCCATGTCCAGATTCTCAAACTTAAGAAAACCATAGGTGCTGGTTTGCCCGCGCCCTGGCCGCTTGATGTCCACCTCGGTGATCACCCCAAAGCGGTCGAAAGCTCGGCGTAAATCTGACTCGCTGACAGTGATGTCCAGGTTGCCCAGGAACAACGTGCGGTTGGCTCGCTGATCATCCTCGGGGCTGATCTCCTCCTCGGTGATGGCTGCGGCACCTCCTCCTCCTCCACGAAAACCTCCAGCAGCTGCCACACTGGCCACTCGCTCCAGCCCATACGCCGGCCGCACTCGCGCTTCATAGAAAGCCCCATAGTCCCTCTCCCTCTCCAATTCTCTGGGCAGAGGGGGCGGAGGCGGCAAACGGCCCAGGGCGAGCTGCTGCAGCCGGTAGTCCCGATAACCCAATGCCCCACCGCTCCCAGCCGGCGACAAAGCCCGCTGCGTCGCCCCAGCCGGTGGGTGCCGGATAGCGGCAGCTGCCGCAGCCACCACCCCAACGGCTGCCGTGCCATAGGGAGACTCCTTGTCCAGCAAGGCCGGGGAACGGCTGCTGCGACGGCGGCTGCTCCCTCCGCTGCTCCCAACGTAGACGGCTTCGATCTTTAACGGGCGGTCGTAGAGCACCAGGCGGCCGCGGGCGTGTTTGGCCGCTCGGGCATCCTCGGGCCGGCGAAAGTTGACAAAGGCCACGCGCTCGTCGGCAGCCCCGGTACCGGGCGGGAGGCGGCTGATTTTAACGCTCACATCTCCGAATCGTTTAAACTCGTGGAAGAGCCCGTCCTCCACCGCCTCATCGCTCAGCACAGAGCCCAGCTCGCTGATCTTCAGCGTCTTGTACTCGCCGCCACTGGATTCGGACGACGACGACGAGGAGGCCGGGGTGGCTGCTGGGGTGCGGGACTCACCGCGGCTGCCGCTGCTCCGGGAGGCTTCACTAGCCTTTGCGCTGCCGTAACTGTGCCGGCTCCCCCCGCCGCCCGCCGCTGCCGCCGCCGCCGCCCCGGCCTCATACTCGCGGCTGCCGGCTCGGCCGCTCTTGTCCGGGTGGAGTCCGCGCCGGCCGCTCCCGCTGTTGCTCTCGGTGGACGCTACGGCCGCTGCTGCTTTCCCGCCGCTGCCGTTGGAGCCGCCGGAGCCGCTGGGTTTCTTGCTGCTCCGCTCGGCCCGCGCCGCCACCGCCGCTGCCGAGGAGGAGGAGGACGAGGCCGACTCCTCGCCGCCGCCCCGCGAACGTTTTGCCTTAGCCGGCGAGCGCTCCTTGCCCTTCATGGCGGCGGGCGGCGGGGGCCCCACCGGCCCCGGGCCCTGCTCCCGCCAGCCGCCCCAACTGACTGACCGCCGCGCTCACGCACCCGCCGCCATCTTGGAAGCCGCGGCCGTAGCCGTCACCACCCCCGCTCGGCGCCCATTGGCTGTTGGGCCCGGGCCCGCCGCCCTGATTGGTCTCTAAGCGCTGCATGTCCCGCCCCCTCGCACCCCGCCGGGCGGAAAGCCCTCCTTTTCCTCCGTTCGGCCGTTCTTGGTTGGCTCAGCGTGCTGTCCTTCCTCCCGCCAACCCCGCGAGCCCGCCAGGAGGGGGCGGGAAGAGCCGCCTCGCCGCTCCTCTCCGCCCCGTTCGCTCATTGGGCGATTAGAAAGGGCGCCGCCATCTGATTGGAAGATCGTTTCTGTCAATCGATGTAGTTCGATCATGGCAGGCCTTCCCCATTGGGCCGGACTCATCTTTTCCTTCTGATTGGTTTATCTACCTGTCAGTTACAGTCGTCTCGTTACGGACCCGCCCCGCCGCTCACCATTGGCCGCCCGCTCAGACGCGGGTGCCCATCGTCCCCCTCAAATTCTCGCGAGCTGATTTTTCCCCGCCCCTCTCCTCATTGGACAAGGATACTCTGCTCTGCGCGCTCTGATTGGCTTACGCTTACGCCGCTCCCGAAGAAGCGCGGGCTGCAGCCTGAGGTCCCTTCTTCGTTTATCGTTGGATGAATCCCCCCACCGACTTCCGATTGATTTTAACGAGCACGCTCGGTGACTGGTTACAGCGGAAATAAGTCACTCATACTCCTACTCTGATTGGTCGGAGTGGGAAAGAGGGTGGTTCCTCGGCAGCGCTGGCCGGGCGGCTGCAGCAGAAGGGTTAGAGCGCTCTGGGCTGCGGAGCGTGGGGGTTGTATGGGAGTGGGAGACTGGGGAGTAGCAGATGGAGCTGGCCCAGGGGCGTCGCTGCAGACAAGGAGCTGCACTGGGGGATTGGGGCTGTCACTGGCCACCTCGGGTTTGGCTGGAGCTCGGGAGGCTGGGGATGGGAAGGAGCAGCCTGGTTCCAGTGATCCTCTCTGCAGGAAGGGTTTGGGGCTGCTGCAGCCGCCAGCTCAGGGAAACTCCCGCCTGACAAACCAGAATCTTTTACTCTTGTCTCTTCTGAGACTCCTGCTACTGCACTGACCTTGTGCTCTTCTTCTTTGCCTGCTCTGTGAACGGGGGGAAAGGTTCGAACGGTGAGAAAGCTGTGGATGGTGTGGAAGTGCTGCCTCCGCGTTCTGCTGTCCAATAAATCACCCCCCCAAACCTCAATTTCATACCCCCCAGGGCAGTGCTGAGAGAATTACCTCATCAGTCTTGGCTGCCATAGTTCAGCACTGACTGGGGTAGGTAGAGTTTGGTTGATGTTTGGACTTGATCCTAAAGCACTTTTCCAACCTGAAATGATTCTCTGAATGATTAAAATGCAGCAGTACTCAAGGAGGAGGGGGAAAGTCCCCAAACCTGCACCGACCCTGCATTAAGAAACAATCTCATTTAACCCAGCAATGCTACAACCCCACCTGAGCCCCGCCGGATAATCCCAGCCTAAGTGGTTTGAAAGAAGCAGGGTTAAAGCACAGTGTTCCCTGGCTGAGCACAATGTCCCCACAGCTCTGTGTCACCCCTGGCACTGTGAGCATTTCCTGGAACAGCACAACCCAGCCACGGAGAACTGAATTTTCCCCTGTACTGAGCACTGGGGAGGCCTTTCCTTGAGTACTGGGGGCAGTGCTGGGCCACTCACTTCAGGAAAGAGATTGAGGGGCTGGAGCAGGTCCAGAGGAGCAACGAGGTTGGGGAAGGGACTGGAGGGAAAGGCTGGTGAGGAGAGGCTCTGGGAGCTGGAGATGAGACTCAAGGGGGGAACCTCCCTCTCTCCAACTCCTTGAAGGGAGGTTGGAGTCAGGTGGGGATCAGGCTGTTCTCCCAGGCAACCAGCGCCAGGATGAAAGGGCAAGACCTGAAGCTGCCAGGGGAAGGTTAGGTTGGATGTTAGGAAGCCCTTCCTCAGGGAAAGGGTGATCAGAGCTTGGAATGGACTGCTCAGGGCAGTGGTGGAGTCCCCATCCCTGAAGGCGTTGAAGGACAGCCTGGCTGTGGCCCTTAGTTGCCCTGGTCTGGCCAATGGGGTGATGTTAGGTCCTGGGCTGGATGAGCTCAGAGGGCTTTTCCAACCGCCATCAGTCTCTGATGCTGTGATTCTGAATCAGATATTTTATCTAACAGCGACTCATTTCAGCTGCAGTTCCCCCTGTTGATTCATCTCCTGACAGAGATGGTACCCAGAGGCTCCCAGAGCTGTGGGTGGGTTTACAGCTGTGGGTAAATAGCTGGTGTCTAAATACAGCCCTGAAGAGTGACAGGAACTCTGCTTCAAATACAGGTTATCCTGCTGACAATGAGATCCTAAGCCTAGCAGAGACAGAGCTACGATGACACAGGAGCTGGGCTCCCGTGGATGTAATTATCGTAAAGTACATGGGAGACAGATACAATTAGGTGGAAGCTGATTGTCCAGATGAAGTGAGACAGCGCTATGTGCAGGAGGATCAGGATCACCAGCATGGAGGAGCCTCAGCTGAGCAAGAGACAAGTGTGTCAGCCGGGGTTATCACAGCTGCTGTGCTGCACTGTGTCCTGTCACGTTCCTGGGGAGACACAAGTCAAGGAGAAAGCTCAGGAGTTGTTTTCCTTAGTAAAAAAAATCCCTCTGCTCAAGGTGTTACTGATTTACAGAAACATCTTGCTGCCGGCTTGCTAGAAAGGCTTCTGGAAGCCAGGTTGGAATGGCTTGTGGAAGGAGGCCCAGCCCACAGCTCACTCTGAGGACCAGATTATCCCAGTTTAAATTAAAAAGCATCACTTTAAGTCTGGATCAGACACAGACACCCCTTCCCACAGCTCCCCTCCGTGGTCCCTCATCTGAGCATCGCAGAGGAGCTGAGCAACCAGCTCAGTAGGATAAAAACGGGGGTGTGTGTGTGTGTGTGTGTGTGTGTGTGCAAACGACCCCCAGTTTGCCACCTTTGAGGCTACATCTGGCAAAACCTGGCAGAGCGCCACTGGCTTGAGAGGAAATGCATCACTTGAAACTGAGCTTTCTATCCACCAGGCTCCTAAGGGCTTCCTTATGGTGCTGCTGGGGCTTGGGAGATAAATTGAAATTCCTCAGCTGATGAGTCACAGTGCAAAAGACACCTTGGGGGGAGCGCTGGGCCACATCAGTGCAGGGACCGGCTCTCCTGACAGACATTTAGTCTGATTTTGGGCCTCCCAACCAGCTCCTTCCAAGCAGGGACTCTTCTTCTCCTGGATTTTTCCACCTCCTCATCTGCCACCATCGATGTGGAGCTCTGTGGCACCTACTTTGGGGGTGGTGGTTGGAGCCAGGAGAAGACAACACAGCAGCACCTGAGAGCAGCCCTGGAGAGGATCACCCTGGGTGTAAGCAGGAATCTCCCCACAGGCCTGGGCTGGATGAAGAGCTCTCTGCCTGCACTTATCTCTGTGTGTGTGAATAATTCAGGTGCCAGATGGCCCTTGAGCCCCTGGCCTAGATCTGAACGTCTAATTACATTTGGTGTCCCTGGGAGTTGGGCATCCAGGTCCCTCTGCGGAGCTGGGCTCGCTCATCCCGGAGCGGACTGGGGTGCTGCAGAACTGAAGAATCTCACTGTTCACCTGCAAAACCTGATCTCTAGGGTTTTCACTTTCCTAACCCTTTTCTAGGGGTTTTCCTTTCCAAACCCTGGGTGGACTTGATCACACAGCTCAGCCCAGCACAGGAGGAGAAGCTCAAGGGGCTCCCTGGAGAGACCTCACCTGGAGTCCTGCGGCCACTTCAGCAGCCCCCAACACCAGATGGATGAGGAGCTGTTGGAGTGAGCCCGAGACCAGGGAAATGCTCAAAGGGCTGGAGCCCCTCTGCTCTGGGGACAGGCTGAGAGAGTTGGGGTTGTTCAGCCTGGAGAGGAGAAGGCTCCAGGGGGACCTTCTAGTGACCTTTCAGCTCCTGAAAGGGGCCTCTCAGAAGGCTGGGGAAGGCTGTTCCCAAGTGCAGGGAACGACAAAACAAGGAGTCATGGTTTGAAGCTGGAAAAGGGCAGAGTGAGGCTGGACAGGAGGAGAAAGGTCCTGAATCTGAGGGTGGGGGATCCCTGGAACAGGCTGCCCAGAGAGGTAGTGGAGGCCCCATCTCCGTGGCCATTCGAGGTCAGGCTGGCTGGGGCTCTGGGCGACCTGGGCAGTTAGAGATGGCCTGAGGACGAGAAGTTTCCAGGAGGACCTTCTAGTGACCCTACAGTACTTGAAGGGGGCTACAGGAAAGCTGGAGCGTGACTTTTTACAAAAGTTTGTAGTGATAGGATGAGAGGAAATTGCTTTAAGCTGGAAGAGGGGAGATTGAGATGAGATCCGAGGCAGAAATCCCTCTCTGGGAAGGTCATGCTGAGGCCCTGGAACAGGCTGCCCAGGGAGGCTGTGGCTGCTCCATCCCTGGCAGTGTCCAAGGCCAGGTTGGATGGG
>JAOXOE010000862.1:2891131-2917714 GCA_028565055.1 Phoeniculus purpureus | reverse complement strand
TTTAGATGCCCCTGAGCAGAGCCTTGCTCCATCCTCCTGACACCCACCCTTCACATATTTATCAACTTTAGCTGCCCTTTTCCAATGGTACAAATAAACACAGAAACCTTGATTCTGCTTTTCACCCCATCGACCTCACGGACATTCCAAGGCTACAGAAGACAATGGTAAACAATGAGAAGCCCTAAGCAGCCAGAAGTCCTAAGCAGTGAAAAGTCAGTCCAGACTTCAGAAGCTACAAATCAACAATCCTGAATTAAAATGAAGATTCCTTTTCTAATCCCTTTGTCTTCCTCTCCTCAGTTACAAACAGAGCTCTGTCATGGTTACAGAAGAACCCAGAGTGGCCCTGTCACAGCATCGTCTTCAGTGACCCAACCCCTGATGCCGCAGCTTTGCTCATCTCAGAGGGGCCATTTTAGTGCTGCCTGTGGCAATCCTGAGAGATAAAAGTTAATTTTTAACAGTTCTGAAGAACTGGGAAACATTGAGGGATGTAAAATAAATAGGCTAAAAGTCGTTTAAAGTCACGAAGAAAATCAGAGCCCAGAAGGACTTTGCTCTTGAGCCGGAACTGATTCAGCACCGCTCGCTTCATAACACAAACTATTCAGCCACCTCAGCAGCCACTGCGCTGGCTAATAATCCCCTTCATTAAGAAAGATGCAGAGTCAAACCTCAGCCTCTCACTGTGACATGACAGAAACAACACCTCCAAAACGGGAAATATAGGTCAGAGAAAGTCTAGTCTAATTTATGGGGCTAAAAAGAGTCTCGTGTGCAAGTGCGGCCGTGACAGCTAAACTTCCTGGGGAGGCAGCGCAGCCTGAGAGCACCTATTTATCTGCAGCGTGGGCTTAGTTCTAGAGAAAGGATGAAGAATGGGAACAACGCGTCACCAGGCACTGCGGGTCAGGAGAGGAACGCAGCTGCTTCCTCAAAGTGCCACAGAGGCTCAGCATCACCAGCAGAGGTGCTCTGGCACTCTGCACGAAGCGTAGAGCGCGGGTATTTATTTACCAGGCAACTACGGGCAAAGGACCACTGCATTAGCTGCTGGGGGACATCAGTCAGCTACGTCCCACCACCGATATTTCATGGGGAAGAGCAGCAATTAGAAGAACCTGAAGGCAACAGGAGACACCATCACCTATTAAACAACTCGGCGCATATTCCTGTTGGCGAGGACCGAGTCCTGCATGAACCAACAGACATTAACCTTTATTGGGCCTCAGCAGATCGATTTCCATGGCTTTTGTTTTAATTTATCAGCACAGAGCCGTGTTTTATTCGTTTCCTCCAAAAGCCTCCTAGCAATGTCTTTACCACAGATTTAATTAGCATCCTCATCGCTACAGCACTCCGAGTCATTAATGAAAATATTGAAGAGTATTGGCCCAAAAACGGCTCCCCGAGGAGCGGGCAAGTCTGTTTTGAACATATTTAATATGCCAAGAGATTTTGTTTTCTGCTGGGTTTGGACAGACCTTCTAGTAATGCTGGAACCATCAGGACTAACCCTAAGACAAAGGTGCTCTGCGCTTTAATCTGAGACTCACACGTTTCATTCGGATTATAAAGGGAAGAGTGTAAGGGGGGAAAAAAGACCCCATGAAGTGGTTCTATTTGAGACGTTACTTCTTTCCCTTTAATCTCTAAACGAAGTCAGAGCCTGTCGCAGAATGCATAATGCCGGTCTAGGGTGGCTGTAGAGTTCTACAGCTGTGCTCGCGCTGGTATAAGTAGACACATCTGCTCATTAGCAACACAATGTCATTTCTAGTGTCTAATTTTAATTATTTGCAGATGACAGATTCCTCATGCGATGTCTAAAAAAAGTACAGTCCTTCAGAACTGGTGAGAAATAAATATACCCTCCACAACCGAAATGGGTCAGCCCGATGAGAAGCTGGTATTAAGCTGGAGAACGTACGGATCAGCACTAAGGCTAAATGCCAAAGCGCCCGGAAGGTCGCAGGGAGGAGAAATGGCTCCTCCATCTCTTCCTTATCGTGGATGCACAAGACATATGGACTAAGAGATGTTCTGAATGAATCTGGCAGGTGACGAGTTTGTTGTGGTACAGATGGTCCTCAACTGCTGGAAAAATACCAGTTCTGCTTACATTTCCTGTACAAACAGGGGCAAGATAAGGACTTCTTCGCGACAGAAAGGAATAGAACCTAAATTAATAGTCAAGGAGGTCTTTTTCAGGGCCCCACGCTTAGGAGATGCTCATCTGGGAGAATCTCTTTCAACTCATAGACTGTTTGCCTTGAGCAAAGGTTCTTGCCTTTCAATAGACCTCTACATAGTGCTCAGGGGCATCTAGCCCTGTGTGACTTGGTCTAGGTGATCCTGCTGTGGCAGGGGGATTGGACTGGATGATCTCTGGAGGTCCCTTCCAATCCCTAATGATTCTATGATTCCATGATTCTATGTCCCTGCTCACTGCAGGGGGCTTGGACAAGATGACCTTGCAAGATCCACTCCAACCCAAACCACTCTGTGTAGTAGCACCTAAGATTTTTCTAGGGGTTGGGAAGGATTAGCTACTCTAGACAAACACAGGGAGCAGAACCACCACAACAAGCGTTGGGTCTGGATTCGACTCAACAGAGGAAAGAGCTACGGGCAGCAAGTGGATTTTTCATTTGCCCCAAACACGCTCTGAAGAGAACAAGTATTTTCTCTTTCGCTTGTCTTCTGCTCAGCCTCAGGGATCCTTGCCTTACAGTCGCCTTGGACCGGGCTGAACTCTCTCACACACGTGGGACTTCCAGCACACGCAGGTCTGGGGTAACTCTGAGCAGTAAGAGACTTCAAAGGAAGCTCATCGGCACCAAGAGGAACAGGCTCCTCTGCTATCAGACAGCTTTTTCCCAAAGCTTTGGAGAAGTAGTTTCTGACACCCCGCGAAGGGCGGCCTGACTTTTTGATCAGCTAGAACACAGCATCTTGCTCCCGGAACACGAGCACGGCCGGGTTTCGCAGCTGGCTCACGCACCGCTGATGCCCGAAGCGAGGGTCCCGCTCGCAGTCGTGCTCCTGGCAATGTAAGTTCTGGCTGCAAATTGCAGCTCCCTCCACTTCATGCAGGGTTCATTCTCAGCCTGACCAGAGAACTTTATGATTGCCAGCGTCAACACAAACAAAGAGGTTGTATCCTGCAGACAGGACAGGGAGAGAGAAGGACATTTGTCCTTCTCGGTGACAGTTAAGCCGAAGATGAGCTTCCAGCAGCCATGAAACAACAAGGCTGAGGCACAGCATGGACGAGCTCATGGTCTGAAACTCCACATTCCTCTAAGGAGACAGCAAGGAGGTGTCAGCAGACACCAGCAGTGTCAGCAGTGACAGGGACAATTGCATCTGAAAAATCCGGGAGGTTCTGAGGATGGCCCCTTCCGTGCAACAGAACCTGCCCTAGGGCTCCACAAGCCTCAGAACAATGGAGATGAGGTGCAAAGCGAGTAGCCGCGAGAGTCTTTTGCAGTCTTCTCAGCACCAGACATTCATTCTCTTTTTCTGTCTCAATGACAAAGAAGCAACCACCTCGAGCACTCAGAGAGCTACAGAGAGCAACCCTCTCAGAGATAAGATCATTCCTAGGAGAGAAGGAATGCTGATCTGTGCATTAGAGGCTGAACAGAGATGACAACCATATGTCACTTGGCAGAAGTCAGGGGTTTGTTTGTTGCTTTTTCACGATCCCAAACGCAATGAATTATAAAATAGAACCTAAATTAATAGTCAAGGAGGACTTTTTCCGAGCCCCACGCTTCGGAGATGCTCACCTGGGAGAATCTCTTTCAACTCATAGACTGTTTGCCTTGATCAAAGGTTCTTGCCTTTCAATAGACCTCTGTATAATGCTCAGACTCAAGAGCTTCACAGAACAAGAGCCAGGCTGCCTCTCAGAGAAAATCTGAATTCCAGTGAGATGTCAGGCTCGTCTTCAAGGCAGAAGATCCAACTGTTTGGAAAGCAGGAACTTCTGGATATTAATACGCTCATAGAATAACGAATGGTAGGACCACCAATCCACACTCCGGTACCACCTAGACTGATAGGTGGTACCCATCTAGTGAGAGGACAAGGGGTGGTGGGTGTGAGCTGGAACAGAGGAGATTCCACATCAATATGAGAAGAAACTTCTTCCCAGTGAGGGTGACAGAGCCCTGGAAGGGGCTGCCCAAGGGGGTTGTGGAGTCTCCTTCTCTGGAGATGTTTAAAACCCACCAGGACATGTTCCTGTGTGACTGGGTCTAGATGATCCTGCTGTGGCAGGGGGATTGGACTGGATGATCTTTTGAGATCCCTTCCAATTCCGAACGTTCTGTGAGTCTGTGAAGCAAGAAAAGGAGAAGCAAGAGTCAAGTGGGCCAGAGAAAGGAGGTGATGGAGATGCCGAGAGCCCCGAGGAGGGAGAAACTCAATCCTCCCACGTGGGTGCATAATTTATTGGCCCATTAGCTATTAATAAGCCAGCCTTTTGTATCAAGTCTCCCGACGTCCTTGTAACAGCTTCAGGCCTTTCTGCTGAGCATCACCCTTTCTGGGTGTCCCTGTGCCACTTGCCATGCTAACATGATTCTTGATATGGCCCGTGCCTTCGTTACCGCCGTTCAGCTGAACGAGTAATTAATGGGATTCCCCATCACCGCAGTGTAACTGTAACCTCTGGGAAACACCGGTGAGGCAGCTCCATCTTGCAGGGATGCTGGGGATGCTATCCCATGGTGTCCCAGGCGTTGGGTGCTGCCTGCCTGAGGGAGGAGGTAAGAAGAGAGAAACCTCTGTGGCTTCCTTGTGGGTTGGGTTAAAGCCATGAGGCCAAGCTGATGGTTTGGGCAAGTCATGGACCCTTCCTTCCACCACCATGAGTCCTGGAGGATTGGATGTGGTACCTGATACCGACGTGCAGATCAGCTCAAGGTGGAGAAGAGCCATCCATCCTGGTCAACAAACTCATGGCTACCCTGCAGCTCCTACCCTGTACCTTCCTCCTCACCAAGCAGAGGACAGATGGACTTAACCCACCTTGTGTGCTCTTGGGAAAAGATGCCCAGGACGCCAGGCCACAGGCTTGGAAAGACCCATCGGAGCAACCAAAGTCTCTTACAGCTGGTCCTTGGTGGCTCAGGGAACGAGGTGGGTCTTTGCTAATGGGAAGATCCTCCAGTGACCTTGGGGTGCATCACCTTTTCCTTGGAGCTGCTGGCTGCTGCTGCCCGGAGCTGCTCTCTGAGTTTGCCCGTGGTGTTGGGTGCTTGGTGTCTCCTGGCAACCCCCTTGGAAAGCTCCCTGGGACATGAAAGGGCCACAAGTCAACCCAAATGGGCCTTAGGCACCCCAGAGGGGAAAGGAGTGAGGTCAAGACCTAAGCTCATAGCCACAGAGCTCCTGTTCAGAAAGCAATGAGCCTTGATGGGACTAAGACTGGACTGCAGCCCACAGCCAGGCAGGCAAGAGCTGCTGGACTCTGGTGCCTTTTGCTGTTCACGTCCAGAGGAGTCTGCTCCCATGTGATGAAACCATCTGTTGGTGGGTTCAGCTCAGGAGTGGAGCTCCTGAGGGTACGACACCTCCTTTGGGGCTGGTTGCTGAAGGGTTTGGGCGAGTTTGGGGCCGTTGCTGCCCCGCAACGCGTGAAGATGCACCACAGCCCTGCTTGCAGCACTGCGCCTCTGCCCCGGCTTTCCTTTAACGCCAAGGACAGCCAGGCAAGGTAGGGTTTCACCAGGGTATAGGATTTCCGAATCTGAGTCTTGCCTGAGGAAAACTCTTTCGAATCTTTACATGCGTGGCAGAGCCGCGCGGGCACCGGCCGCGGCTGTCGCCACCCAACGTGCTCCAGGGGCACCTGAGGAAGGGCTGGTTTTAGGTTGGCTGGACTGGGCAGCAGGTGAGTGACTGGTTTTTATTGCATTTCCTCTGCTGATAAAAGGCTCTGATGATTTAAAGGGAACCAAAGTGATCCCAACACCCACAGGGGACTTCCCACCTCTCTTCAGCCGCTCCTGTAGTTTATTATCGCTAGGATGTGGAAGAATCGTCGGGTTGCAACGGTTTCCATTTCTCTCCAGCTCAACCAGCACTTGACTGGTGGCTCTGCAGCAGGTTGTGCTGATACAGGGGTTTGGGATGCTCTTGGGTTTGTGCCTGAGCCCAGACAGATACGCTCCGTGCTTTGGGCATTTGCAGCCTCTGCTTCTCTTCCAAGACTGCAATAAAGTCGTTTCGCTTGGCCCCGAGGTTTTTTTAATGGGGTTTGAACACTTTGCAAGTCTTCCATTAGAAAAATCATCGGCCGGCACAACCCGCCTCACCGGAGCGTCCGCAAGGACCGCTGAAGCCATCGGGACCCAGGGAGCAGTCGTTGGCTTCAGCCTGCTCAAATCCGAGTGTGAGGATGTGGGGTGAAGTCATCCATCAGGGTTTCTGACAGGCTGGGAGCTGGGGCTGCCAAGCAGCTACTTAAAACCCCAAACAGCGGCGGGGATGTCCGTCCTAGGGGGGGTGAATCCTGTGGGGAGGGGGTGAGAGGTACAAGACAATGACTGCAGGTTGAGGCTGCAATGATAACAGTTAATGGGATCCTGCTTTTTAGGTTGGCTGGGTCCCACTTGGAAACGAGAGGGAGATGTTTTAGGTGATGCCATGGGACTCAGAGTGAGAATCCCACAGCACGAAGCTGCGCAGTGCTCAGTCCAGTGATGCAGAACGGGGTGTAGGGAGGGTTAACGGGATCTCTGGGTCAGAACAGTTTCTAGGGACGGTTAATGGGGACACTGGGTCAGAACTGCTCCTAGGTTCTGTGAATTGACTGCAGTTTGGGTTTAGAGGTGAAGACTAACCGGTGGGTTTCAGAGAGTCTGGATTAGGTCATCTGCTCTCGACTGGTGGGTGGTGCAGGAGCTCCGAGGGAGCTGGTCCTGGCACTGGTTCAGTGCTCACTGCGGCTCTCGCCCTAAGGAACCCTCGTGTGCTCCAGGCGCTAATGGAAAAGCCCAGAGAGAACTAGGCACCAGGGTGCAGGTCAGGTGGGAGGGCTTGGAAGGGGCCAGAGAGACTTTCCCTGGTTAGCATCTGGTTCAGGTTCGAGCAAGCGTCACCCCAGGGTTACGCCATCGGGGTAGTTTCATGTTTGGGGTGTGATGAGTTCAGTCTCTGCAGGGATGGCCTTGACCCAATAAACCCCCATTTTTACTGGAGAAAAAGTGCTGCAATTTAGCTGCTTCAGCTGAGCTGTTCCCTTTGCATCTCCCTGACCCCAAAGTGCCCTAAAACTGCCCCTTTCACAGCCCAGACCCTGCCTGTGTCCTCAGGAGTGATTTCCCATTGCACCCCAAGCTCGTGGTTGGGCAAACTGGCTTTGCCATGGTCCCCTGTGCTGCCCTGGCTGAGGAGGGGGGACCAGGACACCTCCCCATGGGGTGGCCCTACACCCCTCTGGGCTCAGCTGTGTCTGTTTCCAAAGGTCATAGGAAGGAGACTGGAGCTGGTTTTGCCTCAGAGCGGTTTCCCAAAGCAGAATCAGCTCCCCTTCCCGTGAGGATCATGGGCTGCCAGAGGAAAATGACCCCACGAGGCAGCTCTTGGCTTTGCCTGAGCTTTGGGATCTCCTTTGCCCCTCAGCTGGTGGGGGAAGATTTTCCAGACCTGATTTTCCAGGGTGTCGGTGCTTTTGTTTTTTGTTTCCTTGGAGTTTTTCTTGAGCAGCACTTCAGGGGGACCCTGACTCCTCACAGCCTGCAGCCAGGATGCCCCTGAAAGGGCTCAGTGCTGGCTGATCTTGATGCTTTCCCATTCCAACAGCACAGCATGGAAACCTGCCCCAGTTACACAGGCTGGAATAAACCTTGAAGGAAGGGCTCAGCGTCCCAAGCTGCTGGCAGGAGGATTCAGGATGCGGTTGAGGGCTGGGGACAGCTTTTGGAGGTCAGTTGGGAAATGCCCTGGCTTGCACTCACCCCATTCCTCTGTGCTGGGTCCCTTTCCAGTGGGAGGGTCTTGGGTTTGCCTTTGCTAGTGGAGTTTTGGGGCAAGGAGGGAGGGGGATGCTCTCTGTTGGGGCTGGGAGAAGAGGTGGGGAGGGAAACATCAGTAGTTTCACCAGTCCTTCTGGTGAAGTAGGAAGGGGCTTGAAGCAGCAGCTCCAATTCCTTGGCTAGAGGAGGTAGGGGGGATGCTGGGGAGGAGTCAGGGGATGCTGACAGCCCCAATGGCTCTTTGGATATGCTGAAGGGTTATGGCTGAATCCAGCAGCCTCTACCCTGTACCTGTTTGGGGCTGCTCTGGTTATGGCCAGGATCCAGTGCTGCAGAGGCAAGGTGTGACCCCTCTGTCCCACAGAGGTTCATGGAGGAAGGGGCATCCCTGACAAGAGCCACAGGAAAACAGGATGGGAACCTACCCTGGGAGGCTTTTCTGCTCCTGATGCTTCAGCACTTTGGCCTCTCCCTTCCTGACAACCCCAGGCTCCCAGGAGCAGAGGGTCTCCCCATGCTTTGGCCCAAAGGAAGCAGCCCCTGGCCAGATGAGTCCTGGCTGGTGATGAGAGCAGCAGAGGATCTTCTTTCTTCCAGCTTCTCTCCACTTTTAAGCAGAAACAGGGTCTCTAGAAACCAGCACCATCCCACTGAGCAGCTCTGCACGGAGGGGACAGAAAGGGCCACACCTGAGCATCACCTCTTCTTCCTCCACTCCAGGCTGCTCCTTCCTCACCCTCTCTCAGACAGCAAAGGCTGAGCCACGCGCTCGCAGACACAAAAGTGATGGCTTGGGGTCCTGCTGCTGCTGCTGGCGGGCAGGACCCAGCAAGGGAACAAAAAAACCCATTTCAGGCACAAGGAGAATGAGGGCAAGGAGTCCCACCGGGCTCACGTGGCTCCCAGCATCGCCTTTCCACCGGCGCAGGATCGGTACCAGTTCCCCACGCTGCTGCGGCCATGCGCCCGCCACAGACGAAGGGGCAGCACTGCCAGGCAGACCCTGGCCCCCAGAGCTGAGGGAGGAGGAGGATGGAGATGGGGAAACGGGGCACCCC
This sequence comes from Phoeniculus purpureus, assembly GCA_028565055.1. Taxonomy (NCBI): domain Eukaryota; kingdom Metazoa; phylum Chordata; class Aves; order Bucerotiformes; family Phoeniculidae; genus Phoeniculus; species Phoeniculus purpureus. The sequence continues at coordinate 2,908,662 of JAOXOE010000862.1, read as the reverse complement.
CAGCACTGGAAGAGGATGAGGATGGTACAAAAGCCGGGTTGGTTGTTCCCTTCTTCTCGGTGGTGAAGGTGAAGTTGGGGGTGGAGGAGAGGAGGGTTTGGTGGGTGGGTTTGGGGTAGTTGGGTGCTGCAGTATTTTTGTAGGGGTTTTTTTGGGGTGGTGGAGCTCAGGGAGAAGTTTGGGTTGTCCCTGGAGGAATGAGGGGTGGCAAAGCCCTCCTGATGCTGCAGGTAACCCTGACTTTGCCAGGAGCTGGAGGGTCCCACTGGCATCATCTCAGTCTCTTTAAGACTTAATTATTCCTCACTGCGGGGTCCAAAGGGGAACACCCTCAGCCAGAGGAGATTGTTGGGTCATGAATTGCTGTGATGTTCTCCCCAAGCTGCCCGGATCCCCACAGTGGCCCTGGCTCAGCACCCGGTGCCGCAAAGCCTGGGTGACACTGGGACCCCAAAGCCTGTCACCGGCTCTTTGTCGCTGCTGTTGGATCAATGCAGGGATCTGTCTGACCCCATTAGCGGCTTCCTATTGCTTTCCATTTATACCCTCCATCCTCTTCTGGCTCTGGCCGGCAGCCTCCTCGCAGGGTTTGCTGCCGGTGCGGATTCTGAGGGGCGACAAAGTCATTCCTGTGTCCCTAGGAGCAGCCTGAGGTCACAGCTCTGAGCTCTGGCTTGGGGAGGAGGGAGGTAGAGGTGGGGGTTAGGAGGGGCTCTGCCTCTTTCCCAGCACTTTTGGGCAGCCTGGGAAAGTTCCCCATTGATTTGGGATCGAGTTGTCGCGTTTCAGCCACCGTAAGCAGGAGGGGGAGAGCTTCTGCCTCCCCCTGGCCCCATCCAGGCGCCCTGATGGAGCCGGGATGCTCGAGGGGAAAGGGGTCACTTCATGCCCCTTCACTTTCCAAGAGCTTCGTGTGTGTGTGTCTGTCTGTCCATCCCCCAGACCACCTCCTAAACCCTTGGAGAGGCAGCGATGTCTCCACAAGTGCCAGCAGAGAGCAGCGCAGCAGCCTCCAAAAAGCCCATTCAGCGTCGCCACGGTCCAAAACCCATTAAAATCTTTTCCTGAATCAGGCTAAAACCCTGGAAGATGAGGAGGGTTGGGCTGCAGCAAAGGCTGGCGGGGGCCCAGCCCATCATCATCTCCGCTGGGCGAGCAGCCCGCATCACCGCAGAGCTCGTGTCACCCCATCTGGCTTTTCCTTGCTACCTGCCCTGTTCTGCAGCAGCTTTTATGGGGCACCCGGTGCGGGATCACGGCGGCTCCTTCCTAGCAGGGACTCGCCCTCCCTTGTTATTAAATTACGTCCTGACCCGGTTAATCCGGAGCTGATTAACTTTGGACTCTGTGGCTGGGTATCAGAGAGGTTTCATCTGCCTCATGGCGTGGACTCCGTGTCCTGGGCTCCCGTTAATCTGATTTTTTATTTAATAGGGGGAAAAAATATCAAAATATGGAAAAACATCAGGAGGAGGTGTGGGAAAGTGAGGGAGGATTAAAGGGGGGTCTGGCTGGGCTCTCTGCCTGCTGTGGGGGTCAGCAAGGAGGGCTCCCTAATCCCAGCATCAGCAGTATGGTTTGGGATCGCCCTCTTGGAAGTGTTTTCCCTTAGGGCTGCTGCTTGGCTCTGGAGAAACTGAGGCACTGAGATGGAAGCAGCCCCTAGGAGTTGGTGGCTGCTGGTTCAGGCTGATGGCTTCTTTGCTGGTGGAATCTGTGGGATTAAATGTTGGAGCTCAGCCTCTTCCCTCCTAGCTTAAGACAAATCTTAACTGAGAGGGGCTGCTCCAGAGCTCTGGGCTGCTGCGGTGAGGTGAGGCTGGACAAACCCTGGGCTCCCAGCCTCTGGCTAGGGGAGTGTTTCAGCATCTTTTGCTCCCTGAGGATTTAAACGCAGAGGGAGCTTTTGCCAATCCTCAGACACCCCCTCGAAGGTTGGGATTATCCTTCCCTGGGGTTTTTTAATCTCTCACAAACCACCAGCGTCGCCCCCCACAGCTGCACAGGTTGCAGCACCTCAGTTTGCAATCAAATCCTGAGGAGGAGAATGAGCCCCAGACTTTTGTAGGATCTCCAGAAGCTCCTTGTTTTGCTTCCAGGGGAGATTCCTGCCCTACTTCCTGCAGGAGCAGATTCCCCACCCAGCTCAGGATCCCTACAAGGATGCTCCGTGCCTGGATCAGAGCTAAATATTCCCTCAGTCATCCCCATCCCTCCTACATTACCCTCAGCCCATCCAGCAGGAGTCAGTCCACCAACCCTAAATCGAGGGCATCTGAAGACGGTTCAGGTTGCCCTTTTGCACCTCGGACCCCCCAGCCCAGCCCTCCCTGGTTTTCACTAATGGGGCTGAGAAACACTAAATTCCACCCCCATTTCCAAAGCGGACACAGAGGAGCCATCCCAGCTCCATCCCAGAGCTAAACTGGTAGCGCTGAACCCTGGCTAATTAGTTCTGCTAAGAAAGAGGGAAATTAGCAGGGGCTCATTAGTGGAGTTAATTGCTCTGTGGACTGGGGCATGGGGCTGCTCTGCTGGGAGGGTCCATGGGCACAGTTTCGCTGGGGAATTAGGGGGAGGAAATCAAATCAGATGGAGTTCCAGTGCCTCATTATGTGGGACGGGGTCTGCAGGACCCATCCCGTCTTCTCCCTCTTGCTCCAGTTCAGAGCACAAGGGAAATGGGTGTGATGAGCTGGTCGCTCCTCTGCCCTGTTCCCCACAGGGAATGGAAAGAGGGGTCTGAGCAGGAACTCAGGGAGCCGCTGCAGGAACCCCTTCCTTTGCCAGTGATGCCTGTTTGGGGTGAGGGGGGTGTTTGATCTCCCCTCCAGCTGAATGTGCAGAGCTGCAGGGCAGTGATGCCTGACTCCATCCTGGATGCAGGGTTGGGGGCCAAATGCATCTGTGGGATAAATCCCAGCAGAGCCAGTGATGCCAGGAGTGTGGAACAGGGGATTAGAGGGAAAGAAGTGCAGGAGCGGTGCTTGGGGCAGCCCAGACTGGGGTGGGGGTGTAAATCCTCAGGGCCCAAAAGGTGGTTAAAGTCACCTTGGTTGAAGGCCAAGGCAGAACTTGCCTGAGGGTGCCCGGGGTGCAGCTGGAACCTCTAGAGGAGGGTGGGTTGTGTAACTGTCCTGTTTCTTGGAGCAAGGATGTTATTCCGGGCATCTCCTCACCATCCCTGTCCCCCCTGGACTGGAAACTGGCTCTGACTTCACAGCTCTTCCTGTTAACAGCAGGGGTTTCCAGAGCTGACTTCTCAGCCCCGTTGGCTCCTCTGGATGGTTTTCACTCTCCAGGGTTCCCTCGGCCATGGATGCTCTTTGCCTGGATGCAGGATGTGACTCTGGTTAGTCCCAGGTTGATTCTGGAGGGGAAAATTCCCTCAAGAGGTCGTCACCCTGAGGCCATCACCCTGTGGCCAAGCCATCCCAAAGCTGGGTTTGGAGGACACATGGGCAGAGGCTGAGGCTGTATTTAGGTGCCATGGCAGGAGGCTGGAACAAGATGATCTCTGAGGCCCCTTCCAACCCAATCCAGTCTGGGATTTAATGCCTTTTGGTTGTAGACCTTCAGCTGCCCCACTACAGGGGTGCAGAAGTGGGGGTATAAACCCATAACCCAGTCCCGCACAGCTTGATTCAAGGTCTGGATAACGTTGTGTCCTGTTTCCATCAGATAACTGGAGAGGAGGGTAGGATGCTCCAAGCCCATAGGTCCCAGGCTCTCCTCAGGGACAGAATGGTTTAATGGGATCATTAACATCATGAGGGGGAGAAATAGCTCAGAGGACAGACAAGGATGCTGGAGGGAGGGAAATTGAGGTGACTGGGTCCCTCAAGAGCAAAGGAGCGTCACGGTGGAGCAATCCAGGCTGGAGCACACAGGTGGAAATGTGTCACCCCCTCCTCTAAATGTAGAGGCATAGGAGGAGGAGATAAAGGAGGAAGAAGAAGAGGAGAAGGGTGGGAAGGTCACTTGGGTGAAGGTAGAGCTGAGATCCAGCTGCGTGTGAGGCCAGCCAACAGGGATGGAGCCACCCAACGACCTCCAAGATATCCTATGTCCAGGAGTGTAGAAAGTTCTGGAAAGGTAAAAAACAGAAGAAAAAGAGGAAAAGGAAGGAAAAACCATAATAAAAATCATCCCACTGTATAAAACGTAACCCAACCTGCCCGGTCCCATCCACCCAGTGTCTATTCATTTACAGACTTCTTTGTGCTGGAGGTTGGGAGCCCAGCAGCACTGGGGACTGAGCCCAGGCGCTCGGAAGGGGCAGCTCCCCTCTTCCCATCCCCTACCGATGCCCTCTGTGGTGCTGTTCCTGCTCAGCCTCCTGCTGCAACCAGCCCCAGCTGCCCTAGGAAGGGATGGAGATGCCCCATGTGCTGGTGGCATCATGGCCATCCCGTTCTGGAACAAGACCACGGGTGAGAGACAGGTGGGCAACTGAGGATCTCCAACCCTTGGGCTCTCCCTTCCTCTTCTGAACATCATTAGGAAACGATTAATAACCACCCCAGCCCCATTGCTCACAGTAAATCCCTGTCCCCGTGCCAGCAGTGTGCGGGTCCCTGTCCCCCCTCTCTGCCTCCCTCCCGGGGACCAGCTCCGACCTCGCCACGTCACGGACAAGACTTGTCCCCGCTGGCCCATCCGGAGCTTTGTTGGGGATTAAAGGTGGCATCGCCAGAAGGACACGTCCTCCCCCGTCTCGCTCCCCAACGAGCGGACGGGGGCAGGAGGTGGCTGGCTGAGTCCCCCCTTCCCCGAGCGAGCGGGGCATGGGGATAGGGTGTCCCCCGCGCTCCACCAACCCCTTTTGCTGATGGCCCCCCAGCTGGGTTTAGGGTTTGTAGGGCGATGGCGGGGTCGATGCCCCGAACGCTGCCGGATCCTGCCGCCGTATCCACCGAAGCCCATCCCTGGTGCTCTAGGCTGCCAATTATACCCTGAATCTAATCGAGAGGAGCCTGTTAAATGACATTGCCGGCGTGATCCCAAAGGGACCTTTCAAGGGTATGGCTGGACTTGTTTTTTTCCCTGTCTCCGCTGTCCCTACACATCCCTGCGTGCATCCAGTTCTTCTCCCAGATGCAGAGTGCTGGCACTGCCATGTCCCGGGCGGGTAAGTCCCTGCAGGTGATGGCACTGGGTAGGTGGGGGGGGTGTGAGCTATGGGAGGAATTGACCAGTACAGGGCTGGTGGGGAGGAGGTAGGAGGGGAGGGATTGGCTCAGCATCTCCAATTTTCTGGAAAAGCCTTGGAAATGGCTGGTTTTCACCCCAGGAGCGCGAGGGCTCGCTGGGATGAAGGGACGGCGGGTGGGGACGTTTCAGTGGCTACAGGAGCCACCGACGCAATTTACAGGGAGGTGACGGGGGAAAACACAACCTCTCCCTCCAACCGACCTTCCTCTTTCGCTGTCCCCCTCCATCACTCATTCATTTTTTATTATTATTGCTCTTATTGTTTTTATTATTGTTATTATTTCCCCCAGCCAGGGATTTTGGCTGAAGGATGTCAGTTAATCAGATTCCGAGAAGCAGATGTTAGGTGATTTAGGAGTCAACTTTCCAGTTCAAGCTGCCGCTTGGAGCCCCTGAGTGCAGGTTGCAAAGCTCCGGGAGGGTGTTTTGTAGCTTTGGGCTGCGTGGTTTAATTGAATCTAAACTTAAAATGAGACTGCTGGGGTGGTCTGGGGGCTCGGGGGCAGTGGGGGATCTACATCCAGTGTTGGGGACAGGCAGATGGCAGCACATCTGGCAGCTTTGAAGGTGAGAAAAGGAAAGTCCTTTTTGGGCAGCTGCCCCAAGGGCTTGAAAAGGAGGTAGAAAGCACCTTTCCATGTCCCAGCTGGGAGGATGAGGAGAACTTCCCCCTCTCAGCCCTGGCCACGACATGGAAATTGTCCCATTGTAGCTCCATGTCGCAGTTTCCCCATGAGGAGGGATGCTGGGCGGGGGCTGGATTCAGTGTTCACAGAGGCTCTGGGAAAGAAGATGGATTTCAGGACCAGGACATCCCAATTTATCCTCTGACCACAGGTCTGGGGTTGAAGCTGGGGCTGGGGAAGTTTCTCGCGCGCAGTACAGTGTTAAGAGCCCTTAATGCTTGAAACACCGGGATCATCCCAGCAGCACTGACTGACGATGCAGCTTCGCCATCAGCTTGAGCTGCTCTCACTTTGCTCTGCTGTCCAGAGAGCTTCCTGGCAGAGGGTGAAAGCACACAGGCCACTAGGACTGCTGCAGAGCTTTGGAGCTGTGAGGTGAGGGACAGGGGTCAGGTCTTCCAGCCCTGGCGGTGCTGGGAGAGCAGTTGGGTTCAAGGAGCTGAAAGGGCTTTTCCAACCAACATGATCCTGTGACTTTGAGCTGTGGTGGGTCGGGTCAGCTCCCTTGTCCAGCTAAAACAACCTCTGGAGGGTGGGGGTTAGATTAAGCAAAACTAAGAACACAGGAGGGGAGAGGTAGGTGCTGCTTTTCCCTTTTCCTTTAATGCTTCTTTCTCCCTCGAAAGACTCCAACAAGCTCTGTTTGGGACAGGGTTATCGCAGGATCCCTTTTCCTGCCTCCCAATGCTGTGTGCGTGCAGGGCAGCTTCTTCTCGAGGTCACGTTGTGCTTTCTGCATCTCCCTGTTGCTCTGATGCCACATCTCATCCTGCTCTCAACAGCAGAGCCACCAAAAGGTCAACCCTGAGCTGAACTGGGCTCCATGGAGACCTCGGGAAACTGGAGCAGGACATCTCTGGGGCTGGAGGACTCAGGTTTGGAGTCAGTGGGGCTCAGCAGCTTTGAGCAGGGGTTCCTTTAGGGGGCAAACTCACACTGCTGCTGCTTCTTCCAGGCATCACTCCTGCCCCATACCCCAGCTGCTCCTGTCTAAAGGTCCCCAGTGGGAAGCTGGCACAAAACCGGTCAGAAGCAGCCGTATAGAGATGAGTGCCTGACAACCACCACACTCCATGGGGGGTTGTAAGCAAAGATCATGATCTTCTGTGGGATTTGTCCTCAGATCCAGAATCTCATGGCTCTGCTGAGGAAAGAGCGGGGTTGAGATCCTCGTGTGGGATGTGGCTGTTGGCTGCTGTGGGAGGTTTAGCTTTTGGAGTTGCGATGCAGAGGCAGAGGAGGGAGCGTGCTGACAAGCAGGGATGCTGACATCTACTTCTGCAAGGATTTGGGTTTCTAGCTTCTTCTAGCTTCACCAGCATCAAGACATGAGTTTGCTTGTGGGGAACAGGGATGGAAGAACCTGCAAGCACCAAATGGCTCCAGTTAAATAGGGAGATGGAGGCTGTGGGTGCATCTCAGTCCCTGTGACCGGGATGCTCTTCCCAACACCTGGCTGTACAAAGCAAAGTTAAATAGGGCTGTTGAGGCTCTGGGTGCAGCTCAGTCCCCATGGCCAGGACAGGTCCCTTCCCAGCACTGGTTTGCATGAAGCAGAGCCTGTGATGAGGAGCATCCCCAGCACAGGACCAGCCCCAGCACCGCTGCGGCTCCGAGCACACGTGGCCTGAATTGTCCTGCTATTCTGGGTGGCCGAGGGCATTGGGGCTTCTTCAGTCCCTCTCTCTGAACCTTGCAGGGTAAGGAAGCCACTGCACCCTTGGCGATTAGCGGTCACGCAGAGCAGCTCTGGGTGTCCTCCTGCGGCTCCTCATGGCCAGAAAACCTGTTTGGGGGGGTGGGAAATGCTGAGAGAGGGAAAAACCCGGTGCTTCAGTTTATTTGGAAAGTGCATTTTGGGGTGAATCTCCCCAGAATCATCCCCCATTAACCTCTAAACACTGTTTGTGCTTCTCCCTGAAGCAGGACAGGTACTTCCCCAGCTCTGTGACTTGACCTGGTCCCTGGGCTCCTGGTCGACTTTGTCTCCAAGTTCAGTATGACAGCAGCCGCATGTCGGGGAGACGTGAGCCCAGGAGTGTTTTGGGGACACGGTGCCCGTTGCTCAGTGTCTGACAGAGCCAGTCCAGGAAAAACAATCCACTCATGGTCTGAAAGAGTATCTGAGTATCCCAAGTATCTCCAGGTACCCTGAGAGTTTAATCCTTGTCCTCTTCCTATGGCTGAGAGTGTCAGGTCCACCATGAAGGAGGACATCACCTCACTTAGAGCCTGTCCCAAAGTCTGGAGCAAGAGAGAAGGGGTCCCAGTTTGTCCCCCTCTTCTCCAAGGCTGGTGGACATGACCTTCTCCTCCTGGGCTGCCTCCCCAGACCTCAGTGTGGCCCCTACTTTGGAAATGGCTTTCTGAACACTTTGGGAATTGCTGCAACGCGCCCGGGATCTCCTGGGATTTGCCTCTCCAAGCTCGAGTAAGAGCTGTTGCAGACTCCAAGCTCCAAAATCCAACCCCAAACCCTGGATCCCCACCTGGAAATGTCCCTGTGCTCTGCAGGGCTTGGATAACTGGGGAGAGGCTGGCTGGGACAGCTGGGTTCAGCCCCATCGTCTGCTACTGCCTGGCCCTGTATCCTTGGGTGCTGTAAGAGGCATTGGGAGGTCTAATGATGGTAACAAAGTGGTTTACAGGATCTAGATGATGCTGATGTGGCAGGGGAATTGGACTAGATGATCTTTCGAGGTCCCTTCCAATCCCTAATGATTCTACAATTCTATGATCTAACACGAACAGCTTTCTGGAGGTGTAAAGCTTGGGCCAGTGAGTCAATGAGACAAAACTCTCCATGAAAAAAAACCACCAGAGTTTTCTGACCTGAGGTTTGGTTTGTTCTTGTCCGTGAAGCTAAGTGAGACCACTCAGCTCTGTCTCCCTGTCCCTTCCCTTGCAGATCCTCATAGCGTGGGAAAGACACAAGCCGCCGGCATCCGCTCCGGGGATTTATGCTGCTAATCTGATTAGTGTATGATGGACGTGTCCAGTTGGAAGGAGATGGAGGTGGCACTAGTCAGTTTTGACAACGCTGATCAGATCGTGGAGGATCCCTGTTATTCAAATGACCTCAGCCCCGCTGGCCAGTCGCGGAAAGGCCATCCCAGCTGCGCCAACCTCCTCTCCAACCTGCGAATCCTCATCAACAGCGAAAACGCCAACAATGAGACCATCTTCTCCAGGTTCTCTGCTGAATTCAGTGAGCACCTTGTTGGGGAGAGGGTGGGCATGGATGAGGGGGATCAACGAGTCATCATCAACATCGCTGGGCTGAGGTTTGAGACTCGGCTCAAGACCCTCAACCAGTTTCCTGAGACCTTGCTTGGGGACCCGGAAAAGAGGATGCGTTACTTCGACTCCATGAGGAACGAATACTTCTTTGACAGGAACAGGCCCAGTTTTGATGGGATCCTGTACTATTACCAGTCTGGTGGGAAAATACGGCGCCCAGCCAACGTCCCCATCGATGTCTTTGCTGATGAGATCACATTCTATGAGTTGGGCGATGAAGCCATGGACCAGTTCAGGGAGGATGAAGGGTTCATCAAGGACCCTGAGACTCTCTTACCAACCAATGACTTTCATAGGCAATTCTGGCTGCTCTTCGAGTACCCCGAAAGCTCCAGCGCGGCCAGGGGTGTAGCTTTGGTCTCCGTCCTGGTCATTGTTATCTCCATTATAATCTTCTGCATGGAGACCTTGCCGGAGTTCAGGGAGGAAAGGGAGTTTAAGTCGCCCCAGGAGCTTTCTACGAATGCGACAGACACCCTGCTGGCCCACAGCACCTTCACAGACCCTTTCTTCGTCATAGAGACTGCCTGCATCGTCTGGTTCTCCTTCGAGCTCTTTGTGCGGTTCATCGTGTGCCCCAGCAAGACCGAGTTCTTCAGGAACATCATGAACATTATTGACATCGTGTCCATCATCCCCTACTTTGTGACACTCACCACAGAGCTGATCCAGCAGAGCGAACTCAACGGGCAGCAGAACATGTCCCTGGCCATCCTGCGGATCATCCGGCTGGTCAGGGTCTTCCGTATCTTCAAGCTCTCCCGGCACTCCAAGGGGCTGCAGATCCTGGGGCAGACCCTCAAGGCCAGCATGCGGGAGCTGGGCTTGCTCATCTTCTTCCTCTTCATTGGCGTCATCCTCTTCTCCAGCGCTGTCTACTTCGCAGAAGTGGATGAGCCGCAGTCCCATTTCTCCAGCATCCCCGATGGCTTCTGGTGGGCCGTGGTCACGATGACCACCGTTGGCTACGGAGACATGTGTCCCACCACCTTGGGTGGGAAGATCGTGGGGACTCTGTGTGCCATTGCAGGGGTGTTGACCATCGCTCTGCCCGTCCCCGTCATCGTCTCGAACTTCAACTACTTCTACCACCGGGAGACAGAGAACGAAGAGAAGCAAATCCTCCCCGGGGAGGTGGAGCGGATACTCACCAGCGTGGTGACTGGAGCTGGCAGCATGGAGTCGCTCAATAAGACCAATGGGGGTTACCCTCGAGACAAGGCCAAAAAATGATGGTCCAGGCTGCGACGGGATTGCGACTGGCTGGATTAAGGTATCAACCATCTGCACGCCGCGATTTCTTCTTTATTTTTTAACCAAATGTGCTGCTGCTTTTTTTGGGGGGGGTTGGGGTTTGGGGGGTTTTGTTCAGTTTGTTTTTCTTTATTCCTAGGCATTTGTCACTCTTGGAGTTCCTCTGGCTGTTCAAATAAAACGATTTGATGAGACCATCTCACTTCCCAGCCCATCAGTTTGGGTTTTCTTTATTATTTGATTCTCATCTGCTTCACGTTCAGCCCCTCTGTCTATGGTGTCAGCAAAGAGGTCTCCATACCAGAGATATTCCATATCTTTTACCCCAAGGAGGGGGGTTGGTGGAAAAAGGGGCAAGATGCGGTGAGATGCTTCTTTGCCTGGTGGTACCTGCCTGTCCAGGTGTGAAGATGGGGCTGCTCTGGCTGAAGAACAAGCTGGCAAACAAATATTAACAGCTCTGTTTTGAGCTGAACAAGTTCATGGGATCACAGAACATTAGGGATTGGAAGGGACCTCGAGTTCCCTTCATAAAGGGTAGCATTGGTCCCACAGGTTGGGCAGTGATGAATGGGACCAAGCCACCAGCTGAAGGGATTAGCAGGAGATGGATGGTGATCCGGTCACCAGTAAAGGTCCAGGTCCCCATGACTCAACACTCACTGGGGTTTCTGATGGAAAACTCTGCTCTGAGAGAGAGGAGAGAGGATTTGTCCTACAATAATCACTCAGCTCCGGGGTTATCTGGCGTACAAGTGCCCCTGGGGACGAGCTACCGCGACCTCATAGCTTTTATCGTCACTTATGTGGCTGCCAACGGGGCACAGAGCAATGAGGGCTGATGTTTCCCGACAGCTCAGCTTCACCCTGTGAAAAAAAGCTTCTGGGTTCCTAAAACATCCCATTTCCATCTGCGCTTGTGGTGGGCGAAGGCAGCAGCAGATCATTTTGCCGCTCGTTCCTCAAGGTTCAACACAAGCATTACACAACCTGCCAGCAGCTCTGGTTGGTGATTTCATTCAGACAGGAGCTGGGAAAGATGGATTTGATTTTATTGTTATTTATGCTCCTGGTCGGATGGGAAGAGTTTGGGATTGCTGGGATGTCCCCCACAGCAGAAATCCTACAGCCCTCACCTGAGGGGGCTGCTAGTGGTTTAGATTTGGCTGTTTTGGTGGATTGTCCTTCTGCAGTGGAGCCTTCCACACCTCAGGGAGATGGAAGTGGCACACAGCTCCTTCAGGAGAGGGCTCTTCCCTGGGACAAATCCCGCTTGTCCCCTGACAGGGCATCCAGGTGGATAAAGGATTTCCCTTGAATCAGGAGGGTAACCTGAATGAGGCTGAGTTTGAGGCGACATTGAACCGACTGCCTGTGCAGACATCTCCCATCCCAGGCTCTGCAGCCACGAGATGGCAGCCCAGGATAGACATTTCCTTGGATGTGCATCTTGCCAACAAGTTCCCCCCTCTCTAATTCCTATTTGGAAGCTTTTAGCTGGTTTATTGCCTTATTGCAGGTGTGAGCATGAGTGGGGAAGGGGTGCTTTGAGCTGGGGGATGCTCTTGTGGAGGAAGCCCATCGCAGGGTGGTGTTTGCTGGGGACTCTCTGCACCGCTGTGGAGTAGCATCATAGACTCGTTGAATCATCCAGGTTGGAAGAAACCTTCAAGATCATAAAGTCCAGCCACCTGCCCTACAACCCCCAGCCACTACCTCATCTCCCCAAACCTCCTGGCTGCCCGCTTGTTGAGCCCCTCCAGGGATGGTGCCTCCAACCCCTCCCCGGGCTGCCTGTTCCAAGGCCTCCCCACTCCTGCTGGGAAGAAGTTTTTCCTAAGACCCACCCTGACCCTCCCCTGGCACAACCTGACCCCATTTCCTCTGCTCCTATCGCCAGCCCCTAGGGAGAAGAGGCCAACCCCCACCTCACTGCAGCCTCCCTTCAGGTAGCTCTAGAGAGCAGTGAGGTCTCCCTTCAGCCTTCTCTTCTCCAGGCTGTTCCATGCCAGAAGGGTTTTAGAGCTGTCTCCTGGCACAGTATCTGGACTATTGGTCCTGCTTGGGACAGGACACAGCCTTGACCTCCCATCTCACTCACCCAGAAGAGTGTTACAGCCCCAGGGTGCTCCTGCTGGGTGTTGCCCATCCTAGTAGGGATGTCTTCTGTGACTTCCCAACCCAATCCACACCAGCATTGCAGTGCTCCAGCATCCTCCCCTGTCCCTAGGCTGCATCTCTTGTGGACCCCCACCCAGTTCTTTGGTTTAAGTGCCACTGACCCTGGCCAGTTCTTTCTCCATGTCAGATTTGATGGGATTCTGGGCTGGGCTCCCCAAATCTGGCTGTCAATGGGATCACTCTGGAGTTTGATAATAGGATGAATGCAAGATGCTGCAGGAGATGCCTTTTCCATTCTATCCATCCCAGAAAACCACGTGGGGTCCCAAGGGCCAGGGAAGGCAGCAGATGCACCTCATGCACATCGCTGCATCTGCTGGTGGCTCCAGCTCCGCTGCTGTCACTGCTGTCTCTGTGCCACCACGCACAAAGGCTGGGGGGTGGTAGCAGATGGCCACCAGACTCACGAGGGAAATGTTGCCCTCCTTTGTTCTTGTGGCTGGCCAGGAAACCTCTCCAGTTTCCAGCCACATGGCTCCTTGTTTTCCCCTGCTTTCTGGGACCCAGCAGTGTCACTGCCTCGCTGATGCTCCGTAGCGAGGGCTGGACCATGGCATCATGAGCAGCACCTGCTCCCTCAGGACACCCAGCCCTGATGCTTCCTGCTACCTGCAGTGAGGCCACGTGGCCAACCCTCCACTGCCCCTCTTTATCATCCAGGGACACAACAGGGAGTGTTGTCATCTTCGGGGAAGTGATGAGTGTTACTTCACCAGCTCCATCCATTGATCCTGGCAGATCTCCATGGTCAGGGAATCAACCAGCTCTGCTGCTTTGGGATCATTTCTAACCTCTGTATTCTGGAGAGACTCAACACCCACTGGCAGCTGACACCCAACAGCTGGGGGTGCAGCAGGTTAAGGGGCCAAAACCATAGAATAATTGACTGTGTTGGGTTGGAAGGGACCTCCAAAGGGCATCCAGTCCAACCCCCCTAAAACAAGCAGGGCCATCTCTAACTAGAGTAGACTCCTATAATTATTAATCAATGCAATGGAAATGCCCAGAGGGCTGGAGCCCCTCTGCTCTGGGAACAGGCTGAGAGAGTTGGGGTTGTTCAGCCTGAAGAGGAGAAGGTTCCTGGGGGGACCTTCTAGATACTTTACAACCCTGAAAGAGTCTGTCAGAAGGCTGGGGAAGGCTGTTCCTAAGGGCAGGGAACAACAGGATGAGGGGTCGTGGTTTGAAGCTGGAAAAGGGCAGAGTAAGGCTGGACAGGAGGAAAAGGTCTGGAATCTGAGGATGGGGGATCCCTGGAACAGGCTGCCCAGAGACGGGGTGGAGGCCCCATCTCCGGAGCCATTCAAGGTCAGGCTGGCTGGGGCTCTGGGCAACCTGGTCTGGTGAGTGCTGGTCCTACTTGGTGTAGGGGGGTTGGACTGGATGCCCTTTGGAGGTCCCTTCCAACCCAATACAGCCAACAATTCTGCATTGGCACCTCCTGCCACTGGGAGCTGGGTGATTCCCACCTGGCTGCAGTGCCTCCAAGTCCTGGGTATCCCCTCACAGTGGGAATCAAGGAAGGTAAGAACCACAAAACCATAATAAGCTGTTTGGTTCTCTTATTTCTTTTTGGTTTTGTTTTTTTCTGCTGGGAGAAAATCATTTGCAAGGCTTTTGACTGAGAGACATCTAGAAATTAACAGAAATAAATCAATCCCAGTCCTTTCCACGTGTTCCGAGCTTGAGGAAAGCCCAGGGGCAGCTAATAGAGTAAATCAGCTCATAAAAGAAACCCAACCTGTGAAACAAGAGATTTTTTATCACTGTTATGAAATGTTGTGGGGTTTTTCCTGCCTTTTCTCCCCTCCACATTGCTATGGGATCCCTTTCTACCGGACAACCCCTGGTGACCCCAACCCCTTTGGCCATGAGGGCCAAGCGATGAGAACCCCAGTCCCACCTGCCTGGGATCTTTTTTTGTGAATAAACAGCAAAGCTTCTGATGTGTTAAGAAAAACCTAAGTAAAATCAGTATGTTTGTGGTAGTGCTTTATTTTCACCAAATTTACACTGTTTTGTCAAGAAACAAGAGCGGGGAAGCTTCCACCCAGCTTCAAACACCAAATCTGAGTGAGTTTGCTCTCAACGATAGCCCAGTGTCCACCACAGCCATAAAGCTGCTGTTCTAGGGTCTTGAAAAGTAGAAACGGTTGCTGCTACGGCACTGAAACCCACCGAAACCCATCAAAACTCAGCGAAACCCAACAAACTGCACTAAGACTCAACAAAACCCAGCAAAACCCAACAAAACTCACAAAAATCCAACAAACACCAACAAACTGCAATAAAACTCAACAGAATCCAGCAAAACCCAACAAAGCCCAGAAAAACCCAACAAATCCAGTAAAACTCAGCCAAATCCAGCAAAACCCAACAAAACCCAGAAGAACCCAACAAATCCAATAAAACTCAGCCAAATGCAGCAAAACCCAACAAAGCCCAGCAAAACCCAGCAAAACCCCAGTTCTGCTCTAAAGAAACCAGTCGGGGTTGTTGTTTCTGCTCTACATGCTGATTATTCTGTTCTATTTCCGTATTTCTGCTGGGGGTTGCTGTAGGAAGCAGGAGAGAAGCTCTCTGATACCTGATTCTTCCACAACATGTTTTTCCAGAGCAGAACCAACATGCCTGAGATACTTCCTAGAGCCTCTAATTGCCTTTAATTTCCCATTCTCCTCTCAAATCTGATGGACAGAGAGAGGCTCCCAAACTCCATCCTCTGCCTCGACCTCAGGGAGATGCTAAAGGTGGAAACCAGTGTCCTGCATCCCAAAAAGCCACATCTGAGGCTCCATCCAGCCCTTCCTCAGCCTCTGCCAAACACATTGCATTGCCTGAACTGTGGAGAAACCCATCCCTTAATTCCCCACAGCTACTGGTATTGATTCCTTTTAATTGCCAGCCAGATTAGATTGTCCATCACCAGCTCGATGAGCTGCTTCCAGGAAAAAACAGACCAATCAGCCACGATGGGGCAGCAGGACAACAGGGTTTCTCCTCACAGAAAGGCCTTCTCCAGCAGGAACTGCAGGGAAGCTGCTGAAACTCCCCTCAAAAGGAAGATTCTACCCCTCTGGATTTTGTTTTTCCTGATGAAAAGTGTGGAAAATCTGAACGTTTGGGTCTCCAAGCCACCTTCACTTGGAGTGTTGGAGCAGCTCAGCCTGACTGTGCCTCAGTTTCCCCACATAGAGCTTAGAACAACACTGTCTGCCTGGGAAGAACACTGGAGCTATTGGGGTATCCAGCAGCCATGGGAGAGGGCAAGCAATCGGTGCTGGGGGTTTTGGGATGGAGTGCTGGGAGCATCAACCTAGAAATCAATGTTCTTGAAGTCGATGGAGCAGCGGTAGCGGCCGTCGAGGAACCTGGAGCAAATGAAGTTGGGCAAACAGGGGCAGGTGTGGTGCTGGCGCTTCCCAAAGTAAGGGACCTGCGGAGAGGCACAGAAGAGACAAGGGGGGAGACATCAGGGTGCTGCACTGGATACAAAAACCCCATCAAGTGGCATCTGTCCCAACCCACTGGTTGGGGAAAAGTTAGGAACACTAGGGGCAGGATGATGACTCAAACAGAGCCAAGGGCTGCTAACACATTATCACAGAATCACAGAATCATTAGGGATCGGAAGGGACCTCGAAACATCATCTAGTCCAATCCCCCTGCCACAGCAGGATCACCTAGACCAAGTCCCACAGGAACACATCCAGGCTGGTCTTAAACATCTCCAGTGAAGGAGACTCCACAACTTCCCTGGGCAGCCCCTTCCAGTGCTCTGTCACCCTCACTGGGAAGAAGTTCCTTCTGATATTGATGTGGAAAATCAGGCTGCAGTTAGACTCTGAGCGGCAGAACTGCTTAAAACACTGTCAGCAGCAGCCCCTGTTTGCCTCTGTCTCCTCTACTTGCACCACCAGCTGTTCACTCCCACCCTCGCACAGTCCCAGCTCTGAGACTGCCATCTGTCTCAAGGTGAACGGGGGAGAAAAGTTAATTCTCATATGAATCTGTTCTCTGACACTGAGAGGTGACTCATGATCACCTAAATACTAGCACTAAGGTGGGAACAGGCAGCTGGAGGCACCGGTAACCGCTTAAGACCATCCTGCTGCCAGGAGGCACCAGAAATCTACTTGCCACCACCGGAAAGTTTACTTGGCAAATTATTGTAGTAGGGTAGGAACAAATCTTACTTGCTGGTCTTAAAAAAAAGCAAGCATCCAATAAAAAGCACACACAGAAAACTATTTCCTCCCACATATTTGGCTAATTTATTCCCCAGGCTGAGATAATGAAAGCTGACTTTTAAACCAGCTTGGTTATCACCTGTAATCCAGACACGAGAACCGGAAGCGCTTATGTAAGGTATGCATTTGCAAAGTGACTTCCACCCCCCCACCCCCTCAACATTTCTTTTGGAATGTGGTCTGAACCAGGCTGCAGGGTTATATAAAGTACCTATTAAATGTAAAAAAAGCATTTCCAACATGTCAGAACATAACATTAAAGAGTTTGGGTGCAATGGATAAAAGCCAACAGTTTAGAGTGAATGAGGATGGGCATTTTGATCTTCATCAACTTCTCGACTCCTGAAAAACTGCAGGGACTATTAACTACATTTGCAAGTTGAAAATCAGGGCAGGTGAAGTTCCAGATCAACATCTGCTTGCTTGCTTTTAATAATTATCTGCAGTGTGACAGAGAAAAAGAATTGAAGTGCCACATGCGTTTCTCCAGGCGTCACCACGTACTTGGGAAATATCAAGAACTCTGCTTCAAACGTTAAGTGCTACACGCATTCACGTTTAAAACCTGTCTGGATGTGTTCCTGTGTGACCTGGTCTAGGTGATCCTGCTGTGGCAGGGGGATTGGACTGGATGATCTTTCAAGGT
>JAOXOE010000862.1:2878931-2891031 GCA_028565055.1 Phoeniculus purpureus | reverse complement strand
GGGGGAAGAGAAGAGTGGGGGAAGACGCTCATATTAATCTGCTGAATATTCATGGAGAAGCTACGCTGCCTCCCGAGGTTGATTCCTAGGGTAGGAGGGTTGGGGGGCCGGAGGTGAGAGGTGCCGGCAGCAGCGCAGAGCCGAGTGGCTGCTTGTGCATTCACCGCATGCCCGACTGCAGAGCCTGCTGTAAGTTGGTGTCTTTTTCTACTTCCCCCCCTAATCTCTTCACATCCTTCCCCATCCCCAGTCCCCTCACTGCTGCCCTGCTGCAAAACAGCCTGGCCAGCGGCTCTGTAGATGGAAGGGGCCATAGTTTGGTGGCCACCACGACCTTGTCGTCGAGGTGTGAGACCCGAGAGCTCACCCTGCTGAATCCGGGCACCGCTGCTGCCCGCAGAGCTCGGGGCAGGCAGGGGGAACACTGAGGGTCTCTGAGCAGATCTTCTTCCTCACCTCCTCCTCGTTCCCCATCCAGCCCCCAAATTTGCATGAATTAACCCCAAAGATGCTTGAAGTGGGGTGGGGAGGGGATAGTTTGCCAGGAAAGCCTGCGATGGGGAGCAGTTGGAGATGCGGGGTGGAGGATGTCAAGGGAGACGATGCCATCATCATCTTCTATCAGCACTTGGGTTTGGGCTCTGGGGAAGGTGCCCAGACCTCATTCCAAATAAAACTCAGCATCTTAAAAATAACAATAAGGAAATCTCGGTGCTGTTCAACCTACCCAGGGTGTTTTGGGAAGGGGGGGAAAGATGGGGAGAGAGTTCACAGGGAGGAGAAAAACCAGGATTTAAGGAAAAACATGGGAGTTGTGGGTTGATTCTTGGTGAAGTGGGGGGGTTATAGCTACTGGATTGATTGATTTTTTGCAGCAGAAGAAAGATGATGCTGGGGGGGGAGGTTCTGCCGTGATGCTCGGAGGATCCAGAGAAGGTCAAATCCAGCCGAACTCCTGAGCGGGTCGCTGGGGAGGGAGCAGTGGGGAGAAAAGGCAGGAAAAAAGGAGCAAAACTGGGACAAACGCAGCCTCCTGCGCTGTGGGCCTGGCAGAAAAGGGTTAAGCGAAGCGGTTGGATGCTGCAAGCCCTGTCAGGGTTGTACTATTTTTTCTAGTGCATAAGGAGAAGGGAGAGGAGGGTTGCACGGAGAGGGGAATTTTCCAAGAAAAGCGGGATCTGCGGCAGTATCGGCACCTCGGGGGATGAAGAGAGGAACCAACAGGCATAAATGGCCCTGAGACGGCTGAAATCTTTGCCCAGGAGATTGGGACCGAGGGGTTATTTTCCACCTGCCTCCCCTACCCGGTTCTGTATTCCTGACTCAAAGTAGAGACAAGTCGAGTTGGAGCTGAAGAAGGGAGGTTAGAGGGGTTTGGGGGTTTTTTTTTGCGGTTTTTGTTTTCCTTTGGGAGGGAAAAAAAATGATTCAAGACAAACCCGAGGGGTTGGTTGGACCTCTCTGGGCTGAGCATCCCTGCGGTGCAGGGCAGTGCAGGATGAGCTGATGGAGCCCTGGGTAGCAGCAGGGATGCTGAGGACCCCACACCGGCCGAGGACCAGAACCTCCCCATCCCCGCGAGAAATTTTGCCCTGAAATCCCACGGGGGAGGTCAGCCAGGGGCTTTCGGAAGGATGGGGAGGGAGGGTGCAGGTTGTTTGGGCCCAGGGTGCTCGGGACTCCTTGCAACCATCTCGGGGGGTCAAGTCCTTTGAGAGGGGAGATTCAGACAAGGACTGGTGGGAGGTTCAGTCTTGCGGATGCAGCCGGAGCCTTCTGACTCCCCGTCGGGAACACGAGGTGCTGCTGTGGGTGCTGTGCCCAGCGGGTGCTGTGCCCGGTGGGTGCCACCAGCTCCGGAGCACTTGGTGATGGTGGGAACCCACTGAGGCATTGCAGAACCTCATCGGTTGAAGGCGAGGTGGGGGGGGTGTCCTGCGTCGTTTCGCCCTCCCTTTCTCCTGGCACGGACTCCCGTGGGCAGCCTGGCCCCGCTTCACGCCGCGGCGCCGGGCGAGAGCGGAGCCGCTGGAGCCTCTGGATTTTTCCGCTAGCGCGCTCTCGCCCTCCTCTCGCGTTGCAGTGCGGGCTGGCCATCGGCGGGCAAACAGGGGGCTCCTGGAGGCGCCGGGGCTTTGCGGATGCTCCTCTCGAGCCCCACGGCAGCTGGGTACCTTGTCGGTGTTTTTCGCAGGCGATGCCACACCTCCCGAGGACACTGGGGACATCGGGTTCTGCTGAGCTGGGCATCTTCTCCCCGTCGTACCGAAGGCATCAGACAGACGCTCATCTGCCCTGAAGTGCAGATCTGCAACAGCTCCCGAGAAGAATCTGTCTCTCTGTCTCTCTGTCTCTCTTTTCTCTCTCTCTCCAGTCCAAACCATTACAAGACCTGACTTCCACCATCTGGGAATCTAACCCCTTTTATGTCCCTTCTCCTTTTTTTCTGCTGCGATGACTCACCATTATTTTTAACTTTGAAGAGAGAGGAAAATTATGGGGATCTTGGAAGCCTCTCTTTCTCTCTAGGATTTCCCCAGGGTCAGATATTCGGTCTTACTAAGAGACACTAAGATTTGGCTTCTCCAGGTAATGTGATTCGTTTTCTGTGTGCCATGGTGGTTTGCAGAGGATGACAGGAGCCGGGACAGCGAGGAGGGGGACTGCGGTGGTCTGCGGGGCAGCTCCCAGCGCCGGCTCCGAGCGCAGCTGGTCCGGTTGGCTGCAGGCAGGGAGGGCAGCATGTGGCCTCACCGCTGTATGGCCAGGGCAAGAGGATTGGGAAGGTGTCGAAGTTAAAGCCAGAGCCCTTTAGCAGGGGGAGATCCGCCTGAGGGTGCACGGTTTGACGTTAACCCTTCGCTGCATGCCTGGAAATGAGCTGAGCCTGCTCTGCCTCCCCCTGGCACCCCGCGGGGTCCCCTCGCCACGGTAGGGCTGGACCCGTATTTTCCTACCTTCCCCCTCCCCACTTCCTTTTTCCTTTCTTTTTGGTTTTTTTTTTTTTTAAATTGGAGTTTTTATTTTTAGCCAAAAACCCCAAAAGCGCTGGTGTGCCCATGGCAGCGGTTCCCACGCCGGTTCGGGGTAGGTGATGGTTCCTCAGGTGTCTTCTCTCTTCCACCCCGTGGGTTTAGCTGGGAGTTTTGCAACTCTGTCCTAGAGAAGGCAAATTACCCCCCACACCCCGAGGAAGGGGCTAGACGCACTGCAGAAGAGACCTGCTCTCCTCCCTCCCCCCCAACTTTATTTCATCTCTCTCTCTCTCAGCAGGGGCAATTTCCTTTCCTTTTTGTTTTGTTTTTCCTTTTCTCTTGTTTTTTTTTCGTTTCTCTCATCCCTTCGCCTTTTCATGAGACACTTCCACACCTCCGTGGTACCTGTCCTTCCGCAGGATAGTAGCCCTGCCCTGAATCCGCTCCCACCGCCGGGCACTGGGAAGAGTTTAGCATAAGGATTTCTTTTAAGCCCCAATATGACAGTTGCTACTGGAGATCCTGCAGATGAAGCTGCAGCTCTTCCCGGTCACCCGCAGGACACCTATAACCCCGAGACGGACCATGAGTGCTGCGAGAGGGTGGTCATTAATATCTCGGGGCTGCGCTTTGAGACGCAGCTCAAGACGCTTGCCCAGTTCCCAGAGACCTTACTGGGGGATCCTAAAAAGAGGATGAGATATTTTGACCCGCTCCGGAACGAGTACTTCTTCGACCGGAACAGACCCAGCTTCGATGCCATTTTGTACTATTACCAGTCCGGAGGGAGGTTGCGGCGGCCGGTTAATGTGCCCTTAGATATCTTCTCGGAAGAGATTCGCTTCTATGAACTGGGGGAAGAAGCGATGGAGATGTTTCGGGAGGATGAAGGTTACATCAAAGAAGAGGAGCGACCGTTGCCTGAGAACGAGTTCCAGAGACAAGTGTGGCTGCTCTTCGAGTACCCCGAGAGCTCGGGCCCTGCCAGGATTATAGCGATTGTCTCCGTCATGGTGATTTTAATCTCCATCGTCAGCTTTTGCCTGGAAACGTTGCCCCTTTTTCGGGATGAGAATGAGAACATGCACGGCAGCAGGATGAGCCATCCCATCTACTCCAACAGCAGCATGGGCTACCAGCAGTCCACCTCTTTCACAGACCCCTTCTTCATCGTGGAGACCCTTTGCATCATCTGGTTCTCCTTTGAGTTCTTGGTGAGGTTCTTCGCCTGCCCCAGCAAGGCTGGGTTTTTTACCAACATCATGAACATTATAGACATTGTAGCCATCATCCCCTACTTCATCACCTTGGGGACAGAGCTGGCCGAGAAGCCGGAGGATGGCCAGCAAGGCCAGCAAGCCATGTCCTTGGCCATCCTTCGAGTCATCCGCTTGGTGCGGGTCTTCAGGATCTTCAAACTCTCCCGGCACTCCAAGGGGCTGCAGATCCTGGGCCAGACTCTCAAGGCCAGCATGCGGGAGCTGGGCCTCTTGATATTTTTCCTCTTCATCGGCGTCATCCTCTTCTCCAGCGCCGTCTACTTCGCCGAGGCCGACGAGAGCGAGTCCCAGTTCCCGAGCATCCCCGATGCCTTCTGGTGGGCTGTGGTTTCCATGACAACTGTTGGCTACGGAGACATGGTCCCCACGACCATCGGGGGGAAAATAGTGGGTTCCTTGTGTGCCATCGCTGGCGTTTTAACGATTGCCTTACCAGTGCCCGTCATAGTGTCTAACTTCAACTACTTCTACCACCGGGAGACGGAGGGAGAGGAGCAGGCTCAATATCTGCAAGTGACCAGCTGCCCAAAGATCCCCTCATCCCCCGACCTAAAGAAAAGCAGAAGTGCCTCTACTATTAGCAAGTCCGATTACATGGAGATTCAGGAAGGCGTAAACAATAGCAACGAGGATTTCCGGGAGGAGAACTTGAAGACAGCCAATTGCACCCTAGCTAACACAAACTATGTGAACATCACCAAAATGCTCACCGACGTCTAGCCGCTCGGCCCTAGCCCCGTACTGCAAAGCTCAAGTGGAACAAGTGCAGATATTGAGTGCTGCTCTGCATTGTAGTCAATACAGTCTTTTCTACGGTGTATATTTGGTTCTGCATGGGAAGCAATAGCTGTGTAAGTGACTTTTAACCTTTGATTTCCACACCGAGTAAGCGTTCGTGCAAGAAAACAAACAGCCCAACCACCCAACCCCAACAGTTTCGTTTCCCTTCTCCCATCCCAACGATAACAGAGCGGTCGGGCACCTCGAGCAACGGGATGGGGATGCGGGAGGACCACGGTGGGGTACAACGAGCGTCGTTCCCCCTCGTCCCGTGGAGCTGGGGTGACACCCAGCACCCGGGCGTGGGGACTGGTTAGGAGAGGTCAGGCAGAGCTTAACGAAGGGAAGACGCAGCCGAGCGGCCGAATGGCTCGGAGATCGGGGTTTGCACCCCGTGAGTGCCGAGCGTGGCCGCGTCGCCCGGGCTCGCGTTTCATAACGGAGAGTGCTGCATGCTGCAATAGTTTCAGCCACTGCAGTATGCCAGTGTGAGGCCCAGGGGAGGGATAATGAGGATGACGGCACATTATTTATTAAGTCTTAAATTTTCTATGCTAGGCATCGGGGAGGGACGAGGCAAAAATAAACCAAGCGCTTGGGTTTATTATTCTTTAGTTACTCCTTTAGACGGACACTCCTTCCATCACCGGTATTTTCCAGGATCACCAAAGACACCTCCACTGAGACATCGAAAAATGAGTCGGAAAGAAGCATCTTATCATTTCTTTGGGTATGAGTATCGATATCTAAAAACTGGAGCAACTATGCTGTGGCCTATAACATATTTATACTGCAGTGAAACCTAACCAGTGATACAGTGCAGCTGCATGGGTGTTCGTTGCATGAGTCTGGATATTCAATACACACACAAATATCTATTTTCTTAGTAGAAGAGGCGAGTTCTTCATGTTTCTAGTGTTTAGAGATTTCTCCGGCAGCTCGAAGGAGATTCGTGGGAGTTTCAAACAAAAATCGTTCGAGCTCCGTTCGATTTCAAAAGTGGATGGGGAAAGGAGTGTGGCTGACGGCGCTCGGGTTGGTTACCGAGGCAGAGCCCCAGTGTCCCAGCATCCAGACACCGGAGCAGACTTAAGACGAGCGAGGGAAGGTGAGCTGAAAGTTAAACACCTGCTCTCATGATGGGGCCAGTAATTAGCCATTAATCTTGGTGTCAGGAGGAAAAATCACGGCGGATGGGAGAGGGCGCGAGGAGCAGGTGGCAGAGCAGGTCCTGGCTCTCCCGGCTTGTGGGATCAGCAGTTTCCAGCCGTTTCCCCGTACAGTTGGTGGGGGGTGTGTGTGTGTGTATAGATATTTAGAGGGTGACTATAGGGCTGAATCTGCAGTGTTTGGAGTAGCAGCGGCTTCCCAGCTCAGGGATGGTGGGACATGGCATGGAGCAGGGTGTCCTGCCCCATGGTGCCCATGGGATGTGTTTTGGGCTGGAAAACTCCTTTTGGGTCATGTGGAGCTGGCAGTTTGTTTCTTTATGGTGAAGAAGTCATGTGCTGAGGGTGGTCTGGATCCAAGCTGGCACCTCTGAGCCTTTGCTTTGCCTTCCTCCAGGGTTTTTAGGAGGAGTGAGTCGAGGTGCGGAGACCTGAGGTTGTCTGTGCTTGTTCCTCCTCCCCAGTGTTCTCTGGGGATAGGTGGGAGCTGTCAGACCGAGGGGATCTCATCTGCTTCCCCCATCTCTGTCTGGATTTCCTTGTGTTTCCCCCCATCGCCGACAATCCCCGTTCCCCTGCCAGGCCAGGGGAGAAGGATGCCAACCTCTCCCAAGGTCATGGTTGAACAAAGCCCTTCCACTGTGTAGGGTGGGGTTTAGCAGCCTGTTAGGGTGAACTGGGTGCAACTGGGGCACGGTGGGTGCCGCCCCGCCGCGGTGACGTGTGGGGACAGGGTGAGAACCCCACTACCAGGGAGGTCAATCAGACCCTTCCTGAGCTCGGCAAGGATAAACCACAGTAATAACAATAAATCCAACGGTGCTAGCGTATTCTACAGCAATGGTTCCTACTGCTGCTTTAGGGCCGGACCCATCGCTCGGGCTGCTGGGGCTCTGCTTGGCCAGGAGGAACTGCTCCATTTTTATTTGGTTGATTGATTGATTGATTGACTGATTGAAGCCTGGCTCTAATTACTACCGAGTGTCCATGATCAGCGCACCAGGCACTGGTGCAGAGGAGAAGCAGCATCAGTACACTGGGGCTCAAAGGTGCTCAGCACCCCAGGACCCCAGACTGTGCTAAATGACATCTCGTTATTTTAGGAGCCCTCTCCTCCCTCTCTGCTCTGAAACGGGAGGCCCTGGTGCCCACGATCACCTTAATTAACTGATAGAAAAAGAAGCAATGTGACCCAAAGCAATAAATCTCTGCTCTGAAGCTCGTCCTGTTGAATGGGACGGGGCTGGCGTGAGCCACCAGCTCGGGCTCCCTTCCCGGGGCACTCGGCCAGCTCCCATCGATCTACCTGGCTGTGGGTCCATGGGGATATGAGCTTGAGCAAGGAAGCTGTCTAGAGTGCTGGGTGCTGCCCTCCCACCCGTGGGTGCTGACCCCCACCTGTGGGTGCCCAGTGTGCCGGGCAATCCTGTTCCTAGTGTGTGGCAAAGGACCAAGGCTGAGGAAGGGTTGCTGTAGGATTTTTGGAAGGATGTTGGTGCTCAGTGGGACTTTGTGCAGTGACCGGTGGTTTGGTGCCCGAGGGCTGTAGCTGAGCGGGAAGAGCATTTGCCGGAGAACTGGGGGCATCCTGGGGACCTGAGCGCCGCCATGGTTCGGCAAGGGTGATGGGGTGTTTTGGAGAGGTGTTGGTTTGGGCAGTGTCCCTGTGGCTTTCTGAGGGGAGAGCAGGTCTGCGAGCTGGGTCAGGCACATCCAACCCCACTCTACAGGCTGGGGGAGGCTGGCTGCCTTAGGAAGCCTCAGAGCTGCGTCGTGGGGGCAAAGGAGGCCAAAGAACAAGAGGCCACATCTCTCCTGTCATCACCAGTGTGATCTGACATCCATCCCCATGGCAGGGAGCAGCTCAGCAGCTCAACCAGTCCCTTCCTTAGGACAGATCCTGCTCCTCTTGCAGTGACCCAGGCAGATGCTCCTGGGGAAAACCAGCCCTGGTTGGAGAGAGGCTCTGGGCTGCTCCTGGCACCATGTTTGGGAAGGAGGAAAAACACTCGGATAAGTGCTCAGATGTTTGGTTCAGGGCAAAAAAGGTCTGTTGGGGCTACGGCTGGAAGCGATCAGCCAGGCTGCACGAAGCAGAAGGGTCCAGGTTTCTCTCCCACACAGAGAAATGGTTCCCCTATAGCTTTTAATGGGATTTGTGCCTGCAGGTCGGAGCTCTAGTGCTATTTCTAGCTTTGCTTCTGACTCACTGATGTGATCTTGAACCAGTTTCTCAGGAGGAGACTGTGATATTTTCTTCCTTTTTTATGTGTTTTTTTCTTGAGGAATTTGGTTTCAGAGACTCTGGGCCGGTTTCTGTGGAGATGCTGAGCATCCAGAACTCCCATGGACTCCAAAGGGTGCAAAAACAAGCTGCAGACCAGCTCAGACTGAGATTAGGGACTGGGGAATGGTCCCACTATCAACAGTAGATCACATCCAATCACATAACGTAGGCGGTTGAGTTCCTCTCCCCATCCCACGCAGATGTTCACCTCTCTCCAGGGCCAAAGCTCTGTGGTCCTTGGAGATGCTCCTGGGTTGGTGCTCAGAGGATTCTGCAGCTGTATTTTAGTTTCATCATTCGTGCTGTGGTTCTGCAGAGATGGAAATTGTCGGTCGTGGTGTGGGATGTCTTCTAACACCCAACCACATGCTCAAGCCTGAAAACAACCCATCAGCCCTTCCATATCTCCCAAAGTTTTTCTGCTGAAGGCAATGGGATGAGGCTCTGGTAGCATCACTGGGGGAAAAATAGTCTCTATGGGGCAGCACATTTTGCTGAGGAAACGAATCTCTGCAGCAGTGTTTGGTGTCCAAGACCCACAGATGCGAGTGCTGAGCTATAGGAAGACAAGGATCTCCGGGTTGGTGTTATGAGCCCGTAGCATGTGGGTGTGCAAATACGGGCATCTTCACACATAAATACACAGGAGGAGAGGAAAAAGACCGAGGAGGAGGAGATATTTCAGGAAGGGCCTTGCTTTGTTATCAGATAATCCCAGGGTCAGCCCTGGAAGTCGCTGCCAAAGTCTTGTAGCATTCCCAAAGCTTGGAATACGATCAGGGATGTCCCCAGGTGGAAGAAGGATCCTGGGTCTGCCTGTGGAAGTGTTGGACCCACACAGCCCTCTGAGATCCAGCAGCTCTGCAGCATCTCTGCTCTTGAACCCGCGCCCCCAGCTTGGCCGTCACCACCATTTCTGTGAGTGGGCAGGGAGAGCCAAGCAGAGCTGTCTGTGGTGCCAGAAATGTGCTCAGGGTATTTCAGCTGGATTTTGGGAATGGCTGGGTGTCAGGATTCTTCAACCAAGACTCTTGAGCCATGCTGGCTCTCGGTCCCAGCGTGGGGACAGGAAGCATCTCTCTCTTGGAGGGTTATCTCAAGGTCGACACCCATAACGGGGTGTTTTCTGTCAAGGGAGAGATATTCAGATGCTGTTAGGCTGAAAGGGACTGAGGGGTGAAGAAAGGAAGAGTCAGCCCCAGATGAATCCGTTTTGCACCCAAAAAAAGCCCACAGGTCCCTCCACACACCCTTGGCAGCATTCGACCTCCTCCACATCCAGCCCATCCCTCAGTCCCTCCTACTGGGGACCAGTTGCTACCCCTCACCAGGAGCCCTGAGTGGGGACAAGGGGTTTTTTTCTCCCTCTCTGTCCTTCCTCTGCCCAAAGCGCTGCCCTTCCCCAGCCCCTGTGTGAACAGCACCCTGTGGCCTCAGTCTCCTTGTGATGTTCCTGCTGCCCAAATGTCATCTCCCCATCCTCAGAAACGGGTGGTCAGACCCACCACACCCCACCATGGGGGGAGAAGGACCAGTGCCAGTCACCCCTGAGAGCAGAGCACTGACTCTGACTTCCAGCTGGGATGGGACCTCCATCCCCAGTCAGATGTGATGAAAGAGAAATCCTGTCTCTGTGTTTTTCCTCCGAGGGGAGGACAACCTGGGTTGTAGGAGCTGCCGGACATCACACAACAACCCAAGGTCCACACTTGTGGATCCTCAAGGGGATCACATCCCCCTGCCCAGCCCTGCCTGCCTGTCCTGAGCTTGGGGTTGGTCTTTTGGGGGGGGTTTGGCTTTTCAATTTTTCATTTGGGTTCATTTTCCTGCCGCCTGTGAGACTGTAGTTGCCTGTTTGCACTTGGTCCCCCATTGCTCGAGCCCGTGCTCTGGTCCTCCAGTGTCAGACCCCAAAGCACAAGGCGGGGGCAGAAAGGAGAAGGGTCTTGGCTCAACCCTGCTTGCATGGTGCCTGATTTGGGCGAATCGATAGGAAGAGGAAATCCAAGAAGGACTCATCCTAAGGATGCTGGAGCTGAACCTTTTGTGTTTCCATGGTTACGGGAGAACTGGGACCAGGAACGGAGAGAGAGGCCGATAAACTGGTAAAGGAGGACTCGTGGGAATTTCAAGTCATTTAACCATGCGTTTGCTAGACACAACTTTAGACACCAGCTGTATCCGAATTGCACAGTGTGAATAGACGTTCCTGCCCTTACTGACGGCGGCGGTCGGGTGGGTGTCGGGGCTGAGCGGGACCCCCGCGTCACTAAGGCTGCCCGTTGTATATAGGTATACAGAGCTGTGTACAGACACTCCCCCGTCGCTGTCTGGTTCTCATGAGTGTACAGACCTGATCCTTCACAGAGCATCACGAGTTTTGTAAATAGCGGCACTAACTAAGAGGAAATAAATCTGTATATTATTGAGGAGTCGCTTTGCCATCGGTTCTGTGGAGGGTGGGGGGGAGAAAGAGGAGAGACGGTATTTTTGGTTAAGGCTGGGTGGTTGGGGGGGTTTTCTTCAAAGTATTTTCTGCAGGATTAAACCTTCTGTGAGAAAAGAAACAGCCTGAACTGAGGGGGAGATTATAGAATCATTGACTAGTTTTGGGTGGAAGGGACCTTAAAGATGATAGAACCATCAAGTGTGTTGGGTTGGAAGGGACCTCCGAAGGGCATCCGGTCCAACGCCCCCTACACCAAGCAGACCGGGTTGCCCCAAGCCCCAGCCAGCCTGACCTTGAATGGCTCCAGGGAAAGGGTCTCCAGCTCCTCAATGGGCAGCCTGTTCCAGGATCCCCACCCTCAGATTCAAGAACTTTTTCCTGATGTTAAAATCCCCTCTGTGGGCAGTGACACCTCCTCCAGACCAGGTTGTGCAAGGTCTCCAAATCTGTTTCTGTTCCTCCTTCAGGCAGTCTGCAGGTTCTAGTGGAGGGGCAAACCTCCTTGGGAGGAGCTGAAGGGTCTCGGGGATGGTCACTGGTGAGTATGGACAAGCTGTGTGGGTGTAGGGGATCCCCCATGGGATTGGCTCCACAAAACAATGAAGGTGAAGGGAAAGGGATGGAGCCAGGGTCAGGCCAGCGTTCTCCACTCTAGCTTGGGTATTGGCCACGACCATGTAGGTAATGGGGAAGGGGTTTGCTGGGGGATAAACCTGCTCTTGGGAAACCCCAGAAGTTATTTCTTTAAGCTGGAGATCCATCCTGGAAGAGAGAGAAGCAAACAGGTGAGGACAGTGCTGGTAGCAGGTTCTCTATGGGGTTACAAACCTCATGTCCCCAGAGATGCCTCCTAGTAGGATCTCTGGCAGGGAATGGGAATGGACTGTTTAGAGCAGCTTCCAGGACCTGAAGGGGCTCTGGGAAAGCTGGAGAGGGATTTTTTTGCAGGAGACTCTGGTGATAGGACAAGGGGGCTGGGTTCAAGCTCAAAGAGGGCAGATTGAGATGAGATCTGAGGCAGAAATCCCCGCCTGGGAGGGTGCTGAGGCCCTGGAACAGGTTGTGGCTGCTCCATCCCCGGCGGTGTCCAAGGGCAGGTTGGATGGGGCTGTGGGCACCCTGGTCTGGTGAGAGGTGTCACTGCCCATGGCAGGGGGTTG
>JAOXOE010000862.1:2861725-2878831 GCA_028565055.1 Phoeniculus purpureus | reverse complement strand
CTGGAGAGAGTCCAGCACAGAGCCACAAAGATGATGGAGTGGAGCATCTCCCTGATGAGGAAAGGCTGAGGGAGCTGCTTGGGAAAAAGGAGACTGAAGGGTCACCCCATGAATGTTGACAAATATGGTAAGGGTGGGTGTCAGGAGGATGGAGCCAGACTCTGTTCAGTGGCACCTAATGACAGGACAAGGGGCAGTGGGTGTGAGCTGGAACAGAGGAGGTCCATATCAGTCTGAGAAGGAACTTCTTCCCAGTGAGGGTGACAGAGCCTTGGAAGGGGCTGCCCAGGGCAGTTGTGGAGTCTCCTTCTCTGGAGATGTTTAAAACCCACCTGGCCATGTTCCTATGCGACTGGATCTGGGGGATCCTGCTGTGGCAGGGGGACTGGACTGGCTGATCTTTTGAGGTCCCTTCCAATCCCTGATGTTCTGGGATTCTATGATGGAATCAAGTATAAATACCAAAATGATAGAACTTTCAGAATTCTGACTCAGAGAGACATAAAGCAGTGGTGCTGAACACTTGGAAGGATTGGACTAGATGATCTTTCAAGGTTCTTTCCAATCCCTAATGTTCTGTGATTTCCTGTGCTAGTACATCTGGGAATGTCATGGTCTGAGACAATCATTTCTTGTTCAGCCCTGGGGTGACTCAAAGAAACACTGCATGTGCTGTAATCAACCATGGATTCGCCCTCCTGAATCTTCCCCGGTAATAAACAGTGTTTTGGAGTGAATTGGTTCTAGGATGAGTGTTTTCAGTGTCCAGTTCAGGGGACCCAAAGGCTCTAAGATTTGGAAGAATAAAGACATAGCTGTGGCTTATCTTTCTGTGTGGAACCTTGTTCAAGAAGGTGGTTTAAATTCCTCTGGCTTGAGTTTTTGCTTAAAAGAATGAGGTTAGAGCTCTGTGCTTCTCCTGAGTGGCAGCAGCTGTCACACAATACATCAGTTTTACCCAGTGCAAATGGCCAAAAGGCAAAAAACTCCATAAACTTTTGAATCACAGAACACTAGGGCTCAGAAGAGACCTCAAAAGATCACCTAGTCCAATTCCCCTGCCAGAGCAGGACCACCTAGACCAAGTCGCAGAAGGGTCCTTCAGGTCTTTGTGGTGAGGAAGGGAGCTGCTGTTAAACAGGACTTACTGGGTAGGGAAAAATGAAGCCAGTTTCATCAAAGCTGTCTGACCTTTGCCTTTGATTTTGAACACATTCCTCTGTTTTATTACCTGAAGGGTCTAACTGTTGATGTTTTGGTGTTGTTTCTGCCCTGGTGCAGAGGTTTGACCACTGTCTATTCAGTATTTGCTGCTTTTCAATCTAATCATCGAACTGGCTGTGAAATCAGTGCGTGTAATAGATGATGAACTGGTAATTGATCTGTGTGTCCCTGTGTCTCCAGGTTGGCCATATTCGTGCGGAGCGGGACATCCTCGTTGAGGCAGACAGTTTGTGGGTTGTGAAGATGTTCTATAGTTTTCAGGACAAGCTAAACCTCTACCTTATCATGGAGTTCCTGCCTGGAGGTCAGTAAATGCCTGAACTCAAACGCTCCTTTCTTTTGGGTTGTGGATTTCTGACTTCTTGATGTCAGATATAGTCTGGGACGAGAGTGTCAACACACAGTGCTGTTTGTACTGGCTGCAGTGAGGAAACAAGGGCTCTGTGAGGAAATAAGGGCGCTGTGACACTTCCTGCTTTTAGGAGTTGGGGTGCTGAGGTCTTTGGGTCAGCCTTGAGGTTGTCTGCTTGGGTCTTCCAGCTGCAGATGGTTGAAACTTGGCCTTAATGTTCTGCCAGTTATTATTATTAGTGGGCACTTGCAGTAGATCCTTATGCAGCTTTTGATCTCCTAACCTTTTGTTCCTGGCTGCCTGGCAGCAGAAGTAGCTTTTAAGATCCTTTTTTAGAGGATGATGATGTTTGTCCTCAAATGGTAATGCTGCTGTACTGTACTTCAGAAGAAAGTTCTGCTGAAAGCCACTGCAATAAGGGTGACTAATGAACCCACACGATGGTTTTGGAGATGACACAGCACCAACACTGCTTGTTGGGGTTGTTCAGCCTGGAGAAGAGGAGGCTCCCAGGTGACCTCCTAGCAGCTTTCCAATAGCTGAAGTGGGCTACAAGAAAGCTGAGGGAGGGCTTTTTACATGGGTGGTAGCGAGAAGACAAGGGGAAAGGGTTCCAGACCTGAAGAGGGGAGATTGAGGTTGGACACAAGGAATAAATTCTTTCCTGTGAGGGTGGGGAGATGCTGGAACAGGTTGCCCAAGGAAGTTGTGGCTGCCCCATCCCTGGCAGTGATGAAGGCCAGGTTGGCTGGGGCCCTGAGTAACCTGATCTAGTGAAAGTGTCCCTGCCTGTGCAGAGGGGTTGGAACTGGGTGATCTTTAAGGTCACTTCTGACCGTGGCCATGCTATGATTCTGTGATGCTTTCTCGAACAGCTCTGTAGCTGAAGTAATCTGCAGCGTAGAGCAGCAGTCCATAGCTGATGCTTCCACACTGTTGTTTCACCGTTACACTCTTTAGCTGTTTAATGCAACTCCAGAATTGCCTTTCCACACACAGTGCTACCAGGGACAACACAGAAGTTAGTCACAGAGGTACTGGGATCCAGTGTGCTTGATGTGAAATGGATTCTGATACCTTCTTTCTTTTGTAAATGTCTTCAAAAGAAGAGAGAGTGGAGTTTGAGTGCTCGCTTGTATTTACCTCTGCTGTTTGTTGGGGGGTTTCTAGGTGATATGATGACACTGTTGATGAAGAAGGACACTCTAACAGAAGAGGAGACCCAGTTCTATATAGCTGAGACCGTGCTAGCCATTGATTCCATCCATCAGCTGGGTTTTATCCATCGAGACATCAAACCAGACAACCTGCTTCTGGATAGCAAGGTATGAACTAACTGCTGGCTCGTGGCTGGGAAGGACTAACTAGGTCTTGTAATTGTTAATATTGACCTGAACTAGTGTTGGTGGTTATGCAAGAAGATGGTGCTGCTGCTTTCTTAGCCCAGTTCCCTCTGGCATTTCTGCCGGAGTAGTGGGGAAAAACAAGCCAAGGCAGAGCTCTGCTCCACCTCCAGCTTTGTCTGCCGAGCTCTGTTCTGACAGTTCAAGCTACTTCTGGTTATTTCAGCTGTGATTTAAAACACGGTTTCAGTTCTCTCTTCTTAGTCAAAGACGTTTCCTTTTGGTCTTGTGTCTGTTACACTCACAAGCTTCTGGGTAGAGGCTCAGCTCAAACACATTGGATGTAGCTGTTCCCCCCTTAGCAAGACTGGAAATGAAGGTGCTACCTCTCTCTGAATCTGGACTGGCCAGGCTACCTGGTGGCTTCTAGATGGTTACTGCAAGCAGGTTGCAGACAGCTGGATTGTTCCACTGTCCTTCTCCTTCCAAGTTTGCTTAACATTTAGCTTGTTTGTACAAAGTTACCGACAGTAAATAATTCTTCACCATCAGCCAGCTAACATCTCGCTGTTGGAGTTGCTGACGTAATTCATTGAGTCTGTGTCTCCCTGTAGATAAACTCAGGGCTTTGAAAAGGATGTTATGGTTCAGATTCACATCTGAAAGTGGCACCTAGGCAGTGTAGTAGCATGTCATGCTGCATTAAGACAGGTCCAGGTGCTGAGTTTGTGTTTCCTTCTCACTGTTGGAATCAATGCACAATCTAGAGCTTACAGCTCCCTCTGGAGACGTTCGCTGCCGCTCAAGCAGGAGGGAGGATTCCTGAAGGAAAACAGCTGGACTGTTTTACTTCAGAAACAGCTTAGTTACTGGGCTTTCTCTGTGTAGGAGGGATGGAGGTATTAATAGCTTAATCAGTACTAATAGCTTAATCAGTGTTAATAGCTCGATTGTGTGTACTCAGCCTCAGGCTTAAGCAGCAAAAAGAGCCTATCGATCCACTGTACAAAACAGAGGGAGGAAAGTGAAGAAGTGAAAAGGTTGATTTGCTGTGATGTCTCAGACTGGTCTTGTAGATGTATTCCTTTTTCTGTTTGTTTCTAGGGCCACGTGAAACTCTCAGACTTTGGTCTCTGTACTGGCCTGAAGAAAGCCCACAGAACAGAATTTTACAGAAACCTGAACCATAGTCTTCCTAGTGACTTCAGTAAGTTCTTTGGCTGTGGAAGGGTGTCTCTGCACTTGCTCTTGGTGCCTGACATAACTTACTTTAACCTGAGGTTAGCCACAGTGCAGGGAGTGTCCAGTAATCAACAGGAAGGCTGGAGAGGGACTTTTCCCAAGGGGATCCAGTGACAGGACAAGGGGAAATGTTTTGAAACTGAAGGAGAGGAGGGTCAGACTAGATCTGAGGAAGAAGTTCTTCAGTCTCCAGAGACTCTGGAATTGATTGTCCAGAGAGGCTGTGGCTGCCCCCTCCCTTGAGGTGTTCAGGGCCAGGTTGGATGAGGCCTTGAGCACACCCAGTCTGGTTGAGAGGAGTCATTGCCCCTGGCACGGGGTTGGGGGAGATGAGCTCTGAGGTCCCTTCCAGCCTGGGATCTTAGGGTGTCAGGGATCTTGGGGTGTAATTCTGATTTGCTGTAAAACATCATAAAAGAAATAATTTTGGTTACTTCAACATAAAAAACCATGTTCATTTCCTGAAGTTTGTCCTTGGAACAGACCCTGTAGCCCTCCTTCACGCGTGTGATCAGTCTTGAATGAGATCTTGATGTGACTTGCTAGACGCTGTGTCTCCTGCGTTACTGAAACTCCAAAGTGAGCACAGTGTCTCTGTGAACAGTCAGGGAATTTTCTCAAGGGGAATAACTTTGTGGAATTAGTAGGATTCAGTCACTCATATTCCAATCTCCTTTAGCTTTCCAGAACATGAACTCCAAAAGGAAAGCAGAGACTTGGAAGAGGAACAGGCGGCAGTTGGTGAGTAGGTTTCACCTGCTTGGAAATGCTCTCTGTGAGCTGTTGTATCAGAGGGTGTGAGACAGGCGCTGATCCAGCTCTGAGTTCTGCCCAGTGCTGAAAGAAAGAATCACAATTTTTCTTTTAAAGAGAGGGATAACTCTTGTTTGACCTTCATCCATAATTATGTACACCGCTGTTGGCTACCTCCCATCTAAAACCAATTCTTGCTGCTTCCTGGGTGGGGTAGATGGACAGTGGGACCTCTCCCCATTTCCCTGACGGTATTTTAAGGCTCCACCTGATCATGTTGATTTTGGTTTTTTGTCTCCACATCTCTTTATTTTCAAGACTTTAAATAACTTTGCTAAAGGATCTTGGAGACAATCTGCCATGTTCCTTCAAATAGCTGTTGTTGCCCAAGTTCTGGTGCAGCAGGCAGGTTTCTCTAGAAGGATCCTAACTGGGAGTGTTTGTTCCAGGCTTTTTCCACGGTCGGTACCCCAGATTACATCGCTCCCGAAGTTTTCATGCAGACTGGATACAACAAACTTTGTGACTGGTGGTCACTTGGGGTCATCATGTATGAGATGCTGATCGGTAAGAAATGGGCAGAGCACCAGCTTGAAGCAGGGACTGGGCTGTGTTTATGGGGTCAGGTCCTCACCTGTGCCTGGTTAGTGAGGTGTCTCCTGGTGCATCGTAGACTTCAGTAACTGCAGCAGCTATTTTTGCTTTATACAGGATGTTCTTTTTCTTTCTTTTCAGGGTACCCACCCTTCTGTTCTGAGACTCCTCAAGAAACATATAAGAAAGTAATGAATTGGAAAGAGACTCTGACATTTCCCCCAGAAGTCCCGATCTCGGATAAAGCGAAGGATCTTATTTTAAGGTGCCAGCTGTGTGTTTGGTCAGTTAACATAGTGCTGATGTTCTTGTCCTGCACACTGTACTGTTGCTCATAGCCTGCTTCACATGAAAAATCCTGATGCTTGTGACAGCTGTGTCCTTTGTTACGCACACGCATCCAGTGCTGAACTCCCTTGTCAAGTGTGTTTGTCTCTCAGGCATTGAGTGGTTCCAGGGAGCTCCTGTGGAAGTGTAGATGGAGAAGGCCACAGAATCCCAGAACATTACAGATTGGAAGGGACCTCAAAAGATCATCCAGTCCAATCCCCACACCAGGAAGAAGTTCCTTCTCATATTGGTGTAGAACCTCCTCTGTTCCAGCTCAGACCCGATGCCCCTTGTCCTATCATTGGGTCACAGTGAGCAGAACCTGGCTCCATCCTCCTGACACCTGCCCTTTCCATATTTATCAGCATTACTGGGGTCACCCCTCAGTCTC
This sequence comes from Phoeniculus purpureus, assembly GCA_028565055.1. NCBI lineage: Eukaryota > Metazoa > Chordata > Aves > Bucerotiformes > Phoeniculidae > Phoeniculus > Phoeniculus purpureus. Next base: position 2,872,602 of record JAOXOE010000862.1, on the reverse strand, counting down.
CTTTTTTCCAAGCTCAAGAGACCCAGCTCTCTCAGCCTTTCCTCATCAGGTAGATGCTCCACTCCGTCATCCTTGTGGCTCTGTGCTGGACTCTCTCAGGCAGTTCTGTGTCCTTCTGGAATTGAGGGGCCCAGAACTGGACACAAAGTGCTGCTAGTGTGACAAAACAGGGCTGTTTCTGTGAGCATTTCATGGAAGCACCTTAACTCTTTTTGCCAGAGCTGCTGTCTGACCTCAGCAGTGGTTTTGCATTGTGTGCACTGGAGCCCGGTGCATGCTGCTTTCTTTATTATTTGCAGTCACTTCTCTATTCTCAGAACAGAAATATAAAGGTTTTTCAGGCTTTATATGTTCTCCTGCTCTACAGTGGTCCTGAAATAGAAGGGACATGTTATCCTGTAGCGAGAGAATGCCACATCTCAACGGCAGCACTGCGTTTAAAGATCATTTGGATGAGGTGCTGAGGCATATGGTTTAGGGGTGAACTTGTAAGGTAGGGTAGATGGTTGGACTTGATGATCCCAGGGGTCTTTTCCAACCAGAGTGATTCTGTGATTCCCAACTGGACCTGTGCGTGCTGGTTTTGCAGTGGGAGTTCTTAACCGTCTCCATTTCTAACCGTAGTCGTGTGGGTTCAGAAAGCTGTTCCATCTGTGGATGGAATGCTTTTTGTGTTCGTTCTTCATTTTCATTCTTCCTTCCATCCCAGATTTTGCTGTGAGTGGGAGCACAGAATTGGTGCATCTGGTGTGGAGGAAATAAAGAGCAACCCATTCTTTGAAGGGGTTGATTGGGAGCACATCAGGTAAGAAGCTGTGCTGAAGAGCAAACCGCTCTTCTGTTGCTGCTCTTCAACTGAAGGGAGCAGCTTGAATGGCATTTAATATATTTAGGTGTAGGCAAGGGGATTTTGTTCCTTATCTGAAGGTTGCTAAGGTTTAGGCAGCTTTGGTCTGTGATCCTCATAAAGGAAAGGAAAGCGGCTGAATCCTGCTTTCTTCTGCCTTTGAAATCTTAATGCTGAAATTGCTCTTGACAGGGAGAGACCCGCTGCCATTTCAATAGAAATTAAAAGCATCGATGATACCTCAAACTTCGATGAATTTCCAGAATCTGATATCCTTAAGCCAACAGGTAGGTGCTTTGATTCTTCATGCAAACACTCCTTCCTCTTTAGAGTAACATAACTTGGCTGTTGGTCAGAGAAGGGATCTGACCTAAGTGGTTTAGGGTTTTATAATGATCAGGTTGTTAGTTGGTGGTCTTGTGGTGCAGGGCTGTGGAAGCTGTAGTTTGGGTTTTGGATGGGATGCAGATCGGTGAATAATGGGAGAGCTGCCTGAGAAAGGGCATCATAAGGCAGGAAAGCTCCCAGCAAGTGGAGATCGCAGCAGGACCTAGAGCCTAGCACTGCAGGTAGCCCTTGGCACTACTTAATTCCTGCTAGCACATCTAACACCAGGTATTAGGGGGTAGGGACACAAAGGGATGATGCTTTGGTGTAAATGTCCAAAGGATCCTTGCATTTCTGCGTCTGAACACTTGCTCCATGTGGTTAAAAACACACCTTTCTTGACTGGGGTTGAAGAAGGAAACAGATTTATGGTAACTTCTTTTTTCAGAAAGATCCTTGGATCAGCAGTAGTGTGGCCAGCAGGACTAGGGATGTCATTCTCCCCCTGTACTGGACACTGGGGAGACCTCAAGTACTGGGGGCAGTGCTGGGCCCCTCACTCCAAGAAAGAGATTGAGGGGCTGGAGTGGGTCCAGAGGAACAACAAGGCTGGGGAAGGGACTGGAAGGAAGGTGTGATGAGGAGAGGCTGAGGGAACTGGGGGTGTTTAGCCTGGAGAAGAGGGGACTCAGGGAGGACCTTCTCCCTCTCTCCAACTGCCTGAAGAGAGGTTGTAGTCAGGTGGGCGTCAGGCTCTTCTCCCAGGCAACCAGTGCCAGGATGAGAGGGCAAGGCCTAAAGGTGCCAGGGGAGGGTTAGATTGGATGTTAGGAAGCCCTTCCTGACGGAAAGGGTGATCAGACCCTAGAATGCACTGCCCAGGCTAGTGCTGGGGTCCCCATCCCTGGAGGTGTTGAAGGCCAGCCTGGCTGTGGCCCTTAGTGCCCTGGTCTGGCCGATGGGTGATGTTAAGTTCTGGGCTGGGCTGGCTGAGCTCTAAGTGCTTTTCCAGCCTCAGTCATTCTGTGAGTCTTCCCCCCTCCCCATCCACAGTTGTCTATGAAAACAGACCTGGTTGGCCTGCAAAGGGTAAATTCATTTTCTTTCCTATCTCTTCCCAGTGGCAACAAGCAACCACCCAGAGACTGACTACAAGAACAAGGACTGGGTCTTTATCAATTACACCTACAAGCGATTTGAAGGCCTGACAGCCCGGGGAGCAATACCATCCTATATGAAAGGGGGAAAGTAAGAAATCCTTACCCTGGGACTTCTGAGCCATGGAATCCTGTTCCTGTACTCTGGGTTTATACCCATAGCAGAACTCTTTTTTTATTTCAAAGAAAACTTGAGGGCTACCAATTCTTGGAGAAGACTTCAGGACCCTGTTTTTGTTACCCACCCTGCTTGTTCCTAAAGATGTTTTTGTTTCCTTTCTGCACCACTGAGAAATCCCACAGAACGTCTGCTACAAGCACCTTCTGCTGCTTCGGGAGCAGGAGTTGGTTTCTCTTTTTAAATCCTTTTTAAAGGGGAGCAGACCTTCGCTCTGACATCGCAAAGCACCAGGTTGTTTAGCCTGGAGGAGACTCAGGGGGGATCTTCTCCCTCTCTACAGCTCCCTGAAGGGAGGTTGTAGTCAGGTGGGGGTCGGGCTCTTCTCCCAGGCAACCAGTGCCAGGACGAGAGGGCACCAGATGTTTCTAGGGACTGTGCTGCCAGTTCTGCCTTCAGTGACAAACTCACTCTGCCAATCCTGCCAGCGCTGTTTTACAATGCCTGAGGACTTCAGGACAGAAGAAACGAAGCAATAATTAACACTCAAGACAGACAGCCCTCCAGGAACTTCTCTAGGTAGAAGGACACAGCTCATATTGCCTTAACTTTTGCTTGTAGAGCTCATTGGTTTGATGATGCTACTGGGAAGCCTCTTTAACAGCGTTTCTGGCCTCTGAGGCAGTGGCCTCCAGTCATGGTGCACTTTACTTTTGGTACTAAAACAGTGACTCTTAAGCCATTGAATAGTTTTTTCTAAGTTAAAAGATTTTTGCAACACTTTTTTTCCTCTTTTCTAGACAGTGATAGGAGAAATGGGGCCACTGCCTCCCCAGTTTCAGTCCCCGTGTGACAGGGTCGAGCTATGAACAATGCAGATCAAAAATCAGGCTGGTAACACCAGCAGATGTGGAGTTAAGAGCAGAGGGAGGGAAATTCATCTCACCTGATCTTTGGTGGGGATCTTGTGTTCAGCTGGTTCAGCTATGAGGCTCCTGCTGCTGCCATCTCTTGGCCACCTCTAAGATCTGAGGCATCTTCATTGGTTTGAAGACAAAACTGTGGCCCTTTTTGCCCCTTGATTTTGAGCAGAACAGTATCAGACTCCTCTGTGAATCTCACTGGAGGCTTCCCTGGCTTTTACTGGCTGGACCATCTCTCTCTATAGTCTTCCAAAGAGATGATACCTTATGGCATCACTTAGGGCAGTGGAACCCAACGTGTCCACTCTTTGTTGTAGAACATCCAGTTAGGATGAGGTTGCTCCCCAGGAGAGCCCCAACGTGCCTTTCCTTGCCCGGACATCTCACGGAACATGACCGCGTTTGGAAGGGAGGATTCTGCCTTGGCTGAGCTTTTGTTAATTCCTTTTTATAATCATGAGATTCCGTTTTATAATCATGAGCTCCGCTTTGCCCTTCTTGTTTTGTAGTTACCTCTGCACTGCCATGGGCAGGTGCCATTAAGCTTTGGGGCTGCCTTGGCTCCAGTCGTTTAATTTGCAATGAAACTGGGGTTTCTTTCATGGGTTTCCCATGGTGTCTCCCAATTGGAGCTGTCTTGGATTCCTGCAAACTTGTACTGGTGCTGAACACGAAGCTCAACCCCCCCAGCTGTTTAGCAGCCAGCCTAGAGTGGAGTTTCCAAGTGAAAGGAAGGCTTTTGCTTCTGTTTAGTCCTGACTTTCTAGACAAGGAACTGCAAATGGGTTTGTAGTGAAACATGTTTCTTACAATAGGTGCTTTTAGGGAATTTTTACCTAGATGTGTTTTGAACTGAGTGCCATTTTGAAGGGCTGAAAGGACCTTAAACCAGGGTCGTTGGCATCCTCTTGTGTTTTTTGCATGTGTCCCCTAGGAGCTGGATGAATTGCCACAAGCAGTTTCAATACCAGTGGGATCCTACAATGCTGAAATGCAAAACCAGCCTTAATCTGATGTTCCAGGATCACCATAGTCTGTAGGGCTTAACTCAGATGACTAAGGGCTAACTGAAGTTACTGACTCCCTGGCACAAGAGCTTTATCTACTGGTCAGGAATAATCACCTCTGCTCACTTCTTACCTTTTATGAAGGACTGATACCAACGTCTCTGTTCCATCTCTTATCCTGCAGTTTCTTCTAGCCATTTGAAATGTTGCCTTACAAACTGTAGGAAAACTCAGAGGTGTTAATAACATTTAAAAAAACATTCCTAACAGCTTAGTTACTGCCTTAAAATAAAACAAAAGAATTAATAGAGTCTTTTAAAAGCTGCTGTGGATTAGAAATAACCAATATTGAGGTGGTAGCTGCGTTCTTAGCCCTTTCCTAAAAGGGACAGGCATTTTTATTTATAAATACCAAAGATGAAGAGGCTAAAGTAACTTGCAGTGAGAAAACCCTAACCCTGTAGAGGAATCAATCCTGTGTGGTTTTAGTGCTTCTGAAACCACAGGCCAGTTTCTTTCTGAGTTCAAGGTGAATCTTTTCAGAGGCACAAGGAGCAGTTGGGTACATCAGGCGTGTTGTCTTTCAGAAGTTGGATGTCTTTGAATCCAGTCCTCTGGGATGCAGGTCCCAGTGGTAGGTTGTGTTTCTCAGAATCACAGAACATTAGGGATTGGAAGGGACCTCGAAAGATCATCTAGTCCAATGCCCCTGACACAGCACGATCACCTAGACCAAGTCACACCGGAACTCATCCAGGCGGGTCTTAAATAACTCCAGAGAAGGAGACTCCACAACCTCCCTGGGCAGCCTGTTCCAGTGCTCTGTCACTCTCACTGTGAAGAAGTTTCCTCTCATATTTATATGGAACCTTCTATGTTCCAACTCACACCCATTGCCCCTCGTTCTGTCACTAGGTGACACTGAGAAGAGCCTGGCTCCATCCTCCTAACACCCACCCTTCACATATTTATAGACATTGATGAGGTCATCCCTCAGTGTCCTCTCTCTAAACTAAAGAGACCCAGCTCCCTCAGTCTTTCTTCGTAAGGGAGGTGTTCCACTTTCTTCATCATCCTCATTGCTCTACAACTGACTCCCTCCAGCAGCTCTGTGTCCTTCTGGAACTGAGGGGCCCAGAACTGGAAACAATACTCCAGATGTGGTCTCACCAGGGCAGAGTAGAGAGGGAGAAGAACCTCTCTTGATCTGCTAACCACCCCACTTCTGATCCACCCCAGGATGCCGTTGATACTCTTGGCCACAAGAGCACATCACTGGCTCATGGTCATCCTGCTGGCCACCAGGACCCCCAGGTCCCTTTCTCCTACACTGCTCTCCAACAGGTTAGTCCTGAACCTATAGTGGTCTCACCAACCTCATAGTGAGGAACTGCTTCCTAAGATCTAAGTTTCCCAATGTTCAGTTTGAACCCATCCCCCTTGTCCTATAACTAGAGTCTCTTGTAAAAAGTCCCTCTCCAGCTTTCCTGCAGGCTTCATCAGGTACTGGGAGGCTGCTATAAGGTCTCCACAGAACCTTGTCTTCTCTAGGCTGAACAAGATGGGGATTCATAAGAGCAGCGTAGAGGGGGAGAATCACCTCCGTTGACCTGCTGGTGACACTTGTTTTGATACAGCCCAGGACACAGTTGGCTTTCTGGGCTGCACTCCCCAGTTCATGTTAAGCTTCTCATCTACCAACACTCCCAAGTCATTATTCTCAAAGCTGTTCTCAAAATTGTTCTCTGAGTCAATTCACCAGACAGCTGAGGATTGCCCTGACCTGGACAAGAGACCTTGCACTTGGACTTGTTGACTCTCCTGCAGTTCGCACTGTCCCAGTTCTCAAGCCAGTCTATAACATTTCTGTTTCCATAGTATTTCGTCAGCCTCAGCTACTTCACTGTGGGCTCTTCTCGAGCCAGGTGGAGTTTCACAACGTTAGTGAGCTCCCACTAATCGCTAATAAATATACCCAGTTCCCCAAAGGCCATCTGCAGACCAGGATACCTGCAAGAGAGGCGCTGATTGAGACACATTAATTGAAATCAGATTGCCAGTGTGAGCAGTGCCTCTCAACTGGACTACAGCAGTTGTATTACAAAGGCACTGCCTTGATTCACAGATTCACAGAACATTAGGGTTTGGAAGACACCTCAAAAGATCACCCAGTCCAATCCCCCTGCCACAGCAGGATCCTTTAGATCAAGTCACTCAGGAACATGATCCCTGGTTTTGTCTGCCATCCCAGAGATTTTTTTGATGGTGACCCACCAGATGGAAGGGGAATCTTTCTCATGTTGCTGACAACACTTGAAGCCATAGTAACTGGACGGATGAGGGCTGGCAACTGCAGTGTACTTCCCCTCACCCACAGACATGCTGGTTTCAACTGTGACCCAGGCACACCCTCTCTTCTGGCTTGTTCTCAGGGGTTCCATTACAGGAACGTGGTGCTTATCCCAACCACAGCAGACGTCACTGTCAAAAGGGTTTATCTTTATCTCCAATCCCTCTTCTTTCTTAAAGCCATCATCTCCGTTGTCCCTTGAGTATCTCCTTGCCTTTTGACCCCAGTTATGTCTACACAAGGCTTTTCCCCTACACGTCCTACACAAGCTGTACACCCAGTCCTTTCCCACATTTCTTTCTCACAACGTCAACACTTTTCTTACTTTTTCCAGGTCTTTCTGACCTCTGCTCCTCAGTTGTGATGTAAACCTGATTCATGAGCTTTATACTTTGACCTTTAAACTTAGGCTCTTAGGACGAGGAGAAACAGCCTCAAGTGGTGTGAGGGGAGATTTAGGTTGTATATCAGGACAAATTGCCGCACGAAAGGGGTTGTCAAGCCCTGGAACAGGCTGCCCAGGGAAGTGACTGAGTCACTGTCCTGGAGGTGTTTAAATGACATGTAGACGTGGTGCTGAGGGCCACGGTTTAGTGGTCGATCAGGGAGTACTGGATTAACGTCTAGCAATTAATAGGTTTGATCATCTTAAAGGTCTTTTCAAACCCACATGAGTCTGTGATTGTGAGAAACCCACCGACATTTTCTGACAGAAATTCGCATAAGACTTTTGTTGACGCTTTCTTCTGAACACCTTTCTTTTGAACACACTCTCTCTTATTTCCCTGTCAATGTCATTTTCTGGTTTAGATTTCTAACTTTTCTCACGTCACATATCTCTCTGACCTTCCAGCCCCAGCCTCACTTCTCCGTAGAGTGTGACCGTTATATTATCACCCTCCTCTTGCTCTGGAAATATGGACTTGCTGCGGAAGATAGACACGTCATCCACTCCGTAAATTAGAAGAACCAATTTAGAAAGGATCTCTGAGCACTAGAGCAGGAATCTATCAACTTAAATATTCCCTGATACGTATTTGTCTTGACTGGTTTCCCAAATCACCTAGGATGGAGGATTCACACCTTCCTAGGCAATCAGCTTCACTATTGCCACTGTCAGAAAGTTCCCTCAAGTCCTTATGTGAGCCTCCTGTGATAGTTCTCCCGTCTAGCCCCTGTTTTTCAGACGTGTCTGATATCACTGGATGTCCCCTGAACATCTTTCTTTTTTCTACCCACTCATAAGTCTCCTTTTCCAGGCCTCTTATTGCTGCAGATTGTGGCTCCTCCTTGCTATGCTTGGTTTCATCTCTAAAAATGCTCATGAAAAGACTGCAGCTTCACACCCTCCCTTCGTGAGAAGTGGGAAACAGACGAGTTCAGTGTAATTCAGTGGGGCTAGTACAGTCATGTCATTCAGCGAAAATCCCCCAGGCACTTCAGTAATTGTCTAAAATGAAAGGGCATAGAACAAAAATCCCCAGAGGCAGCCACATTCACCCATTTCCCCATCTGCAGACCCATATGTAGGGAGGATCACTCTGATCTGAGTAGCCCAGCCTGCCCAGGACAGGGTTATATTCTGTCTGAAGTTTAAGACCCATGAAGAAAGAATTTTAATCCTGGACTGGCTGCAAGAGAGGAACCTACAAGAGAGGTTCTCCTCCTCCTCCACTATGCCCTGGTGAGACCGCTTCTGGAATATTGTGTCTAGTAATGGACCCCTCAGTTCCAGAAGGACACAGAACTGCTGGAGAATTCAGTGCAGAGCCATGAAGATGATGAAGGAAAGGCTGAGGTATCTGGGTCTCTTTAGCTTGGAGAAAAGGAGACTGAGGGGTGACCTCATTAATGTTGATAAATATATGAGGGGTGGATGTCAGGAGGATGAGCCAGGCTCTTCTCAGTGTCATTTAGTGAAAGGACAAGGGGCAATGGGTGTGAGTTGGAACATAAGTTGTTCCACATCAATATGAGAAGGAACTTCTTCTCAGTGAGGGTGACAGAGACTGCCCAGGGGGGTCGTGAAGTCTCCTTCACTGGAGAAGTTTAAAACCTGCCTGGACATGTGCCTGTGCAACTTGATCTAGGTGATCCTGCTGTGGTAGGGCAATCGGACTAGATGATCTTTCAAGGTCCCTTCCAACTCCTAATGTTCTGTGATTCTGTGGTTCAGAAATTTTTTACTTCATTCTAATATGTTTATTGTGGCATGAGACCATTCTTGAGCTGCTTTGAGCTTAAAATGAAATCTAAGTTAATAACATCACTGTCCCTTGTCTTCTTGAGGTCTCAGCTTTATGAGCTTTGGAGGATCTAAGCATTTAAAACACTGTGATTGCACCAGTTTCTGTTCTCACAGTGTTTTTTGCTTAGCTAAGAAGAGGTCCCACAGGACTTCAAAAGTATTTGGAAATGTCACTGGATGCTTTCCTCTGATGATGTTAGTCCCTCGTTGGAACTGCAGGAAGCAGACAGAAAGACAAAGCAATAGAGAGAGTGGAAACATTGGCAAGGTCTGTTATTTTTCCCTATGGGTTTGCAGGAATGTAAGTGACTAGGTTAAGACTGAACCACAGCATCCTGTTAAGAGTCTGCGCCGCTGGAAAGCCCTGTTTGCAAAACCACAACATCCGCCGGTAATGACAACCTTGCTGCACCTGCGACATCTGCCTACAATCACACCCCTGCTGCACCTGCGCGAGAGCCGGGTGGTGAGGCTGAGGTGGGGGCTCAGGGGCTAAAGTCACAGCGGGACCCCCCCCTACCCTTGCTGGACTGGGGCATGCACAAGTGAAGGGCCATTGGGCGTCACCTGTTGCAGTGAGTTCCGTGGAAATGGGGGGACTTTCCGAAGAACTGGGACAGCGTGCTCCTATTTCAAGGGGAGCTCTTCCCCTAAACCTCGTCCATTGCACCCTGTTGAATCTTCTTTTCTTTGGACTATCACCTGCGCCGAGACCGAGCTGGACATCCCTGGATCCCCGGTGGTGGTGGTTGTGGTAATAGATGCATCTCTGCCACTTTTCTTGCTTAGGGACTCTGACTTTCTCTCCCTTTTCTTCTCTGTCCTATTGCTCTTATCAGTTGTTATAGAAAATGAAGTTCTTAAGTTTGTACGGCATCTGACCTAGTTTGTGTCTTAATCTCGCCCTTGGGGATCGTTCAAGAATATCGTCCCCGATATCGGATGGGGACAAGGAAGCCTTTGGTAGGGTCAGGAATGGTGCTTAGCTCACCTGTGCATTAGTAAGAAACCTCAAACACTTAGTCCTGCCAAGTGCAAGGTGAGGCTCCCTCTCCAACAGGCTGTAATTCTCTGCTCCTATAATGCATCCCCATGGGCGACACATGGAATCATAGAATCACAGATTATTTAGCACTGGAAGGGATCTTTAGAGGTCATTTAGTCCAGCCCTCCCTGCAATAAGCAGGGACATCTTCAACTAAGTCAAGTTGCTTAGACTCCTGTTCCAACCTGACCTTGAATGTTTTCGGGAATGGGCCAACTACTACCTCTCTGGGCAACTGGTGCCAGTGTGTCACCATTTGTTCTGGGCTAGAGCTGTTCTAGGCAAAAGGGTGGACTGTGTGACCCTCAGAATGTCCTTGCACCTCATATTTGTGATTCAAGAATCTTCTGTACTCTTGTGTTGACCATGTGCCTGGAGACCACGTGAGCACAGCTACCCAGCAAAACACCAAAAAGTTGGTGTATTTTGCCTCCAAAAGTGGAGATGAGGCACAAGAATATTTCTGTTTGTTCTGCTTCAAGACAAGTAGCCTTTGCTTTCGGCTTTGTTATCATAGAATCACAGAATCACAGAATCATTAGGGATTGGAATGGACCTTGAAAGATCATCTAGTCCAATCCCCCTGCCAGAGCAGGATCACCTAGAGCAAGTTGCACAGGAACATGTCCAGGCAGGTTTTAAATGTCTCCAGAGAAAGAGACTCCACAACCCCCTAAGCAGCTTGTTCCAGCGGTCTGTCACACTCACCACAAAGAAGTTCCTTCTGCTATTTATATGGAACCTCTTTTGTTCCAGCTTATGCCCATTGCCCCTTGTCCTGTCACTAGATGACATTGAGAAGAACCTGGCTCCATCCTCCTGACACCCACCCTTCACATATTTATAGACATTAAT
>JAOXOE010000862.1:2847635-2861625 GCA_028565055.1 Phoeniculus purpureus | reverse complement strand
GTAGGTTGTGTTTCTCAGAATCACAGAACATTAGGGATTGGAAGGGACCTCGAAAGATCATCTAGGCCAATCCCCCAGTTTCATTTTGCTGCTCCCTGTTCCCCAACAAAAGGAGAGCAAGGACAGAGTCTTCTCTCCGGCATCCAGACTTCACTGTTAGAAGATCCAGGTTTTTCTCTGCCTGTTCCATCTCCTGCCTCAGCCAAACCTTCTTAGCTGCTGGCTTGTGTATGGAGGTCGTATCTTTTAGCTCTGATCAAGCAGTTGCTGAACTTCTAGGAGTAATTCCAGTCTGAGTTTCTGATGGATCTTACCACAAGTCATGCTGCCAGTTCATCTCTCTATTGCCTCACACAGACCCACACTGAAGTGTTTCTTATCACTGTGCCCTGACTCTGCCTTAACCTTTTAAGTTGAAGAAGTGTTGTGTAAATATTGAAGAGCTGTTACTGAATTGCACTGTAAGATTTGGCAGGTGTACTGTGTGTTTGTGCTGGGGGAGCCAACTTTTTATGGAACCATCTTTGCGTTGTGTAAATAAAATCTTCATAGTAAACCCAGTTTTGCTGCTGCTGGTGGTTCTGTGCTGGAATTTCTCAGGTTGGTTCTTTTCCAGACTTAAGGCTGGTTTTAGCTTTGGGGGGATGGAGATGCTGTTCCCAGAGGATGTGCAGCAGCCACAAAGGAATGAGGACTGCTAGAGCTGACAAGCAGTGCTGGTCTGTAGGAGAACACAGTCTGTCTGGCAGGACATGCCTGGGCAAGGCAGGACAGCCCTGGCCTTGCTGAGGCTGAGGTGGCTGCAGTGTGTAAATGTCAGGTCACCTTACCAACGTCAGGGCAAGTTAGTTTTAATTTTTCCCTCTTTCTATTTTTGAAAGGGATAATAAGCAGTGAGTAAGTGGCCTTGGAAGCAAAGACAGGACTTTTTCTTTTCCTACTCATTGGTAAGAGGCCAAAATCATCTCTGTACACCTTTGCAAAGGCTCCACTTGTTGAGTACAAATTACTGTTACCACTTCAGTAATTCCACTTGGTTCCTCCCGGCTCAAACTCTGCCTTTCTCAGTTCTTTATGGAAACCCCTCTACTCCATCCAACATGGGATGAAAATAAAAGCCAGAAGTGCAGATATTAGGGAAAACTTCTTCCCAGAAAGAGTGGGGAGGCCTTGGAACAGGCTGCCTGGGGAGAGGGTGGAGGCACCGTCCCTGGAGGGGTTCAACAACCTCCCCTGGCGGGGATCCCATGAGGTGCTGAAGTCAGACACTCAGCAGCCGATGCTGTGACGCAGTCCTGCAGGGTAACACTCAACACCACCCACGTTTTGGGTCCTTAGAGCAGAAGGTGTGTGAACTCAGGGTGTTTGAGGAGATGGGTTAGTGGTTGGGGGTTGTAGGGCAGGTGGTTGGACTTGATCTTGAAGAGCTTTTCCAACAAACATGGATGATCCTAGGATTCACAGCATCACAACCTAGCCCCACAGCAGGGTCAGGTGGTAGGTTACTGTTTTCTCATAACAGTACTCTGTGCTGCTGTCAAAACTTCAATACACAGAGCTGCTGCCCTCTGAGGTCCTCTAAGCACAAACAGCAGCCACATTCTGTGCAGCTGCTGCACAAGGTCTCTGCCACATCAACTGCTGCCTCTAGGGCTTTGGGGTCACAAGCCACACTGTAAGAAGCAAGGAAATACCACCTAGCAATCTACCCACTTCCTAGTCTACTCCTCCACATTTAAAACAATATTTAAAGGAGCCAAACTCCACATTTAAAACAATATTTAAAGGAGCCAAACAAACAATCCAGGTATAACTTACACTTTAATACAGAAAAGAAACCATACACCTGCAGTTCTTACAGACCACGAGGAACGCTTTGGGATCGCCAAGGTAGGACAAAACCTGATGGAGCTGACCAAGAGAGAAGGAGGAAAAGCAAATCCATACTTTTCAGTTTGATTTCCTGTTCCAATAAAACCTGCTCTACTGAAAAAGAAACTTAAAATCCCAAATTCATCCTTGAATTACTCGAGAAAGCCAGTAATTACAGTGGGTGTTTGGAGTGGTTAAAAACTGCATGGAACACATGGAAGCTGGACAATTTCCTCCCCATGCTGAAGGTCCAAGGATTACACAGAGAACCAATGAGCTCCTCCAAGGCATTGACAGTCTTTAACTGCAGCAGGCTGTCACCTGAGAGTTAAGTGCCTGTGATTGTTATTTCTAACAAGCTGGTCGATCCTTCATGAGCCCACGCTGGGTGCAGGGACAGACACTGGTGGGTTTGTTCTGGCTCAATCTGGTACTTGAGCTGCGGGATCCCATGAGGTGCTGAAGTCAGACACTCAGCAGCCGATGCTGTGACGCAGTCCTGCAGGGTAACACTCAACACCACCCACGTTTTGGGTCCTTAGAGCAGAAGGTGTGTGAACTCCAGTTCCAAGCCAGCTGGTCAGTACTGATACCTGTGTGCTTAGAACTCACACTGCTGTAAAAATAAATAGACACACAAAAAAAATACTGCCTCGGGCCTGGGGACAGTCCCAGCAGTGCCTTTGCTTGACCTGTGGGCACAGCTCATTACCAAGGCAGGTAATGGGTTTGGTGTGGCCCTTAGCTGGAAGGTTAATGATCTGGACTGTCTTCCTTTCTACTACAAAAATAGAAATTCATCTAGAGCGCTGATGGAAAACAATTGTGCGCTACCTCTGCACAGATACTGAAGGACACTTCTCTATCCTGATCCAATGACACGCAAGGAGGACTTTTTCAGCAGCAGTCAGATGGACCCGGGCATTGAACCCCTGGCATGCTAAGGAGGTCCTGAAGCACTTTTGGGAATCTCATCTCCCCCTAGGCACTTTAGTAAAGGAAGAAATCTATCTGCTGCACATCGGCAAGAAGCAAAGAACAGAAACACTGCAAAGAACAGAACCTGCATCCACACAAAAGGGAACTAAATGGATTGGCAAGTAGATGCCCTGGCAGAGCTTTTGTTACTTGAGTGTTTACACACTCAAAAACCTTCAGGAAAATTTGTGCTTGATGCTGCCGTGTTACTTACACTGAGAAAACCCAAACAAACCTCCCGAGCAGGGAACGGCACCAGCAATCTGCGGTGCTAAGTCTACCGTACACTCTGCAGGCAGATTGAGAAGAGTAAAAATCTACTTGATGATTCAACCCCGACAACAAAGGATGAAACCTTCCAGGGGCAGATTAGTACCAACCCCTGCTGTGCCAACCATGGAGCACTGGGTAACCCGGTCCGGTGAGAGGGGTTGCTGCCCAAGGCAGGGGTTGGATCTGTGAGGTCCCTTCTGACCTAAACCATTCTGTGATTCTATCAGGTATGACCAGGTAACTCAATGTGTAACTTACTGCTAACAGCAGTCAACCAGCCAGGGCAGAACTGACCTGACCTCCACACCTTTAGAGGGCAGCTCCCTTCCTTGCTTTCTTCTGGAAGCTTTTCTTTGCAGCAGCTCCATGTACAAGTACTCTGCTTCAGGTAGGAAAAACCCTTAGCAGCCATCAGGAATGATGGTGGTGTGACGTGCAGCTCAGCTGCGGCAGAACTGAGCTCACTGCGCTGAGCAGGCCTACAGGGAACTCTGCTACAGCAACAGGACCAGCTGGGCTCCAGTATAACCAGCTGAGCTAAAGCAGCCTGGAGCGTGTCTATACTTAGTCAGAGCTCTGTTGGCCCTGAATCCAAAATGAACAGAGCCTTAACCACACACTAAGACAGTATATGCAGAGCAGCAAGGAAGAGTTGATCCCAGTTCTGTGTACTTCTCTCTACTGAAAGCTGGGTTACTAGTGGTATTTCTTACCTGCCTAACAGCAAAAAGGTCCAGTCAGTTCCAAACTGGGACTGATCTTTCATAGCTGCAACAGCAGGTGCTCTTTGGAGAGTCTACAGAGATTTGGACTCGTTCAGGTTGACCAGAGCACGGATTTTACTCAGGTAAAACCTGTTTGTACCGGGAGCTCCTCCACTGGCTTTTCTGTCTTAGCAGGGGGATGGAGGAGGCAGATGAAAGCCTGCAGCATGCAGTCACCTCTAGAAAGCTGCTTCTATCTATGAGGCTACTGAACACACTTACTTTGTTGGTAAAATATTAACTGCAGTCTCCTCTTTCTGGCTTTTCCCTTCAGCATGACCTACTTGTTCTACTGAACCGAACAGACAATATCCCTAAAATGTGGTTCCAGCTTACCGAGAAGTCTGAATGGGGAATTCCTGTCAACAGAAATTTGCTTCACTAGGTTGGATGTCAGGAAGCAGTTCCTCATGGAAAGGGGGAATCAGAGCCTGGAATGGACTGCCCAGGGCAGTGGTGGAGTCTCCATCCGTGGAGGTGTTGAAGAACAGCCTGGCTGTGGCCCTTAGTGCCCTGGTTTGGCTGCTGGGGTGATGTTAGGTCCTGGGCTGGACTGGCTGAGCTCAGAGGGCTTCTCTAGCCTCAATCATTCCGTGATTCTGTGAAGTAGCCCATCCTCCCCTGGAGCAGCCGCACAACTTGCTGGCTGCAAAGCCAGGTGGCAGTGTGAACAGAGTCCTCTGCGCTCGTGATACTGCTGCCATTCCTCCCCTGCTCAGGGATCCTGCTGTCACAACTGTGCTACATCTCTGCTGGTTGATGAAAGAGTAGCACCTGTCCTGCTTTGATGTTCACTGCTTTGTAAATGATTATCACAAAAGCAAAGCTAAGTGCCTAATGGGAAAGAGAAACTTTGTCTTGACAGGCTCAGAATTTCCTCTTTCGTGTCAAACAAGACATTTCTAAACACTTCAGCTCCTCTTTCAGGTAAAATATTCAGCACCCACAAATCTGGAAGCCTTTGTAGTAGAAACAGAGCAGCACAATTTCTTTCTGTCGAGGAGACGTTGCTTTTGATTGCACAATTAGGCTATGAAGTGTGGCTCTTTATTAACATGCTTGAAATATGACAACGTAGTGAGAGCATGAACGAGGATAAAGCACCTTGCTGGAGTCTCTGTTCCATTGGCTGTGATGAAGCCTCACCAGATGTTCCCACATCAAGCAGGATTATATACCCTGAGCCACCACTCACTAATCCGGTAGATCGTTCATGGCCATTTGGGAGAAGGGTGCGTTTAGCCTGTCGAGTTCATCTACTTGTGGGGGGTGATGCATTACAACCTCATGGTCCTCGGAAACGTCATCACCCACAGTGACCAGGTTTGTTAGAGATTTGCTCCGGACACACTGGAAATCAACGTGACGGCTCTTGCCCTCCTCCTTTTCCCAAGACATCTGGATGAACGGCCGTTGGACGTAGTTGTAAATCACTTCGGAGCGGCCACCAGGCCTCCTCTTCACCTTCTCTTTACAAGTAGGATATCCTGAAAACACAGAGACACCATCAGCTGCACCACACACCTCTGACTTGCATGAAGGGACAATGGGATGCCAGAGTAAGAGTCAGGCTGGAGTGATTATGAGGGAAGGGGGACTTAGTAGACAAATGCTCACTATCTAAATTAGTAGCTTGTTTGTTTTACCTCTGAAAAGAGGGTAAAACTCTTGTGTGTGGTTGTATGATCAAGGGTTGCACAGCATTAGCCTTTTTGTGAACAAACAAAGCTACTATAAGAGTCTCTCAGAACACAGCACAAGCAGCTCCCTAAGGGAATGATGCTTGGCTCTGCAAGTGGAAGCATTTGACTCCTATTTTATCTCTTCACTCAGTCCTAAGAGATTCCTAAATAAGATTGAGGAGTGACCCCATTAACTTTGATAAATATGGAAAGGGTGTCAAGAGGATGGAGCCAGGCTCTGCTCAGTGGTAATGATAAGACAAGGGGCAATGGGTGTCAGCTGGAATACAGGAGATTCCATATCAATCTGAGAAGGAACTTCTTCCCAGTGAGGGTGACAGAGCACTGGAAGGGGCTGCCCAGGGAGGATGTGAAGTCTCCTTCTCTGGAG
This sequence comes from Phoeniculus purpureus, assembly GCA_028565055.1. Classification (NCBI taxonomy): domain Eukaryota; kingdom Metazoa; phylum Chordata; class Aves; order Bucerotiformes; family Phoeniculidae; genus Phoeniculus; species Phoeniculus purpureus. The sequence continues at coordinate 2,855,665 of JAOXOE010000862.1, read as the reverse complement.
ACATTTAAAACCCACCTGGCCATGTTCCTGTGTGACTGGATCTAGGGGATCCTGCTCTGGCAGGGGGACTAGACTGGATCTTTCTCCTTAATGTTCTCTAATTCTAAAGAGACAAGGCTTGTTGGCACACACTACACATCTTTCATCTTTCCATAACTTTTAAGCCTCCTGACCTATTTCAGTGTAGCGTGACGGAGGTGAAGAAAAATGCCCAGCTTCTACTAGTTTCATTACAAGAAATGCCTCATAAAACACAGAGCCAGCCAGGAAATGCCTCGCGTGCAGACGAAACCAGGTTGTGCTGACTAGGGCGGTCACCTGTTTCAGAATCTCTTTTGCTGAAGAACCACTTTACCTTCAATGCCAATGCGGATGTTTTTCAGGCCCCGTTCCTTTAACACGGCTTTTGCAACGTCGCGGTTCTCGATGTACTTGAAGAATCTGTACAGCTTGGAACTATAAAGGACTTGAGAAATAAAGAGGGCTGATTAGAATCTGCGAGGAGGGACCTCCTCCCTGGTTCTGACTCACTAAGATGTGGGGCTGCCAAAACCCAAGTCTGGCTTCCAAGAACTGCTTCAGGAGTCTGTCTGCATCACTGGGGTTACCAGCCCTTTTTTGGTGGGAGAGCAGTGATGCACATTACAGTCAGGGTAGAATGGGTGGTGCTGGGTGTGTAAAGCAGCACAATCGCATCCAGTTCAGAAGGGAATGGACAAAAGAGGGCTTTTTATGCAGGGGCACAGCGAGAGGACAAGGGGAAAGGGTTATAGACTTGAAGAGGGGAGATTTAGGTTGGACACAAGGAACAGATTCTTTCCTGTGAGGCTGCTGAGATGCTAGAACAGGTTATCCAAAGAAGCTGTGGCTGCCCCATCCCTGGAAGTGTTGAAGGCCAGGTTGGCTGGGGCCCTGAGTAACCTGATCTAGTATCTGTGCAGTGGGGTTGGAGCTAGATTATTTTTAAGGTCCCTTCCAACCCCAGCCATTCTATTCTATTCTGTTCTGGTCTATAAGAGGACTCCACATGCCAGCATCTATCCCTGGAGGAAGACTGCTGCTTGGGCAACAGGTCCTTTCCTTATGGCACACCTTATAGGTGTGCCCTGAACACTGAGCTGGAAGCTCCAGCAGAGAGCTCTTACTTTGTGAGTACTCCTCTCCCATTGGAGGTGGATGATCTTCATCCCAGTCCACAGTGTCCTCATCCGTCAGCACGACGATATGGCATTCCCGCTCCCCCTTCCTCGCGCTGTCCACCATTATGGGCAGAATTAGCTCCTCCAGGTAGCTGTCAAACTGCTTGTGAGCACCATCATTGGAGAGCTCATGTAACAGAGCACCTAATGAAACAGAAATCGGGAGATTTTTTAACTTGGTCTAAAAATAACCTACATTTTCCAGATAGATGCAAGAGCAAAGCTCAGATTCCTCTTTAGCTAAACTCCTTAATGCACATTCAGATACATCAACAGGCTCCAGAACTGGCAAAAATCAGAGGGATGAGACTGCATTTCAAATGGGATGCAAAAATGACATTGTAAAGCCATTATGTTACCATTAAGAAAACACCAAGGTCCAATCAATATGGCAAAACCATAAGAGACTAAATAATTAATTCACTTTGATACTCAACTTGTACTTCCAACAACCACCTCTGTTCTTAAAAGGACATTTTCTGGCTTCTCTGCAATCGCTCATCAGAGCACAAGGTACAGAATTCCACCCACAGCCTGAGCTACACCATTTCAGTCCCTTCCACAGATCTGCTTAAGCCAGAAGTACTTATTTGCCAGCAAACCCACCAAAAGGCTGCTCCCAGTCAGGTGGTCCTGCTCTGGCAGGGGGACTGAACTAGGTGATCTTTCGAGGTCCCTTCCAATCCCTAATGTTCTGTGATTCTCTGATTAGGAACGCTCTGTTCCACCCATCAACCATGAGCTTAAATGATTCACGATTCTCTGGTACATTTTGAAGTTAAAACCCTCCTTGTAGCCTTCATTTTGTTTGGCTGTCACCCTCACTGGAAAGAAGTTCCTTCTCAAGATTGATGTGGAACCTCTTCTGTTCCAGCTCACACCCATTGCCCCTTGTCCTATCATTAGATGACACTGAGCACAGCCTGGCTCCATCCTCCTGACAATTAGTCTTTGGAGATGTCTTCTACATTTACTCACTTTTGAGGTGTAATTTTGCATCTGGAAGCTCTTCATCTCTAATCTCTTTGCAAAGCTGTTCCCAATTGTTTGCTACTGAAGACCCTGGATGGTCTATGAGACCCTGGATGGTCTCATAGACCATCCTACCAACCGGAGACTTGAGGCAGAAGTTCCCCCAGACCCCTCCAGCTCTCTGTCAACCAGTCAAACCAGTTGTGACTGGAGTTGTGACACCACCCGATGGTGGTTTTTTAGCAACTCGGATTAAATGAATTTGGGGTATCCCTCTAGGCTCCAGCACATGACAGCTTCTTACCATAGGAGTTACTCTTTAAAGCAAAGACATTTCCAAACAAGAGCCAGAAATCCCCCAGTCCTGCCTCCTATAGTTCTAGGAATCACAGAATCGGTTTTGTTGGAAGACGATTGAGCCCAGCCATTAACCCAGCACTACTGGGTCCTCCTTCTAGGAAATCTGCTGCCACAAACTTAACTTTTGCCTATGCTTCCGAGGATGCTGCTGGCGCAGAGTAAAGGTTAAGGGCTGGTGGAGGACCTGTCTTCCATGTATTTAGCAAGTGTGAAGACCAGACCTCATGATGGACCTCTGTGGCCACAGTGATTACATAGGGACTAAGTGGTTGGCATCTCCAACCATCTGTGACCATTGAACCAACGTTGGCAGGAAGGACGGCACATGAACCACCCCACAGAAATCAAATTCATCTCCAAAGGGGCACTTTGCATCGGTAATAGAAAAAAACAACAATAAAAGCAACTTATCCACTTCAGAGAAATGACTCAAAAGCTGAACTCCTTCGTGACTTGGAACAGCCACAACACAGGAACTCCACAGAGACGCTTTTATAGGCGAGCGTGGCAGCATCAAAACCACAGTAATGCTGCTCCCGGGAGAAAAACTACGGAGGAAACAGCGTGGGGCCCACACTTTGCCTTTTACTGGGGTGGAAAGTTCCTGGAAGTGAACAAATTTGAGAGATTCGAGAATGATGAACTATCTTGTGCCAGAGGGACTTCAGACTTCCCCCAGATTGCATGAAATCGGGGTGATAAAGAGCAGTGACTTACTGCAAAGGGCTGTGGCTACAGTGGTCACTTGAAAATGAGGAATTTACAGTGAAACCGTAAAACTGCTGAAGAAACAGAGTCCAGAAAGGTCAGAAACTATCTGAGAGGGGAGATCAAACACAGCGAGCAGTTTCAGCTGACAAAAGAATTTATCGGGTTCTTTAGAGTCACACAATTCCATTAAAAAATGCACCGGGCACCGTGTTTGATCCTGACCTCAAGTGGTAGTTTGCAGTTAAAAAATTAACGCCCCAATTTGTTATCTTTCTTCATATTTCCCTGCTGCACTGCTTAATCAGTTTGTTCCACGTGGGTACCAAGTGCGAAATGAATAAGTAAATCAATCATAGAATCACAGAATCGGTCAGGTTGGAAAAGACCCGTGGGATCATCGAGTCCAACATCAACCCTAGTCTACAAGTTCATGTCTAAATCAGATTCCCCAACACTACATCTAAGCACCTTTTAAACACATCCAGGGATGGGAACTAGGAGAGACAGACTCAGATCCCTTATTCAGCCAACTCCAGTAGGCACAACCCTTCTTGCAGGAGCCACTCGTGACAATTCCAAGCAGAAATCTACTGAGGCAGTGCAGATGTCTGGGTCATCCCCAGCCATTTCAGGGAGCTGCGATACCTACTGACCCCACTGGGGCTTTGCATGTGGTTCATAATCTTGATCCTTGTGCATCCACCCCACTGTTTGTGAATTAATTTCTTGCTTATCTGGAGAACCTCATGATTCATCCTTTACCCCGAGATCCTGCGTGACTTGATCTAGGTGATCCTGCTGTGGCAGGGGGATTGGACTAGATGATCTTTCAAGGTCCCTGATGTTCTGGGGTTGTGATTTCCCCGCTGTATGAATTCCCTCCTCGGCCGAGAATCTGCCCCCCTCTAGCTGGGGTGTTTTTAACACCCGGCTTCTCCCTCTATGTGTCAGCAAAGCTCAGAAATGCCTTCTTTTAAGTTGTAGAATCTCATGGAACGTGTTGGACCACAGAAAATACCAAGAATATCTTGGTTTGAAAAAAGAAGAAAGGAAAAAACCCTATTAATCTGCTTAAAAAATTAACCAACCCCAAACCCTCGAGCCTTGGGGAACGACACAGTTGTTATTTCAACGAGGTATTAGACAAGATCTACTTACAGGCGTATAATCACCTTTAGGGCTGGATCTAGTGGCCTAAAAACAAGACAAAACATTTTTGACTCGGGAAGACTCCTGTCCCCTCTGCGTTTTACCTCTCTGGAAGTTCCTGAGATGCTCATCACTACCCAGAAGCCAAATTTGGATCATAAAGTGCTAATCTCTCCTCTTTTTGCCGTTGCTTTGTGAGTGTCCACCCCACGCACAAACGGAACACTGCAAAGAGGCTTATTCCATCAACTAAGGAATTAGCAGCAGGAACCAGTGATCTCCAAAGTAACAAAGATCCTATTTCTAGGCAAATGCTCCTCACTTCAAAATAAACAAAAAAAAACCCCCAACCCCACGAAACAATCGGCTTTTGGCTCTTTTCTCACCCAAGTTTTGTGGGCTCAGTTCAACCCCTCCCTGAAGCTTCTCCACACTCAAGTCTTCTGCCTAATTCCCCCATTTGGACACTTTATCGGTGTGAAAACTCCTTCATCACCACAATCTCTCTGCTGAGGGTAGCGACAGCACTTATCCCTCTCAGTATTTTTTTCCTTAATTGGAGCTGATACACACAGAGACCGAGATCATTAGGGGTTGGAAGGGACCTCCAAAGGTCATCAAGTCCAACCCTCCTGCTCAAGCAGGATCATAGAACCTAAGATGGGTCACATAGAAAACACATCAAAAAGGGTCTTAAAAGTCTCCAGAGAAGGAGAATCCACAACCTCCCTGGGCAGCCTGTTCCTGTGCTCAGTCACCCTTCTAGCAAAGAACTTTTTCCTCATGTTGAGATGGAACCTTCTGTGCTCCAACCAGCACCCAATGCCCCTTGTCCTATCACAGGGTGCAAGTGAAAAGAGATTGTCTCTTTCTTCTTGACACCCAGTCCTCATGAGGGGTTTAAGTCCCGTCGTAACCTTCTCCTCTCCAAACGGGAAAGTCCCAAATCTCAATCTCTCCTCATACCACAGAATCACAGAACACTAGGGGTTGGAAGGGAGCTCAAAAGATCTTCTAGTCCAATCCCCCTGCCACAGCAGGATCAACTAGATCCAGTCACACAGGAACATGGCCAGGTGGGTCTGAAACATCTCCAGAGAAGGAGACTCCACAACACCCCTGGACAGCCCCTTCCAGTGCTCTGTCACCCTCACTGGGAAGAAGTTCCTTCCCATATTGATGTGGAACCTCCTGTGTTCCAGCTCACACCCATTGCCCCTTGTCCTATCGGTGGATGCCACTGAGCAGAGCCTGGCTCCATCCTCCTGACACCCACCCTTCACACATTTATCAACATTATTGAACAACAGAAGGGCAGGGAACACCAAGGACACCTTCCATCCTCCCTATATAGAACAAGAGAGGAGAAACCTGTTCCTTGCCCACCTGAAGGGTCATCTCTCCTTCTCCAGGCACCACTTCAGCCCCACCAGGACAGCTGTAGATGTGACATTTCAAAAGCTACTGAACCCCACCCTTTATTTGTCCTCTGAAGAAGGACTGCCTTAAACCAGTGATTGTGTTTTGAGCTCCTTACTGGGCTGAATCATTCATGCAGTCGGCCTTCAGGCAGACAGGCTGAAGAGATTTAATATTTAAAACACTCTGTCTGCAAGATGAGCAAATAGTCTTGCCTCTCCAGGAGAAGCTTGGCTTGCCTGCAGGGCACATTTGGGTGCCAGGACTGAATTTCCTCTGTCCTGAGCCTCCAGTGCCCTGGCCTTGCAGCATCCTCCTCACTTTTCTGCATATCCAGCTGCAGGGAAGGCAATGAGGGGGGGCTCAGAGACAGGGAATCGGCACCACCCCCCTGACAAAGCTCTTTGGAACATGTACCAGTGATGCTCGTGTTTGTGAGGCTGGAAACTGGGAGGAGAAGCTGCAGCTTGGTACCAAAACAGGGGCAAAGAGCTGCAGCATCATCTGCTCTACTTCACTATTAGTTTAAGACACAAAACTGAACCTGAACAAACTGCTGGTTGTTGTCTCTGGATCCACCCAAAGAGTTTTGAAGGCACATCTTAAGGTTCTGTTTTGGACAGACAGAATAGGAGAAAAGAGCTAGGAGAGGGTAAGAGGAACTGGAAGAACTTGGATATGAAGCTGGGTCTCTGGGTTGTTTTTTTCCTGCTGTGGCAGAGATGGACTGAGGGGGTGGGAGGTGCAGAAACGCTTGTGGAGAAGAGTTGGGTGTCTGGAGTGGGTTTCCATGTGAATACAGCATGTCTGAGAGATAGTCCTGCTTAGAAGCTGAGGGCTTGTGGTTTATTCCACGGAACGGACCAAGAGGAGTTTGGTCTCAAGGACTAGCTCCATGTTCTCTTGGGACTGAAAGGAGATGGAGACTTTCATGGTCTCAGGGTCACAGAGAGACATTTGTCAGAGCTCATGACCTGGCTGAAGTGTCACAGAATCACAGGACATTAGGGATTGGAAGGGACCTCCAAAGATCACCTAGTCCAACCCCCTGCCACAGCAGGATCACCTAGACCAAGTCACACAGGAACACGTCCAGGTGGGTTTTAAATGTCTCCAGAAAAGGAGACTCCACAACAACCCTGTGCAGCTTGTTCCATTGCTCTGTCACCCTCACCATGAAGTTCCTACTGATATTTATATGGAACCTCCTACAGACGCTTGAATCACCGTGTCTTTCAGAGGTCCCACACACAATGGCAGGTCTCTTTTGATTGAAGTCAATATTTCCAGACCTGGAGGATGTTTTTCTGTCTTTCTGGCTGATTTTCTACTGCTGTTCATCAGTTCCTACAGCCAGGATGCACCAGAGTAAGAAATGACTCCAAGTATGGCCAGTACAGGGTTCTCACCACAGTTTTCATTGAAGCTTTTTACCAGACAAGGAGTAACCCGCATGCCTGTCCCCAACACAAATACAGAACCATCCTGCATCGAGACACAACATCTGCTGTTTGTCTTCAACTTTACTTTTCACTTGTCCTGTAGGTCACACAACCTACTGCAGGGCAGAGGGTAATCCCCACAAAACTCCAGGCAACACCACCTTTGAAAGCTGATGTCAAATGCTAAAGCAAGAGGCAAGGGCAGGATGTCAAGAGAAAATTGAAGGATTATTTTAAGACCAAACTGGCTAAAAGCTAATTGTAGGACAGACCCAGAGGTGCTTTCACAGCTGCCTATTATTATAGATTCTTTTAATCGTCAATGCTCATTGCTAATTAGGGCTTAATGAATTCCAGGACCTCAGAAGTGCATTCTGAAATGAGTACAAGGCATGCTCACAGCACAGATTTATCTGGGCCAGCAGATCCTTCCCAACTTAGTAAGGGAGGATGGCTTGCACGCTCCTGAGAGCACGGCTTATTCTGCAACTCCATGTTTAAAAAAATAAACTAATTCATCTAACTTAGTTCTTCTATTAGAGAGGTCACAGGCAAATTAAGAGATGAAAACACTTGATTATGTAAATGAGACCTCATAACTCCTTGTTGTCTTCTGCATCTCTCCTCAGTTCCTCCTGCGGCACAGTGTTTACAAGATGTGAGTAAATGGTACCCATCACAGAATCACAGAACACTAGGGGTTGGAAGGGACCTTGAAAGATCATCTAGTCCAATCCCCCTGCCACAGCAGGATCACCCAGACCAAGTCACACAGGAA
>JAOXOE010000862.1:2793676-2817943 GCA_028565055.1 Phoeniculus purpureus | reverse complement strand
CAAGACCTTGGGCAAAGAGAGAAAAACAAGGCTGCTGGGGGAGGGTTGGTTTCTTTTTTACCAGGCAAAGGGATTCCCCGACACAACCCAGGTGCTTGGGCAGCATAAAATCCACACAGAGAAAGGCCAGAAATACCCCCCTGGCACCCTAAGCCACCCCCAACCCACCCCACTTGGCAGCGATCGCTCCCAATGGTCCTCCATGGCGGGTGGGTTGTTGTTCGTGTATTTTTTAATATATATTTTATTTTTTTTAAGTCCCTTTTAAAATTCTTTTTCCCCTCTATGGGATCCCTCTCACGTTGGGTGGGTGAGTGAGTTCCTATTTGAGGACCCACCACCTCCTGTCGAGCTCAAACCAGGAAGGAGGGAGCCGAGGGCTCAGTTCTGCCTGGATGGCGGGCGAGGCAACGGCGGGCGTGAGGAACCGGAGGGGGCCGGGCTGGTGGGAAAAGAGCCCAGAGGGGTGGAAGAAAAACCATCCAGCTCCCCAGGCCTTTTGTTTAACCTGCATCGATGCATAGCAAAGTCTTGCTTTTTAATTTTATCCCCCATGCTCAAGCCCAATGGGGCATTTTCGAGCCCAATGGGGCAACTTTGTGGAGCGAGCGGTGTTGGAGGTTGGGTTATTTTTTCGAAGGGGAGGTGGCGGGCTCGTCCCGCGGCTCCCAGTGCAGGAATTCCTGCCAGCTCGCCTTTGTGCCAGCCTCCGTTGGCCTTGGGTGTCTCGTTCGGATGGAGCCTGGCATCCAGGCACCGCCCATTTCTTGGCATTGAGCTGCGAGGAGAAGGAAAGGGGAGAGAGCGAGCGAGAGAAGGGGGGAAAAAAAAAAGCTGTCTCACTCAAACTGGCCTTTCTCGGAAAAGGATCCTTCCCCGATGATTGTCCGGATAAGCGGAGCTAAATCCAGCCACCACTCAACAACAAAACCACTCTCTTCCACGGTGCGTCTCTCTTGCTGCCTTGGTACGAAATCGAACCTCACTCTTAATTTTGGTTTCTTTTTTCTTCTCTATTTTTTCTTCTCTTTTTTTCATCCGTGCGGTTGGGGTTTGGGGTTTTTTGGGGGGTTTTTTTTTTGCCTTTGACTTGAAATAATATTTTGCTCCCCGCAGTTGCTCAGGTGCTTTGTTGTTGCTGTAACCTGCCTTCTACCCCCCAAAAAAACCCCTTCCCGGAGAGTCCTCCGGGCCTTGGTGCTCAAACACCCGACTTTAAAATCGGTTTCCTATAGGAGGGATGTGTGGCAGATAGGCAGGTTCCTACGTGTGGCGCTTGGAGTGGGACTGGAAGGCGATTTCCCTCCCTGCCCTCGCCCCGGGACATCCCCAAGAGGCACCCGGAGCTGGACGCATGTTGCTCGGGTGCTGCTTTAGTTCCCCACTGGGCTGGGTGGTCGAGAAGGGAAAGAAATATGTCGAATCATGTCGGATTTGCAATTCAACATGGCAGCCGCAGCTAACGTGGTGGGAGCTCCAAGCGGAGCGGCGGGCACGGGTACGCGTGCTCCCAGCCAGCCATGCCAGCGTTGGGGGGGGGTGCAAGGAGAGACAGGGGAGGGTACTCAGGTGAAGTCTAAGGAGGATGATGATAATTTTACTTCTTTTTTTTTGGAGGGGGGGGAATGAGTTACACCAGGATCAATTTGGGAAGGAGGGAACTCGAGCGGTTCGATTTTGTCAGCGTTAACTATTTAGAAGCTGGCTTGTTTCTCGCGCTGGCATGGCGTGCCAGGGCGGGCACCAGGGCTGAGGAGATGCCTGGGAGATGCCTGGGAGTGGGGCGAGAGGCTCTGCCAGTCCCGACAGGCGAAGCTGGCTAAGAGAGTGCTCCAGTGGCAGAGCAACGATGGCCTTTAGGCTTTGGAGATGGGTTGAGCTGTGTGCTGCTGGGAGGAAGCTGCTTTGCAGAGGCATCGGGACAATTAATGCAGCTGCCCAGCCCCTCGTGGTGGTTCGCGCCTCTCCCCTCGCACCGGGGTGAGATTTGGCAGCTCTGCACCGAAGCTCTTCCAGGTCCGCCTGGCCGTAACCGAGCTGGGGGCTTTGGCCCCAGCACGTGCGAATCTGCCCTCTTTCTGTCAAACTTAATTTAGGCCCCTTTGGGACACAACAAAAGCAGCTTGTTTGCAGGGCAGGGTCCTCTCACCAGGCTGCTGGGGCACTTCACAGGAACTCGGGAGCCATGAAAACCACCCCCCCACCTCTTCCTTCACAAGTTTTTCCTCCTCTTTTCCCCCCCTGTCTGGCTTCCCTGTTCCTGCACCCAAACTCCGTCTTTCAATACCTGACTCGTGGCCCTACAGTACAGCCTTCGAACTCGAGGCTTCGAACTAGCGGTCCCTACTTCACCTCCGTGACCCACCAGCCTGTACTGGCTGCCTGGGCACACCCCCGAAACCTCCTTGCCTGCCCCTCACACCTCCCGGCGATGCTGTCCTGGCTGTTGCTCGTCACTCTCGCCCCACAGCCTGCTGCATGGCCTCAGGCAGCCCGGTCTGGTAGCCGCAACCTCTGAACCTTGCTGCTCGCTGGTGTGTGGCTCGGCACAAGATCCCACAGCCCCCGTAGCTGGTTTGGAAGCTGAAACTCCTGTGTTGCAGGAGCTTGGGGCACAAAGGTGCCAGGACAAGCGTTTTGCTCATCCCTCCAGCTTTCTCCTCACATATTATTTATACAAACTGGGGCTGGGGGGAAACCAGCCTTTTCCCCGCTTTGTTCCCAATCCCTATTGCTTGTCTGGGAAAAGCTGGTGGAGGGTAGGTGTAAAAAAACCTGCTGAGGCTCCAGCAGGCGGGCAGCTCAAGAGGAGAAAAAGTCTGAACTCAAGTAAGACGCTTCTGACGTGTCCTAAGCAAAACATCTGGCACCGCTGGAAGAACCATCCAGCCAAGGGACGCAGCTGGTTTATTCCACACAGCTCACAGCAGAAATAGGGCCCAAGCTTCCAGAACATGGCTCAGCAAAAAGGATGAATTCTTGAAATAGGGAGTTGGATCTTTCTGCTGTTTATTGCCTTGGAATCCTAAATCTGTTCTGGGGCTTCTCTGGTGTGAGCTCTGCTCCATCTCCAGGAGACCAGGAGCTTTTCTGCTGGGCTGGAGTCTCATCCGGCTGCTCTAACCCCCAGCAACCGGCAGAGCCACTCGGGATTTGCGCTGACATTCCTGGGAACAGGATCGGACCTCCAGGTTTGTCGAGGGTGGCTCTGGGAAATTTCCTTTCCTTAAAAGGGCCACGTTTGGCCAAGGCCGAGTTTGGATTGTGATTTCCTTTTTTTTTTTTTTCCTTTTTCCTTTTTAAAAGAAACAAACAACCCAACAAAACCCAACCGAAAAAACAACTTGGAGCAAAACTTCCCTTGGGGAAAACTGCCTGGGCTAGAGCTGCTGAAAACTGTGTCCCTGTCTGCACCAGCCAGACCTGAGGGAGGTTCACCCCCTCCTCCATCCACTGACCACTTCTGGTGGGGAAAGGAGTGGGGTAAAAGGCAAGCAGGCTGAATTTGGCCTCTGTGGGTTCCATCCCACAGCCTTCCCACTAATTGCTGGGGACACAAGGTTAATGGGATCCTTGTAGAACCACATGCAAGGGAGAGCTTCATGCCCTATAGGGAACATAACAGCATCCAGCGGTACCCAGATCTGATTCACCCACCATGCCACCCCATAGCTGCTCCTCGGAAGAACAGATTTCATTTCTCTTCCTTGCTGTGATCTTTTTTCTCTCTCTGCTGTCTCTTTCACCCCCTGATTTCCCCCCACCTTCTGGTTTGTTACGGTGGAGTTGCTCATGGCTACTGTTTATCTTTGACTGCGGTGAAAGGTGAAGTCAGAGAGGACAAAGCGAGGTGGCCGGTTCGTTATTGTCAGGTTGCTCTTGGGCACTGAGCTGTGCTGCCTGGCTTCGCCCTCAGGAAGCCCATGGAGGCTACTTCACGCTGGGTTTGGCTGCTTGGGTTGCTCACATGGTGGTCCTGGCCATGCAAAATGTAAGAGAAGTAGCCCAGCGAAGGGCACAACCAACCTGCTGTGGAGTCCGAGAGGTAGGTACCGTATCACTGTGATGATGACAGCCAGTACCACCCCATTCGTAACTGCCCATGGTTTTAGGAGGTTCGTAGCCAGGCTCTGGGGTGATGGCTTTGCAAGCACCTCTCCTCCTCATCCCTACCAGTGCTGTTGTGTCCTGAGGCTGCTGCCAGCACATCAGTGTCACTGTGCTGCTGGGCTCGGGGACTGAGGACCAGCCAAAGGGAGAAGGCCATGATCTCAGGGCAGCCCTGGCTCATGCAGAGCAAGGCAGGAGGTTTCTAGTCAGCTGCAAGACCATGACAAGCATTGTGCTTCTTCCTCTGTGAGGAAGTCATGGCTTTGACTTGGTCAGCTGCCCAGATGGGACCTTGAGAGTCTGGTTTGTATTCACAATATGACCTTTGCTGGTGTTTTAATGCCAGGTGTGGAGGACTGAAGCAGCTTCAGGTAGGCAGGGAGATTGGGAGTAACACCAAGCATTCAGGGAGTGGCTCTCTTTTTCAGTCTTGGCTTGCTTGGCATTCTGAGGGGAATGGAGGTCACAGGGGCAGCATGTGGCATTCCAGTGTGTGGAGCCAGGATGGCTTGGGAGCAAGCAGCAGGATGAGAGCAGGCTGGTTTGCTTGCAGTGAGCTTAACAACAGAAGCCTGAGGGCTAGGAAAGGAGGCAACTGGCCAGGAAAGGACAGAAGGTCCTCAAACAGCCTGACTCAGAGCAACAGCTCAAGTGAGAACATTTTTCGAGTAGGCTGCATGTCTCATGTGGAGACTCTACCAAAAGTCAGATTGGGGACCAATACTAACATGATCAACAGGTTGAATTTCTGCTCCTCTGCTCCCAGGGCTCCTGATTGTGGGAGAAGGATTGGGCTGAGGCCCTGGGAGCTGAGCAGCCCCACAAGGAGCTCAGTCAGGATCATCCCTCCAGCTGTGCTGCCTTGGAAACCCATCACGGTGGCTGAAGAGAGCTGGGATAGATGCAGAAGGACATGGGTAGAGTCACAGAATTGTCCTATCATTTAGGTTGGAAAAGACCTTTGAGATCACTGAGTCCAAGAGGATTGTGCTCCATTCTCTGAGCTAGCTCTGCACAAAAACTAAGCAGGCGATGAAACCCAACTGCTCAACACGTTTCAGTTTGCAGGAATAAGAATACAGATAAGGTGTCCAACATCACCTCCTAGTTCAGCCTGGCCAGTTGTCCCACAGCCTGCTGAGGGGTTGCCTCAGCTATTTTAAATCTGCAAAACCACCGTCACTCCCTAGCTCCACCAGCCACACGCTGTTCAACACACACCAGAATCCAGCCCAGAAGAGGCTGCGTCTCAGCAGAGTTCTGGAGATACACAGTGTGTTCAACCCCCTCAACACTTGCTCTTGAGAGCCCTGAAATCTTCCTAGCTGTTTAGAGTGGTGGCAGCAAGAGAAAAGTCCAACAACGAGCTCTTAGAGTAGGAAATCTGAGCTCATTCTGAGGGTACTGAGACAGGGAGGTTTGTCTGCTCCATCCCTGAAAGTGTCCAAGGCCAGGTTGGATGGGGCTCTGGGCAACCTGGTCTGGTGAGAGGTGTCGCTGCAGGAGGCTGGCACTGGGTGAGCTCTGAAGTCCCTTCCCAACCCAAACCAGTCTGGGATTCTATGGTGGAGGCTGCTCCAGCCAGGGGCTGTTGCTGACTTGGGGCTGGGTCCAGCCATGCCTGAGCATGTGGGAACTCCCATCTGGATCTCAGTGCTGCAGTGTGAGCCCTCCCCTGCCCAAGGGATTAGCCAAGATGTGATTCCCAGTGCGGGGGAAGGAGCTAATGAACAGAGACAGGATAACGAAGCAGGTAAGGGCTTCCTGTCCTTTAGGGCTCAGGAGGAAATCCTGCAGCTGGTGAATCTGGATACGATTAGTGTCCGTTTCTCCCTGTGTAATCAACCCATCTGTTCATCCCTGCGCATCAGCAGCGCACGCCCCGTTGCAGGCAGATGCCCCCCGGGCACTGTTTTCAGCCGTCTCTGCCATGGCCACTCCAGGCAGGCGGAGAACAAGGCTCGCTCTGAGCCACGGACGCTGTGACGGCGTCTGCTCGCTCTCCCCGCTGGGCTCAGCGACGCAGGCCAGGCTAGAGGGATGCCCAGAGGAGCTGTAGCCAACAAACTGCCTACAATTGCTGTGAGCAGCAGGACCAAGCCCAGGAAAAGGCTCTTCTTTGTGGGGGGAGGGCAGATGTCTGATCCAGAGGGCTTTGAACGAAAGTTCAAAGAGATCGCTGTAACGCGCTGATAAGCTCGGCTTTCCAGACGCTGCCTGCTCGCCATGGGCCGGCAAAGGTGGATTATGTTCGGCTTGTAAAAGCTTCTTCATCAGCTGGGATCCTGAATATGGGTTACACATGGGGTCACGGAATGGGCTGGGTTTTCAATCCTGCTTGCTAGCTGCTGATGCGGGACCCCTGGGATTCATTCAGCCTTCTTTCCCTTGGCAATCTTCTCCAGGCACATGGCAGCCCTGCCCTGGCTTGCAAATGCCAGGCCACCAGCCAGGCTGGGGCTGAAATGAAGCCTGAGGAGGAGCTGGGATGAGGATTGGTGCTTTTTCATAAGGCAGTGGCTCAAACTTGTGAGGTCCTTTAGGGTTTTCTGAAAGGTCAAGCTTGCTGACAGAGTCAGGGCAAAATCTAAGGGTTAAAATTCTCCAGTCCTGGCATTCTGTTCACTCAAACTGCATCAGCTTGGCAGAGAGGGACCTGGCAGTACTGGCTGACAACTGGCTGAACAGGAGCCGGCAGGGTGCCCAAGTGGCATGAAAGGCCAATGGCATCCTGGGTTGGATGAGCAATAGTGTGGCCAGCAGGACTAGGAACGTCACTCTCCCCCTGTACTGGGCACTGGGGAGGCCTCCCCTTGAGTATGGGGGCAGTGTTGGGCCCCTCACTTCAAGAAAGAGATTGAGGGGCTGGAGCACGTCCAGAGGAGCAACAAGGCTGGGGAAGGGACTGGAAGGAAAGTCTAATGAGGAGAGGCTGAGGGAGCTGGGGGTCTTCAGCCTGAAGAAGAGGAGACTCAGGAAGGACCTTCTCCCTCTCTGCAACTCCCTGAAGGGAGGTTGGAGTCAGGTGGGGGTCTGGCTCTTCTCCCCAGCAACTAGCACCAGGACAAGAGGGCAGGACCTGAAGCTGCCAGGGCAGGGTTAGGTTGGATGTTAGGAAGCCCTTCCTCATGGAATGGGGGATCAGAGCCTGGACTGGACTGCCCCAGGCAGTGGTGGAGTCCCCATCCCTGGAGGTGTTGAAGAACGGCCTGGCTGTGGCCCTTAGTGCCCTGGTCTGGCCACTGTGATGATAAGTCCTGGGCTGGGCTGGATGAGCTCAGAGGGCTTTTCCAGCCTCAATCATTCTGTGATTCTGTGACCTGCTCTTACAGTAGCTCTTACTGGTGTCACATTTAGTCATTGGAATGTCTTGAGGGACCGATTGTACTGCCCACATACGTAAGATGAAGATGGTCCCTGCCCAGAGCAGTTTACATGCTCAGCCCAGACCTCTCCTGTGGGGGGTGAGGTGTGAAGTGACCCGAGCACCTCAGCTTCTGCCATTCGCAGAGCACCAGGACGTCAGTCTCAGCCTAAAACAATCCGAGGAATGCACCACAGATTAAACATCTCATTGGCTTTCAAGGGGTGCTTGTTGCTTAACTTCTAAATGCAACCTGTCTTCAGCCCCTATTATACTGCTCTGGACTGCTCTTCGGGTCCTAAATCTCCCTGATTTCTGTTTGTTTTGGAACGGGCTGATTTACCACGAAGGAATAAATGAAAAGCAAAAGAAAACAGCAGCACTTGTTTGCATAGGGCTGACATTGTTCTGAGTTCTGCTGCTGCCGAAACAGAGACGATAAATCCTGCTCCCTGCGCAGAGAGAGAAGGGTTTGGGTGGTGGCTGTGTGCAAACAAGGGCCAGGGAAGATAAACAAGCAGAAAGGGATTGTTTTTCGGAAATGACAGTTGAAGATGGCCAATCAGCTGGTGGGTCAAAGCCAACACACCACCACCAATTAGCAAAGCCATATTGATATTATTTCTCCAAAGCATTTTCTGCAGCAACAAAGCAGGAAGAGAGATGGATCTGTTATGGTATCTGTGGTCAAACTTGGCTGCAATTAGGAATCTGTATAGTTTCAGTGTTGGAAAGGAGAGTTTTGGAAGAACTCTGCCTGTAGCAAATACAGCCACAGTTCCAGAAGGGGCTCAGCCTAAAGGGTGATGAAAATCTGTTGGTGACATTGTCAGAACTGGTGGAGGTGGGAACATTTGCTAATCCTGCTTATTTTAGGGTCCTGCTTTTAGCAGGAGTTCCTTTCTGAAGGAACAGCTCTGAACTCTCAGCTCTTCGCCGTCTAATACAATACGCACCTCAGGCTAGGCTGGGCTTGAAAGGGGGATGTGTTTTCCTGACTGTGAGGTTCTTGCCTGACTAATCATAATTTTCAGCTTCTTAAAGATGAGGCTTTTGCGTTGTGTAAGCGTGACACAGAAGGAGTGGCTGTGACACTGCCTTGTGCTTTCTTCTCCAGCTGGGGAGGAACCCAGCTAAACCCACAGAGTTCAGAGCTGGTGAAATTGTAGTGGAAGAATTTAGTTTCACATTCAGAAATCAAACTTGGCCTCAGTTCCCTGAGTAATCAAAAGTGTCAGAATTGCTCTTCCATCCTGGGGACTGTCTCACTCCTCAGGGTGACTTTTGGCCCCACAGGTTCTAAGTGGTTGGCTGTATTCACGCCCAAGCCAGGCAAAAACAACCTCCTTCAGCTGTGGTGGTTCCATCTCATCAGAAGTTTTCAGGACTAGGTTACAGCCTTCACTGTGGGGATGGACTTCACTGTTCAGTTGCCTCTGTAGGAACACAGTGCTGGAAGCTGCATGAAGTGGCCTTTGAATTAGTTCAGGACAGGCCAAAGCCTGAGATGGATGAGCTTGCAGGATTCATTGCAGCTGCTGCTCCAAGTCCAGTTTGGGATGGGTCCCACAGACACAGAAAGTGAAGCTGCTTCTCAGAGAGGTGAAACTGCCTTGGGTGTGCAGTCCTCTAGAGCAAGGTGGTGTATCAGCCACCAACAGAGTGCTGGGCATGCACCAAAGAGACCAGCAATGTTGTCAAGCCCTTGAGCGTCTCCACTTCCTTGGTCTGGAGCCTCAGAGCTGTGATTGTAAGGAGAAAGTCACCTGCACCTTCAGCCTTGATGGAAGGGGCAGACAGGGAAGAGCTTGGCTGGACTCTGTGCTGTGGCACTGGTGTGAATAATGTAAGCAAGTTTAATTCTTTTCCCTCTGGCTGAGGACAAGGCATCCCAGCTGATAGGAACTGGGAGCCCATCCTTGTTAAAGTCAGTATTAGACTTAGACCTTCAGAAGATCTACTGCCACAAGCAATTCCATTGTTCAATGCACATTTGGTTAATTAGTACGTTAACTAATTAACTTTCTCAGCATTCCAGGTAGAGAGGCTCTATCTCCCAGAGGAGGAAAACAGAGCCAGAGTGATTCACTAAGAGTGGATGGAGGATCTCAGCAATGCAGCTGTTAAATCTGGATTTTAGCCTTCCCAAATGACTTTGTAGTTGCTGCTGTATCTTTATGCACATAGCTGCCAAGAGATGGAAATGGAGGAGTCCTAAAGACTCCCAAAAGAGCCCAGTGAGGAAAGGTGCTGCTGGACAAACTTGGAGAAAAGAATCCACCCAAATACACCCAGAGAAGGCAGTCTGTTTCATCCACCAGCTCACATCAGCTAGGGAAAACAGCTCGTGTCATCCCTCCCATTCACAAGGAAAGTATTTCTCATCAGCAAATGAACAAACCCCCTTTGCTTCTTACTCACATTTTCATCCACTCTAAATTCTGTGAGCCAGAAGCAAAAAGGATGGTGTGAGGAGGAGAGAGCACGTGAGAGATGGTGGTGGGGCTGTATTTGCGTGGGCTCACTGGGATGCGAATAGACCAGCAGGATAAGACCTGAAGAGACTCCAGCAAACAGCCAGAGGGAAAGCTTTGATGCTAAGGAAGTCCACCAGCTCAAACACATGACAAGGAGCAGCTGATTTCCACAGTTTTACATCGTGGTAGGAAAAAACCCACTGAGCTAAAGCACAAGGATAGAGTTCTTTGGCTTGCAGGACCCATGACAGCATCACAGACCCTTTCTCATGAGCCTGGATCACAAACTGAAATGAGAGTCTTGTTCTCCCCACCCAGCCGTGATCCACAGGCAGACAATGTGCTTTGCTCTACCTATCAAACCACATTCCTTGGCAGCAAGTGCACGTGGGTAGAAGAATGAGAACCAGCTCCTGCATTCAGCAGTTAGTCCCTGAGGAAGAGGGTCTCCTGGGGTTTGACTAGGAGCTCACATACCTTACAAACGCGTTGCTCCTTGCTTTCACCCAGGCAGGAAGTCTATCACCACACTGGGAGCTTGAGCAGCAATATCAAGGATGTCCCTTCGCTGAGAGCTCTGGTGAGACAATAGCAGCAGCATCTGAAAGCAGAAAGCAGCCAGTCCTGGCAAAGGGACTCCTTTCACAACCAGATCTTCATCTATCACCAGTTTACCAGACACAGCAGCCCAGATCGGAGGCTACAAAAACACCAGCCCCTGCTCTGCAGCTTCTCCCCTGCCCCTTGCAAGGCTCCAGCATTTTAATCGCATTCAGCCATCCCTCTCCCAACACAAACCATCCCAGCTCCTTCAGTAACCTCTCCATTTGGGATCTCCTTCCCTGGCTTTTACAGTCAGATTCCTTCCCCTTCCCAAACTCTTGTTTATTCTTAAATTCTCTTTCCCACCTTTCACCCTGTGCACCCCTCCCCAGAGGGCTAATGCACTGACTAAGTAACTGAAGGGTTACACGCGATTTCGTGTGGGCTATTAATATCTGCAGCAGCCCCAGCCCCATGCACTTCCCTAATCCCCTATTTCCCCATCTCAGGACCCAGCAGGAAGGTGCTGCCTAGCTGGTCCCAGAGCCTCATTACTGGGAAAGGCAGAACAACCTTTTGTGTATCTTGTCCTGCCTGGTTCACAATCAGTTTTCATGTAGAATAAAGATAAAAATAAAATTCCCAAGCTTGTTTAGGGTTTTTTTAGACGAGGCTATTTTGGGGCCAGAGGAGCTGAAACGGTTTCTCATCCCTAGATCCTAACGGACATGCTGCATGTGGCCATCCCTTGACCTTTTCCTATGAGCATCTGGAGCCCTTCGCTCGTTATTCCGCAAACTGCCTCAGGGCTTTTCCTGGAAAAGCATTGCACAAGAGTCACAGAAAGTTAGGGGCTAGAAGTGACCTCGAAAGATCATCTAGTCCAACCCCAGAAGCGCAAAACTCTTCCAGCGTAAAGGCTTTCAGGGAACCTCACCTTCCCAAAACCCCACAAAAATAAACCAGGCGTAAATCTCTCGAAACCCTTCACAATTCCCAAACGATGAGGTTCATGTGAAGAGCATAAACCTACCTCTGAGGATTTCCAGCTCCCCATGGAGAAGTCAGGGTGGGCAGGCACCTGATAAGAGGGGTTTTTTTACAGGTGGGGCTTATTTTCAGGGACAATTTAATAAGGTTAATCAATCACAGCAAATTACTGAGCAATAAATCCACAGCAATATCCACTTGGAGGCCTCCGGTTACTCTGCAGGAAGCTGGTGAGGTTTGGATAGGAGAGAACAGCAGTTATTAAAAAAATCTTGAGATTGTAGGTTTCTTCACAGGGTAATTCAAACTGTTAGCATCATGTTTCTGCTTCTGAATTAGTCTGCAGAGAAACTGCTGTCCCCACTGACTGGATAAAGCTTAGCAGGTCCAGCCTCCACCGCTTAAATTTATCCCACATGAATATGCCACAAAGTCCAATTAACGAGCTTCCTTACAAGATTTTCCTACAAGATCTGCAGCAGCTGCTGGGTTTCGGCATTTCCAGTTCCCTGTGTCTTTAGGGGATAGGGCTTGTGACTGGGAATTCTTACCCATCCTAAATCCTGGGAGTAATCCTGGTTGTTGTCAGCTGCCTCACTTTGAGAAGCAGAAAGCTTGAGGGGTGTTTCACTGAGGTCTGCCCTTGCTGGGTTCTCTCACGCAAGGTTGTGAGGTGCTTGCCTTGCTCTAAAAACCTTTTGTCTGGTTTTGGTCAAGACTTGAAGGGATTTAACCTCTGTGGTAAAGGGTGGGATTTGTCTCTACGGCTTGTTGGCTTCTTCAGTAAGGCCACTGGCTAGGAGCTCAGCCGTGTACTTTTGGGAGAAGAAGATTGAGAGAAATGCTTCTCTAGTCCCTCAAGCCCTGGGTGCATGGTCTGGACAGGCAGTTGGGGTGTTCATCCATGGAAGGGTAAGAAGACAGATCAGTTGTGGAGCTCATGAGATGCTTTGCAGGTGGTGAGGTGCTGCTGGAGAGAGACACTCAGTTGCCAGGCAGCAGCAGGGCTCAGCCCCATCCCCTCTGCTTGCCCAGCCTTTGGTGTGACTGGAAGGATGGTGACACCCCATTTTACACACAGGTATGAGCAGCTGCCCAACCCATGCCCTGCTGTGCTGGAGAGTGGAGAGGTGTCATCACAGACCAGCCAAGACCCTGTATGGCTTCAACCGTGTGGCTCTGTTTCCGAGACAGCTTGTTCGGACAGGAGGGAGCAAGGAGACCTCAAACTGCTCCTCCCCAGATCTCCTTGCTGCAGGTGCTGTTAGGATCTGAGTTGCAGAGTGCATGCTGCTGCTGAGCTGCTGTCCCCAAGGCCTCCTAGCCCGCTCCGGGTTCCTCTCCCCTCCCCGCGGGTGCTATTTACACCGTTTCCTGCCCAGGGAAGTTCAGGAGTTTGACGATACTGGGTTGGTTTCCGCTCTCCTGCCTGGCTCCCGCTAGGAGCTCTTGCAGAGCCCAAGCCCTGTGGTGCCAGCAACGGCCAGGCAGGACCCTGCCCATGCCAGTGGCTACCATGGAGCTGCCAGCCAGGCAGGTGCCAGGGGAGGAAGCAAAACCCATGCTGAGGGCTGGAAAAGCTGACCCCACATACGTCCCTCCACATTGGTCCTGCTGCAGGGCTGGATGGGACCGCTCAGCCCCGGCGGGAGGAAGGGAGAGCGCGCCCGGGCATCGCTGCAGAGCTTTTGGGTTCCTGCCGAATCGACACCCTCCCCTCTCTCTCCCTTTTCCCTTCCCCCATCCTTCCCGTGCACTCCCGCCTGGCCCTCATCTCCCCTCCCTTCCCTTCTCCCTCCCATCCCGCAGCAAACAAAATGGCTGCTGCATGGCCATTTTGTTTTCCGTCTGGAAAGGGGGAAGCCAGGACGCTGGGACTTGGCTCTTTTTTGGAGGCTGCGGCCATGTTCGAGCCCAACTCTCCCGTCTCTACGTGGCACCGGCTGTAGCGAGAGAGAGAGAGAGAGAGAGAGAGAGGAAAGAAAAAAAAAAAGGGGAAAAAAAAAGCCCTTTTGGAACGAGACCAAAGTGAGAGGCAGAGAGTGGGTAGTTTTGGCGTTTGTTGAGCCCTGAAAACGCCTGGAATTGCCAAACTGAGCTTTTGTATTAGCAGCGTAGGGCTACTCGGTGCAGGCAGAGTCGCCGGGCTGCACGGTATAGCCGGACGGAAAGGTTTGTTCGCTATATTCAATAAAACAGCCCTCCTTTCTTCTGTCTTTCTAAAGTACCAGAGAGCACTGTTGTCTAATTTGTTTTTTGGACGGGCGGATGGTTTTACACATCGGCTTGGTATGATCAGAGCCGGTCATCGCCGGACGGTAGCATTTTAACCTGTTGTGTGTCCTCTTGCTTTTTCTCGGTGGATGAGATCCGACCTTTCCACAGGTCCAGCAGTGCCTGCATTGAGCTGATGAGATCCACAGGATCTATTTTTGGGGATTTTTTTGGTCATTTTTTTGGTGGTTGTTTTTTTTTGTTGTTTTCAAAGGGATTTTTGGTTTCGTTTACAGCCTTCTCGCCTTGAAAGTTTTCGTCTCGGGAGGACAAAAATCTTCATTTAAATATTAAAAGAAATAGCTGTTCTGGGCTTTTTTTGTTTGGTTTTTCTGAAGCCCTCGCTTTTCTTACGTGAGGATGGAGCCGTACGGTGGTAACAGGCTGTTTACTGCTCCGGCGGGTGTATCCTGCACACGTTAAGGTGCGATACACAACACAGACGCCATCGACAGTGACATGCCCTGAAAGTTTAAGGGAACTTGGTGGTGTTACCGTATAATTCTGCGCAGAAGCAGGGCAGAAATACCAGAGCGTGCATCAAATAAAAGCAAAACCTTTTTTTTTTGGTAAATTTTTCTTCTTTTTGTAATTTTTTTTTTTTAAAAGACTTCTGCGTTTCCTTCAGTAGCCTTGGAGTTAGTAGTCACGTCTCTTCGTTCGCGGATGCTCGGAGGAGCAGATCTCTATCCAGTGGCATAAGGGGGGATCGGGCTCTGATGAGGCATCAGTGTTGGGGTGATCGTCCTCCCGTTCCTTAAGAGGCTGCCTGGAGATCTGGAGCGCAGGAGACTCAGAGAGGAGCTGGGAAGGAGAGCAGAAAGAGGGGAAAATCACTTTTCTTGCACAGAAAGGTATTTGCCTCCATCTCTGCTTTGCTTGCTTGCGAACGGACAAGGTAGAGAATCGCACGGGCGATGGTGGTCCCGGAGCTAGGGCTGCACGAGCAGGCGCTGGGTGGGTGGGTTGTTCGCTTTGCAAATTAAAGGGTTTTGCCCCAAACCTTCACTGGGGTGGCTGTGACCTGCGAATCTTTCATGAGCAGCTTTTGAGCTGACCATCGAGAAGGAAAACAGTGTTAATGGAAGAGCTTTATAGAATACTACAGGAAAGGGTCTTCTTTAGGTTTTCAACCTATAGAATTGAGCGTGGAGCGGGTAAAAACAAACGAAACAGGTGGTTTTTCTCGTATATCTCTCGATTTTCAGTGTTGTGGAGAATATACAGAGCGCCCCTTTGACCTTGATGGCAAAAAAATTCTGTGCTTTTCTTTTTTCTTCCCTTTAGGTGAATGTGAATTATACACTAACGTACGAGGAAAATGCGCAAACGTATAGAGAAACTATTTAACAGCAATTTTAGTATCGTATTTGCGAAGGTTTAACGAGAGATAAGTCCTGTTACAGCTGCTGTGTTAGAGAGAACAATACCAGATTCATTAGTGATGATCCAGATGTTTATAAACATCTGATAGGGCTCCAAACAACCCTAATGAGCAGCTGTTTATTAAGATACCTGCTAATTGTTTAGTAATGAGTGATATGAAATCCTACCTACACCATTAAAAAAGCAGAGGGGAGAAGCATCGCCAACAGACCAGGGCTGTTGGAGGAATTAAATTCAAATATTTTAAATTCCATTTCCCTTTCCCTATTCACAGCCCCTTCGATTAACTGTTTTGAAGGGTGATTTTTTTAATACCGATTTAATATCGACTCCGGGATCGGGCGCCTGGGAAGACCCTCGGCCACTGCAGCTGCCCTGGGAGGGTCTCCGGCCTCCGAGACGTTAAAGGCAACTTGTCCCCATGGCTAGTCTGGCAAGTGTAGTTTATTTTTGTTGCTTTCCAGTGGCTCAGGGTGCAGTCATGATGGTTTTTTGGGGCTGTTTGCTGCTTTTTCCGTGAGCAGGGCTCCCCGCACGGCTCCGTGCGGGGAACGTACTGAGAACAGGAGCTACCGAAAACCTTCCCCGGTTCTGTTTGTTTTCACCTGTTTTATGCTTTGAGGGGTTATTTGTGGTTCAGTTTTGGTCTGGTTGCTGTTTGTTCCCCGCTCCAGCAGCGGGCGAGGACGAGGAGCCAGGCTCCGGCACTGCCCCAGGCAAACCCAAGGGAACAAAATGGCCGCCCGTCAGCCATTTTGTGCCCCGGCTGCCGCCTGGCCGCACCTCAGCCATGGCCGCCTCTGCCCCGCGCCAGGAGCCTGAAAAGCCTGTTGGAGACGCAGGGCCCCGCTCTCCACCGAGCGGCCCTGCCCGTCCCTGGCGCCGGTTGGCACCGGGGCCGCGGCTGTACAAAGGCTGAAAGCAGCGTCTGCTTTTAAAAAGGAGCGACGTCGTTGTTTTATGGCTTCCTCCTCCCTCCCTCCCTCCTTCTCCCCCCCCCACCTCATTTTATTCAGTGCTCCTTAATAAACCAGATCAGCTCCTCAAAGCTTCGGAGCCTTTCCAGCTACTTTCCATGTTAGCGGCAGAGATTTGGCCAGGTTCGGGCATCTCTGGGCTGCGGATGCTTCAGAAATGTTCAGAGGGGCATCAGCACGGCTTGTCCGTCCGATCTGCTGGCCATCACGAGCCTCCCCGAGCCCTGCTAACCAAAGAACGGTTGTAGGTCGCCTCTCTCCCTCCTCAAAGGGAGTTGGAAAGCTGGACTGGAAATGCCAGGTTTTTGCCAGCCTGGAGGATTTTGCTGGAAGAACCTGATTAATCCTTGACCCGACAGTTTCCCTCACCCCTCCAGGCACCTCCGGACAGCCGAACGGTGCTGCGGCACATGCCAAGCACAGGAAACCTCTACAGAGTCCCTTGTAGAGCCTGACCAAGCAAAAATCACCCAAATTTGCCCAGTTTTGAAGGATTCGTACGAATGTGGACGGGAAATATTGTGGAGCCACTACTGTAAGGTCTAAACCCCAACATTTTCTGTTCAAAGAGGTCCCAGTTCTTAGCAGTCATGCAGCCAAAACCCTTCAAAGCGGGGCTTAAACCACTGAATAGACAGCGAGAGGCTTTGGGGTCCAGGATTCTGACTCCTGCTGACCCTCTTGGCTGTTTTATGCCGAATTCTGCATCACGTTCAGGCGCTTTGAGACTCAAGCTCCAGCAGCAACATGCTGGAAGGGAAGGCTGGGTGGCTGGGAAGCAGGGCTGGAACGCAGCTTGCTTTGGCGATCGCCGTGGGATTTTTCACTGAGAATCTGGCTAGAGACAGAGTTTGCACAAACCTTATGGCTGCGTGGCTATATGACTAATTCATAATGCCTCTCTGAGAAACCCCAGCGGGGTTTTACCACGGAGCCGCTACCCAGGATGCCTGTGATCTCCCCTCTCTCCCAGGATCTGTGATTCTCCTGCAGATTTAAAATGGAACGTCACTTTTCCCAGATGTATGGTAGATATTGGCCTGTCCTGACCTGTTTTTGCTGTCCCAGCTAAACCATTGCCCTGGCAGCATGACCAGACACTGGAGCACGGCTGGTTCCAGTGGTAGCTTTACTGTAGACTTAGTGTGTGATCTTTGGTCACTTCTCCTCCTTCTTTCACCATCTTTTCTCTTCATGGTTTAGACCACAAATCGTCCTGCTCTGGCAGGGGGATTGGACTAGATGATCTTTCAAGGTCCCTTCCAATCCCTGATGTTCTGCGATTCATCCAGGAGAGGGTTTTCAGTCATTGGAGCTCGTACAGCAGGTAGCACAAACAATTAGGACAGAGATCCTAAAGGTGCGATGGTTGTAGTGAAGGTAAAGGATTTCTAAACCCTCCTGTCTGGCTCCTTTCTTCACAGATCCTGGCGAGATCAGGACTGCAGAGTCAGCAGCTGGGTATTCCCAAAACCTATACTCATTAAGGCAATTATTATAATTAAATCTCCTGTTTTCAGGATTACTTATAGAAGTCAGAAGGGATTTTTTCTCTTCTTCTCCTCCTCCTCTCTCCACGAATAATTAGATCTATGGGAACTAGGAGTTATTTAATGTAATTTCCCACCCACGGTTTGAGGTTGGCCCCAACGCCTGTTCTCTGCAACGGTATCAAGAGTGACCTTTTAAATGCCTCGTCTATACATCTTCATTTTGTGCTTAAAATAAGTCACCAGATTGGGAACCGGGAGAAAAGTTTCTCCCCCAGGTCTGTTGCCAACAGTTTTTTCAGAGATGATGCTGTACGCATCGCCTGATTTGATCTTCTGGGCCACCCCCCTCCCCATGGAGGACCTTCTCAGTCCTCTACCATTGCAGCGACCGCTGGCTGTTTTCCCACCACGATCCCTCCTGCCTTCTGTGGCACCGCCTTAATTTTTGGGAAGCTGGAACAACAGTCTCTGAACTGTCCCTGAGAAGACAGCGGCCGGTGGCAGAGTCAATAGGTCTTTGAGCCTGCCTGTGTCCTCGGTGAAGCTCTGGCTGGTGTCGCAGGAGCTAAGGAGGGCTGTACAGCCTCTGCGCATCCCTTTCCCCGCCACTAAAACAGGGATGCAAGGCGCTTGGCACTGTGGATGGGCTGGGTACTTCAAAGCTATAGGAATCAGTCCTGCATCACGGGTTTTTTGACATTGCTTATATCCTGTCACACTAGGAGGGGCCCGGGCCAGATGGCCTGGCACAGTAGGTCATCCCTTGCGAAGGCTGAGTTTGTCAAAGGAAATTAAGAGAATTACCTGGACTGTGTTAGTGCCAGCGAGGACGACTTCCACGCAGCTCTGCAAGGGAACAGGGGCGCTTTCCAAACACGATGCGAAGATATCCGTGTCCCCCAGACTATCCTAAGCTCTCACCTCAAAGACCCCAGCTACAGTAATTCACCAGACCTTTGGGAATCTCTCTTAGCTGTGGAAGCACAGAGCATTAGGCAGCCATCACCTCTTTGGGTGCTTCTGCCTCTCCCACCACAGCACTCGGCAGATGTTTGGGTAGGCTGGAGACACATCCTCGTGGGAAGTCCTCCTCTGGGTCTCCGCTGTGCCCGCTGAATGCGACTACCGGTGGCTCCCTTTGCATTACCGCTTCCTTTAATCCGCGCGGGGAATTCTCTCTCATCTCAAAGGAACCTCACGCGTTCCTTTGAAACTACCAGCTTAATACCTTGCATCTGTATTCGGGCGTACAGAGCATGAAAAGAAAGTCTCAGAAGGTGAGCCAAGGGCTTGTGGGGAAGCCAGCGTGTCTCAGATCCATGCTAATATTGCCTGGCTGCGCTGTAGCATTAAAGGGACACCAAGCCTGCGCGTTGCACTCATTTGTTTAGGAAATGAGATCTGCCTTGATGTACTCGATACCATTACATCTGCAGCCTAAAAGCTTCCTTGTACTCGGTTATTTCTAATCTGCTCAATTCCCTGGAGCAGCTAAATTGATGGATTCTCTTATCTGGTCTGGCAGGTTTGTTCTAGATACGCTGTGTGCTCAGGAGGTGAGGTCAGCCTGGCGGTGGGTTCCTTGCTGTCGCTGCTGTTGCAGGAGAGCTGTGCTGCTGCACGTATGGCCCTGGGTTCCACGCGGAGGGCTGCTCCTTCTGTGAGCCCCTGGGTACATAAAGTTTGTGGCTGGCATCACTGCTAAGGTTTAAGCACTGAAGGAGGTTTAAAGGAGGAAGAGGCTGGGTATGCGGCTCCTTTTCCTGAACATCGTGAAATCTGATGAATTTTTGTGCATTTCTCTTCGCAGAATCGACAGTGCAGCCGACACCTGGATAAGGATCATCTCATCGCCTCCAGCTGCCGTGGTCCCAAGCTGTCCTTGAGGCTGAGGTAGTAGATTGAATAGTTGTGGAGTCCAATCCTCCCTTTGAGCTAACTATACAATCTACTGTCTTTCCTAAGGAGACAGTCAGGTCTTCAGCTCTCGTCACCTCCTGCCACACTGAGCCCGGATGCTGGTGGTGCAAGTAATGCAAAGTCAGCGGAGCAGTCCTGAATTGGGCAACACCTCTGCACTGCTCTGTGGAGGTGAGGTAGTAGGTTGTATAGTTTGGTGGGAGGGATTTTATCCCATTTCAGGTGATAACTATACAGTCTATTGCCTTCCTTAAAGAGCAGCAAAACCACCGGAGGACTGGCTCAGCCACAGAGCTCCTAAGGTATCACTTCTTCCTGGTGAGGATGTCAATGCTGTAGAACAACTTGGTGGGTCTTCTCTTACAGCACCAGAATTGTGATCTTCCAGGGACTGTCCTGTGCCTCAGAGCCACCTACTTAGAGAAAATCAACCTCCCTGTTTAACGGGTGTGAGAGAAACAACAAAATGGGTTGATGCATCATGTTTACTTCTGTTCATGTTTTTACAGGAGCTGGGCTCAAGCTGTGAAGGGTTTGAGTTTACAGTGGTTTTCTTGCCTGTCCCCAAGTCTGGAGGGGAGCAGATACTCTGGTACAAAGAGGGTAGATCTGAGCTTGCGGTTTAAGTTTGCTGCCCCCTGTTCTGCAGCCTTGGGTCGAGAATTAGATCCAAGAAGAGGCTTAGCCAGTGGCCTCAAAGCCCTGGGAGCTGATCAGGTTTGGCTGGCTGGCCCCTGCTCAGGAAGTCCATTCCGTTTTGGCCAAGTTCCCAGCTCTCTCATGGAATGGAGTTAGAGGGTGGTTCTTTCTGATTTGATAATCCATATCAAAGTAAGTCATAAGCAAACCCTGGCGAGGAGATTAAGGCTCCTGTGTACTTAGGTAGAATAAACCAACTATTCAGGCTAACACCCTGTCCTAGAGGGGAGGCAGGAAAGGAAGATGTGTGAGCCAAAGGGCAAGTCCTAATCCTTCCAGGTTCTCCCAGGCAGGTGGTGCTGTCATCTGACAGCAGGTACAGGAGAAGGCAGCAATGCTTCAGGGTACTTGACAAGGGACAGGGACTTGTTATCTCTTCTCTTCCTTAGGAGCAGATGGGACTACCCCTCTGCCACATCCCCAAGTGAGTAGGATCAAGATCATGAGTAGAGCTGTAACGTGATCAGGGCTGCATCCGTTCTGCAGGACTGAAGGACACCTCAGGCCATTATCACTCCCATCTCACTGTCAGGGAGATGCGCGAGATCTGAGACACCGGCGAGCGAGGGCAAGCAGGGGACACCTTCTCAGATGAAGCTGGAGAAAGAGAGCTGCAAAAGGAAATTGGAGCCCTCAAATTTCACCCTGAGCAAACCCTTGGGGAGAGCCAGACCTAGAGGCCAAGTGGGCCACGGGGCTCCCCAAAACCAAGCAGCTTGTTTAAGGCTCCTCTGCTTCCCCGGGTTGGGGCGTAGCTGCAGCGGGGCTGGGACGTGACTTCCTCAGGCTGGGCAACAGCTGGTGGGTGGGGATGCCGCAGTGTCTAGCGGTGAAGGAATGCAGCCCTCTGTCCATAAATCTGGCTCTACAGCAGTACTGGCGACTCACTGTGCAAAAACTACAGCTTGGTCCTCTTAGACACAGTATTATCCTCCAGCTGCTCGCTCGGGGCAGGGCTCCTACCCGCAAATTGCTCAGAAGGTACCAAAAATAGCACCACAAGCATGGGAACCGAGCAGCACATCCACTTGGTGTTTCGGAGGTATCCCCTAGAAAAGAATCCTGCGTGTCCCACGTGAAACCAGTTTAGTTCCCTCCGTTGCACTGGTGTTAACACAGAGAATCTCGAGTGGTGAAACTGTGAGCTGGAAGCCATGAATAAAATATTTCTGGAGATGTTATCTTGTGAAAATAAACTTGTTTTGACTCCACTGGTTTTTGATGTCTTTTCACTGCCTTGAAGCAAACTTGGCTGTTGCGTTGGGAACCTCTAAGAGGGGTGGCCAATGCTCCTTGCAGGTCACTGACCAGATGCTCTGTTTGACCAAAATCCTGAGCATGGAGGGGAAGCCACAGCCAGGATGTGATGAGGATGTGGGGTAGGTTAGCTGGCTGAGCAGCTGAGACCAGTTGTTTTGCCTGTCAGTTCATTATCTTCTCGGACAGCCCAAATGCCATCACAAACCCTGACCTGATTCCTTACCCTCATCCTGCTCAAGGGCTTCTCTCTGCGCTACCAAGAGATCTCTCTCCACTCTAAGCACACTGGTATCACTGATACCAGCAACAGGAGAATACAGGAACATCCAGGCTCCACTAACCCATCACCTTAGAATCATGAAGTCAACATGGCCGGAAAGGACCTCCAGGATCATCAAGTCCAGCCCTCAGCCCAACATCTCCCTAACCCCTAGACCATGGCCTCAAGTGCTCTAGTTACACATTTCTTAGACACCTCCAGGGATGGGGACTCTGCCACCTCCCTGGGCAGCCTGTTTCAGTGCCCAACCACTTTCTCAGGAAAAAACTCCTTCCTGAGATCAAATCTACACCTCCCCTGATGCTACTTGAGGCCACTTCCCTTCGTCCTATCATCTGTAATTTGGGAGAAGAGCCCAGCAGCAGCCTCGCTCCAACCTCCTTTCTGGTAGCTGTAGAGAGCAATAAATGCTCCTCCAAGCTGTGGTCCCTCACATTTCACTCGAGAAGACATCATGGTCTAGTGGTGAACTTGGTATGGTAGGGTTATTGGTTGGGCTTGATGAGCTTAAGGGTCTTCTCCAACCTGACCGATCCTGTAATTCTATGATTCTACCATCAGGCACTTATTTTCCAGCCCACTTACATCAATTGAGATCAAGATAAGTGCAAGGCCAGTCTTTAAAGAAAAGTAAAGATGAAATGTTCTGCTGCGAGTCGAGCTCAGCCATCACCCCGACAAGTGATACAGTTAAACCTCTACCCTGAGTGTAGAAAGAATAATTATGCAAGTGCAGTAACAGGTATATTTAACTTCATAACTCATTTATTGCCCTTGTGGGGGTGAGAAAGGATCCCACATCATTAAACCATGCTCAAAGCACAGGGCTGGCCAAGTGTACGCGTCTCTTCTGGAGATCTCAGACCGTGGCCACGGTTGGATGGAGACCAGAGGTAAAGATTGAGTTGTTTAAATTAAAGGCAAAATGAAGGAAACAGGGACTATGGAGCAGAGGGAAGAAGCCAAAGGGAAAACTAGGAAAACAGAAGTAAAGAGAAGCAGAGAGACAAGTAGGAACAAGTACATTAGGTACCTTTTATGCCTGCGAGACACAGAGACCTTAAAGGAGAAAAGGCATGAGGTAGGGATGGAGGCTCTGGCCACGGTAACTGGTAGTAAAGAGCTGACGAGAGAGGCTATGGGAACAGACCCCAGGGCTGAGAAAAACAAGAACAGTCCTAGGAAATCACACACTAATTTGATATGGTAAATTCTGATTCAGAGGTCAAAGGGGAAAAACAGGTCAAGAGAGCAGTCTGCCTTCATTATTTTGCTTTTCAAACCTTTAATTTAACAGTTGCTAATGACAGGCAGCGCACAAAAAGGCATTTGTATTATTCTCCAGCACCGGTGTAAAAATAGGCATAATCCTGCTTTTGTGATGATTAATGCAGTGTGAAAAAGATAATTAAACGAGGCCTGGTGCACTTTTTGCTTGCTATGCCTCACTGACACCTTCCACGGCTCCTGCTCCATCTCCTTGAAAATCTATTAGGCTCCACTACCACCATTTTATCATTTTTCCCTGTGTTCACTCAGAAATGCCCTCCCTGAGCTTTGGAGAGCTGTAGCAATTCCTCAGAGGAGGTGGAACCTGAGCAAGAGCCAACGCGCTGCCGGCCACCTCCTCCTCCTCGTTACCTGACCCTCACAGAAATTCCACCACATAAAGTTTTTATTGGGAATGCTTACTCTTAATTAGCTAGTTCATGTAGTAACAGCAACTTTTTTTACTCCTTCATCTGGTTGGAAAAACCTTTGGCAGCTGAGTTTGGTGCTGAAGGTGATGCACTACAGTATGTGGAGTATTTGAGTCAAGGCAGGTTCATGTTTTTGGTAAAATGGGCTCATGAAATCCCATTACTTGAGATCCCAGCTCTGTTAGGATACATACAGAAGCACAAATTCACCCTGGATAAAGAAGAGCAAGACCTGCTACTTCAATCAGATGTTGGCTCAGTGAGGTCATTATCACCCCATGCTGAGGGACAAAAGGATTTGGGTGCAGATGAATGACTGGGCTTGGTGTGTTGTGTTGGCAGTACTCAGGTTCTTCCCAGTCTGAGATAATGAAGGTGAGTCTGGAAATGCAGTTGTAAGTCTGGAGAGATGCAAAATAGGCTGATTCTGCCAGAAACAAGGACAGATTTGCTTCCCACTCTTCAGCTCTGTTGCACTTGGACTGGAAATTACAGGGGTATCTTTAATGTGTTTCTGCATTGGGATTGGAGTTCCTTTTTATAATCGAAAAAAGTTCCCTCCTCGTTAGACCAGATGATCTCTCAAAGTCCCTTCCAACCCCTATCACTCTGCGATTCAAGCTCATGGTGTGAAATCTCATCTCAGTACTATAGGACAAATGTTCTGCAAACAGTTTAAAAGCCCTCTAGAAAGTATCTGTATATTGGCAGGATGAATGTTCTTTAGACGTTCTGCTTTGTCATTTTACCTCCATATGTTTTGTTTACAAATATAATTGAAAAAGGACCAAATA
>JAOXOE010000862.1:2778471-2793576 GCA_028565055.1 Phoeniculus purpureus | reverse complement strand
CTGGCGGGGCGGGACGGGACGGGACCCCCGCTATAACGGGAGGATCCCTCTCTAGTGCCCCTATGGAGACCTCTGTGCGCTGGGGATCGCTGTGTAAACAGCCTCGCCTTGTATAACGGGATACGATAAGGGCACCTGTGTAATGGGGCGCAGCCCTATATAATGGGGGTCACCCTTACACACAGTGCGGGGAGATCCCTACATAATGGAGGGACACCCCTATATAATAGGGGAAGACTCCTATACAATGGGGGGAGACCCAAACATAATGGGGGAAGACCTATGTGTAATGAGGAGACACCCCTATACAATGGAGCAACACTTATCTATAATGGGAGGAGACCCCTATATAATGGAGGAAGACCCATACATAATGGGGGAAGACCCCTATATAATAGGGGGACTCTTACATATAATGTGGGGAGATACATACGTGATTAGGGGAGACTGCTATATGATGGGGGAAGACCCCTACATAATGGGGGGGAATCCTTATATACAATGGAGCAGGACCCCTATATAATGAGGTGAGACCTCTATGTAATGGGGGGTACCCTTATATATAATGGGGAGAACCCTATATGATGGAGGGAGACTCCTATATAATGGGGAGACACCCTTTTATATAATGGGAGGACACCCTTATATAATGGGGAAGACCCCCACATAATGGGGGAATACCTTTATATATAATGGGGAAGACTCCTATATAAGGAAGTAACTCCCATAACATGGGATCCTCCATATGTAATGGGGTGAGATCACCCTGTATAGGGGTCCCTGTATAACTGGTGAGGGCAGCCATAACATGGGAATATGGGGTCCCCTGTATAACAGGGAATAGGGAACCCTATAGAATGGGGTGACCCCTATACAGTTGGGACTCCGGTATAGTGGAAGCCTCTAGTTTGCCACCTGTGACAGGGGATAGGGACATCCTTTAGGGTGGGGAACCCCTGTGGAAATGGAGTATCCTATAGAAGGAGTGGTGGGGAGCCCCTATATCATGGAGAGATCCTCTGTAATAGGGACCCCCATAAAATAGGAGGGTTGGAACTCACAGTACCCTAGAAACTCTATACGATGAGAAAAGGACTACCAGTGTAATGGGACCCCCATATGTCTGGGAGTAGGATGTGGCCCTTCAGCAATTCACAGACATTGGGTTTGAGTCTGCTTGGCCCAGAGCCTTTGGGACAGGGCTTACGGGGTTTCTCTTGCAGGTTGGACATGAGCCACTACCTCCAACCATTGGAAGAAACGTGCTGGGGAGGAAAGTACTGTACCTGCCTGGCTTCTTCACCTACGGTGAGCAAACACCCCTCCCTGCCAGCACCAGATCCTGCTTGAGAACAGGGCTGGGAGCTGTCCCACAGACGCAGCCAAGCGACCTCACATCCCCTTAGGGTCATCCCAAGGCTGCAGGGAGACATAAAACACTACAGTGAGTCGTGAGGCTGCTGTTGGTGGCCCTAATGTTGCAATGTAGCGGAGGCAGTGGTGGGTTTGTTGCTGGAGGGTTTTGTGTAGTTTAGAGACAGCAAAGTGCTTTTCTTCCCTATGAAACAGCCCCAAAATAACTTGTCCCCTGGCTCATTTGATGGAGCCTTATAGGGGTAGAAATCCCAAGAAAAGGGAAGGTAAAATGTTTAGAAGGGAAAAATCCTCAACTATTTCCCACTCTTTGTGGGTGGAGCAGCACAGGAGAGGTGGGGGGACACTGATCTCAGGTGTTGCTGTCACAATGTGGGGAAGAAGAGTGCAGAGTTGGGCTGATCCCAAAATCAGACAGCAGTACCTGTGAGGTGGGAGGAACCAGACAGGAGAAGCATGAAAGCACCAAACATCTATCCTGGGACACCCAGGGCTGGAAACGCTCCGGTGATGCCCTTTGGAAGATCTATTTTGCAAATATATTTACAATGATGGAGGTGAGCAGAGCTTCCTGGGTTCATTTGGGATGGCAGAGGATGGGAGCAGAAGCAGTTGGTACCCACAAGCACAAAGTGGGCTATGTTCCACCTAGTGGGAGTATTGTGGAGAGATTGGATCCATTGGGTTGGGTTTTCTTGGCTGGAAACCTGAGGAATTTAGCCTGGGGTGGGGGCAGGAGCTGTACCTGGGTTTGCAAGACCCATATTAACCCTCAATCTGACCCCAGCATTGGAGGGATGACACCACACCACACATAGAATCATGGAATCATCATGGCTGGAAAGGACCTCCAGGATCATCAAGTCCAGCCCTCATCCCCACATCTTCCTAACCCCTAGAACATGGCCTCAAGTGCTCTAGCTACTCGTTTTTTAAACACCTCCAGGGATGGGGATTCCACCACCTCCCTCGCAGCCTGTTCCAGTGCCCAACGACTCTCTCAGGAAAGAACTTCTTCCTAAGATCCAGTCTGAACCTCCCCTGATGCAACTTGAGGCCATTTCCCCTCATCCTATCATCAGTAATTTGGGAGAAGAGACCAGCATCAGCCTCACTACAAACTCCTTGTAGAGCAGGAAGGTCTCCTCTCATGCTCCTAATCTCTAGGCTAAATGACTCCAGTTGCCTCAGCCATTCTTCACAAGGCCTGTTCTCCAGCCCTCTCCCCAGCCTTGTTGCCCTTCTCTGGCCCCGCTCCAGCCGCTCAATCCCTTTCTTAACACAACCCAGTCCCTCTCTGCCCCAGTTCAGATTTGTAGCCCTTGCAGATGAGCAAAACCATCAAAAGCCAAGAAATAGCCCCAAATACTGAAACTATCTTGACAGGTCAGACCGGTAACACTGAAGGATATTTTGCACCCTATATGCCATTAATTTAGGACTGTTCTAATATGGGGTTGGGCCAAGGCTGGAGGTGTTTGGGCTGCTCTCTGCGAGTTGGCTGCTTCCTGGCTGATGGCAGCCTGTTTTTTTCTTCCCCAGCCAGACACATTGTGGAAGTGGATGGCAAACGAGGGCTCTTCCGTGGTCTCACTCCTCGCCTCATCTCCAGCACTTTATCAACCATCACCAGGGGGAGTGTGAAGAAGGTAAAGGTCGGCTTCTCTCCCCATAAATCAGCTTTGTGGGCTTGGCAGGTGCTACTGTAGCAGAGCCAGGAAGCCTCAGCAGTGCCCATACCCCTAAAACTTATTTTTGAAGCAATTTTAATTTAAT
The DNA here is from genome assembly GCA_028565055.1 of Phoeniculus purpureus. Lineage (NCBI taxonomy): Eukaryota > Metazoa > Chordata > Aves > Bucerotiformes > Phoeniculidae > Phoeniculus > Phoeniculus purpureus. The sequence goes on along the minus strand of JAOXOE010000862.1, from coordinate 2,790,426 downwards.
TTGAGCAACAACTTGCCTTTCCAGCAGTTCCATGACCCCTCTCATCCTCTGTTTTCCTTTCTATCCTTCCACGTTCCTTTTGTCTGTTATTTTCCTCCTATCTAGAGCACAACTGGTGGTTTCTTCCCACTCTCAGGGTTTGTGGGGTAGCATTTCTGTTGATTTTGACCACATTTCTTCACTCCTCGCTCAGGCCTTTCCACTGGAGGACATGGAACATGTTTCTAACAAGGATGATGTGAAGACCTCCCTTAGGAAAGTGGTGAAAGAGGTGAGCAGTGGAAATGGCACCATTAATGAGGGATCAGGGGGAATCACTTTGAGATGTGCCTGGAGAGCAAAGGAAGTTTCAGCTCTGGGGTTGTACCTGGAGAGCAAAGAGACCTTCACCTCTGGGGTTGTACCTGGAGAGCAAAGGGAGCTTCAGCTGTGGGTTGTGCCTGGAGAGCAAAGAGAGCTTCAACTATAGGATGTGGGTGAAATTATTTTGAGAGAAGCTGGGTGAAAAGGTGTTTAGATCCATTCTGTGTCCGGCAATTAAATACTTCCTAGGATGAGAGGTTTGCCATGAACGACAAATAAGGATCTGAGCTGGGTTTCACTACCCTGAGGACAGGGGCTGGTCTGTGTTCTCATCCCACTGTCTGTGGTTGTGTTTTCTTACCCCAGACATCTCACGAGATGATGATGCAGTGTATGTCCCGGGTTGTGTCACACCCGCTGCATGGTGAGTCCTGTCCCCCTCCCTGGCAGCCCTCTCCAGGCTGAGATCACCCTGTTGCATTGTCCTTCCCATCCACTGCAGCCCAAACGGGATTTGTTCCATCATCAGCCCTGTGTTTCTTTCTTCCTAGTGATCTCGATGCGCTGCATGGTCCAGTTTGTGGGTCGGGAAGTCAAATACAGGTGAGTGGCTGCAGCTCTGAAGGCTCTGGGCTTGCAGAAGCACCAGTGGTGCCAGATGCTCCCAAGGAGCAGAGATAGAATCAGAATCAATGAGTCTGTTGAGTTGGGAGGGACCTCCAAAGGGCACCCAGTCCAACCCCCCTACACCAAGCAGGGCCATCTCTAACCAGAACAGATTGCCCAGAGCCCCGTCCAGCCTGGTGGGTGACTGTGGGGTGAAGGGACACAGGGAAGCCAGATTCTGTCCTCACCTTGTGTTTCTGTGCCTGCTCCTGCCTGTGAGGGTCTTGGTGGCTGATCCCACAGTGAAGTCTCCTGCTTTGCCTTGGGTGTTCTAGAAAGGGAAGTGAGCAGGGAGGCAGAGCAGGTAAAACAGAAGCAGAATCACAGAATCGCTGGCTGGAAGGAACCTTTGAGATCATCAAGTTCAACCATTAAAGTGCTGCTGCAGCCCTGCTAGCCTGAAGGTATTTCTAAGTCTTTGCAGTAATTCCTGCCTCTGTGGGGTGAGACAGCGCTAGAAAACCTGCTAGACCTGATGGCAGCTGATCCATGACTGCCAGCACTAGTTCCCAGAGACAGGACAGGGGTCTTGAATCAGCGTTTTCTGTGCTGTGGATGTAGGAACACAAAGCCAGGCAGAGCTCCTCTGTCTTCAGCACTGGAACACTTGCCAGCAGGCTGAGTGTTGTCCCAAGTGTTACTGCAGGCTGGCAGAGCGCAGACATGACCCACCTCAGCAGAGCATTGCTGGCAGAGTGCCTGGGGGGGGGTGTCACTGTTATTGCTGGGGGGCTGCAGAGGGCATGTGGAGCTGCATGGGACAAAGGTGGAGCCGCCCCTGTGCACTGGCAGCTCTTCTTCTCTCTTGGCAGCGGTGTGTTCAGCGCCATCGGCAGGATTTTTAAGGAAGAAGGGATCCTGGGGTTCTTTGTGTACGTGAGTTCGCTGTTAAAATCCTTTTCCTGGCTCTCCTGGCTGCTCGGAGTGGTGCTGAGCTTCCTCTCATCATCTGAAACCTCTTCCTCTTGCATTGCTCCCATGAGCACAGATTAAATCTACACCTTTGACAGCAACTCCAGTTAGACCATTAAGGTTGCCCCAGATCTTATCTTCAATGAAACCCTGGGAGCCAGCCGAAAACTCCTTTTCCTTACCTTTCTTTTCCCCTTGAGGCTTCTTTGTGTTTCACTGAAGGGCCATTTGAAGCATTTGTTTGTGCAACAGGCCCGGAGATCAAGTGCAACAGTGAGACCCCTTGTTGAAATAAAAGCCAGGGGCTGGAGAAGCAGCAAATTCCTCTGAAGAGCACCGTGGGTGCTTGTAAGCAGCAGGTGCTTGTGCTGGCAGCAGCTTTGCCTGGCAGTGTGATGCTGCCTGGACCAGGAGGAGCTGAAAGGTGCTTCCAGCCTCCTAGGAAGCAATTTTTTTTCTTTAAGCTCCTTGCTTGTTTTTTTCCCCTTTGATCCACATCTGTCTAAAAGCAGAACCACCTGCTGCCTCCGCTCTCAGCGGAGAGATATTTCGCTTTGTTAGGTCTACAGTAGTAAAGGAAGCTCTGAAGTTTCAGGAGGGGTTTCCAGGCCTGATGTCTTTGGCTCTGCCATCGCAAAATTGGGATCTCCAGTTGAAATGTGAATTTGTAAGGAAAAGGTGAGTGATTGCAGGGTGATCTTCCCCATGGGAAAGGGTAGAGACCCCGTCAGCTATCACTGCACCTTCCTTTTGCAGCCCCCAGCACCTCTGCTGATCTGGGCAGCCCCAAGTCTCCTCTGTTAGGGACAAATCCCCCTGGGATGTTCCCTGCGTGTGGGGCATGGCTGGCATATGCTGCCTGCAGCCCTCCTTCTCCTCCCCCTCCCGAGGAAATCAGATGAAAGGAGCCGCTGCATTCCCTTCCTCCACATAAAATAAACACTGGTGGTAGCCTAATTAAACTTAATAGTTCACAGGAAAAGCTTTAACACAACCCAAAATGTCTCAGGAGGGCTCTGAAGTTACACAATGATCTACAACCCCGCTGGGAAATCACCGTGCCGTGAGGGGAGCACCGAGTGCATCTGCAGGACCAGACTGCTGCTTCTCTGCCCTGAACCCTCCTAATGCAACCCAGACCCATCCGCTGCCCTAGAGTCACTGCACTGCGCTGCCTGCTCCTGGCCTTCCAGCCTCCATGCAGTGCTGATGGCAGCACATGCCTGTTCTGGGTGTGAGACTGGCTAGAGCAAGACTTTTTACTGAGCATAGAATCCCAGAGTGGGTTGGGCTGGCAGGGAGCTAAACACTGACCCAGTGCCAACCCTCTGCCATGGGCAGCGACACCTCTCACTAGACCAAGGTGCCCAGAGCCCCATCTAGCCTGCCCTTGTACACTGCTGGGGACGGAGCAACCACAACCTCCCTGGGCAACCTGTTCCAGAGCCTCAGCATCCTCATGGTGAAGGACTTCTTCGTAATATCCAGTCTCAATCTCCCCTCTTCCAGTTTCGGGCCATTACTCCTTGTCCTATCATGAGATCCCTCAGAAAAAGTCCTCTCCAGCTAGCCCCTTTATGTACTGGCAGGCTGCTATTAGGTCACCCTAGAGCCTTTTTGCTTCCCCTCCTACATGCCTGCCAGCAAATACTCCCTGGATTCAAAACTGCTGCACATTGTTGGCTCAGGGATAGTCTCACCGAGCCCTGTGGGCACTGGGGTTTCTCCTGCTGGGTTGCCTCACAGTGCCTCAGAGTTTTCCTTGGCTGCCTGCTGCTCCACTGACTTTATCTTCTAAAAACAACCCTAATCCAGCTCTCCTTGCTCATCTTGCCAGGTGTAAGAGCTGTAGCACAAATGAATTTGGGATGGAAATCCCTTTCTGCATCTCATTCAGACCCCTGGTCTCCAGTCATCCCATAAAGTCAGGCCCAGCATCTCATTAGTTTATGGAGAAGAGGGATGGGGCCCTCATTGCCAATGGAACAATCAACTCCCTATTGACAGATGGGTGAAGTTTTCCACACCTGGTCCTGTTCCTGGGCTTTAAGCCCCTGTTTTACCTGCAGCAGCTCAGGAAGCTGCTTCAGACTCAACTTTGAATTAGAGAAGGTGTTTTTTCACAGAGGTTGAGCATGAAATGCAAACCCAACCATTTATTTGGGACCAGTGAGCTTTGATTTCCTTGTCCTGTCCATTGCTCTCATCATTCAGGCCAGCAGATCTGTGGAAGTGCAGTATTGAGCCCCCAGTACGTCAGCTGTATGTCTGGAGCTGCTGAGGTCTTGGCAATGCACGGGTTGTCTCCAAAGAGTAGAAACCCTAAAGACCTGGCAGGCAGAGCAGTCTGGATCACTGCTGTCTCAATCGCTGCTCCGCTGCTGCAACTGGTGCTCTGCCCCAAACAGGCAGCATTGTACAGGGCAAGAAACCAGTGACTCAGACTGGTGGCTCTTTCCAACCCAGCAAACACTTGTGTGGCTCTGGAGGGCTGTCTGAACCCCTCTGCTGGTGAACTGGGCAGGTTTCAGGCGCTTCAGTTCCTTTTGCTGTGGAATAGCCACCCAGCTTGATGCCTGCACTGGTGCAGATAATGCTGCTGAAGCACTGACAGAGGGGAAACCCCCTCTTGGGGTTTTAACACTTGTCTAATGGTTTAGTGGCAGCAGGGACTGGGAAAATCAGAGGGACTGGGGTGCTGCCCCCGTTTTACGTCACAGAATCATTGAATGTGTTGGGCTGGAAGGGACCTCTAAAGGGCATCCAGTCCAACCCCCTCTACTCCAAGCAGGGCCATCTCTCACCAAACCAGGTTGCCCAGAGCCCCAGCCAGCCTGACCTTGAATAGCTCCAGGGATGGGGTCTCCACCACCTCTCTGGGCAGCCTGTTCCAGGGATCCCGCATCCTCAGATTCAAGACCTTTCTCCTCCTGTCCAGCCTCACTCTGCCCTTTTCCAGCTTCAAACCACGACCCCTCATCCTATCATTCCCTGCCCTTCCCCAGCCTTCTGAGAGGCTCCTTTCAGGTATTGGGAGGCCACTAGAAAGTCCCTCCGGAGTCAGTGGGTTTGGCAGGAACAACCCCCTCCCTCATTTTAAGTTTCTAAAAGAAGGAAGATTCCACAAGGAGATGAACTTGTTCTGTGTGGGAAGAGCATCTGCAGAGCAGCTCAACAGAAACCTGCTTCGTCTGTGTCTCACCTAGGTTTCAGAGGAGGAGGTGGGCCAGAAAGGGATTTGGGGTGGAATGGAGGGACTTGGTTTGAGTTGTGCCTGATGACAGATCCCAGACTTCCCACTGCAGAGCATCCCTAGGCAATAGCAGCCAGCAGCACATGTAGGATCACGTTTGAAGGCTGGGAGAGCTCTTCCCTAAAATCTCCCCTTTTCCATTCGGTTCCTCCCAAGGGAAAGATGCATTTGGGGTGGGAGTGGGATTCCTCTGAGCTGGTGGAGGTCGGGAGGGCTGCCCACCAGGACCCTTGTGCGCTTCACACCCCTCCTTTTGCTGTTGCAGTGGTTTAGTCCCCCACATCCTGGGCGATGTCATCTTCCTCTGGTGCTGCAACCTCCTGGCTCACTTCATCAACACCTACGCAGTGGACGATAACGTGAGTGGAAGTGTCTGATGGTGGTTTTGAGGGGCCTGCTCCTTGCAGTTGTGAGCAGTTAATGGGAGGTTAATGGGTGATTAAATACCAACAGATGCTGGGCTTTGGATCAAACACTAACAGCGTTAGAGATGCAGCATCTGCTCAGAGCTGTTTCAGCTGCTATTTGTGGGGTGGGTCAGGCTTGGTAGCAAATGTCTTCGCCAGTTCTCAGCTGGGATGCAGCGCGGGTCCTGTTGCTTTCTGCTCTGCCCTTCATCTCTGACTCAAGGGGATGTCCCCCAGTGACAGCTGGGTGTCACCCACCTCCACTACAACCCCTTTGGTTTCTTTTCCCAGTTCAGTCAGGCATCAGTGATCCGGAGCTACACCAAATTCGTGATGGGGGTACGTAGGCAGTGCCACATCATTTCTCCTCTTGTCCTTGCCTGTGGGGTGAGAGCTCCTGGCCTGGGTGCTCGGGCTGGTCTGTGAGGAATCCTTGTCTCACATGCAAAAGCTGGAAATAGCTTTTTTGACACAGTGAACCCTAGAGATGCTACTGGTTCTCTGCTTCCAGATCGCTGTGAGCATGCTGACCTACCCCTTCCTTCTTGTGGGAGATCTCATGGCAGTCAACAACTGTGGGTACGTCCATCACACCAAGATCTGAGGCTTTATCTTCCTTTCTTCCAGCCTCTCGTTGTCTGACCCTCTGATCCAGTCCAACCCCCCCTACACCAGGCAGGGCCATCACTCACCAGACCAGTTGCCCAGAGCCCTATGCAGCCTGACCTTGAATGGTCATAAAGCTTTTGTACAGAGCTGTAAACTCTACTGCACCTCATGGAGCTGCTCCTTTCCTGCCACAGGTTGCTTATCATTTTATATCTTAGGATCCAGACAAGAGCAGCATAAAATCCCAGTGGAAAGGAATAGGGAGAGTCATGGTGGTGTGGTCTGATCCAGAGGGATCAACGGGCCTGTGCTGGTTCCAGGGAGCAGCACAAGGAGAAGCAAAGCTGTTAATACAGCAATGGGTGCAGCCAAGAGCAGGGCTGAGCTTCCCTTGCCCATCCCACTGCTGCAGGAAACCTTCTGCATTCTTGCTTATGGGATGGGGGCTGAATCGAAGCCACTGGTGTAGTGTTTTCTCTGTATCTGCTGGCTCTTGGAGGTGTAGACACAAGGTATAGTCCTGGACTCTTAACGTAGCCAGGTAACGCTCCTTGTTTGGACACTCCAGGGGTAATTAAATTACATGATCTGTTGCATCGTAACTAACGAGCTGGTCATTTGGCCTTCAGCCCAGTTCAGACGCTGTTTCCGTGTCCTCATTTACACTTTAGTGCTGCTCTTGTGTTACCTGTCTGGATAACGTGGCAGCTGTGCAGACTGTCTCAGCTAGTTCTTGTTGCCATGCAGGTTGCGTGCCGGCCTCCCTCCCTATGCTCCTGTCTTCACATCCTGGATCCACTGCTGGAGGTATCTCAGTGCTCAGGTGAGGCAGTGGGGCTCGCACAGGGCTTTCCGGCTCCCTCTGCTCCTTCCCCAGCTCTTCAGCACTGCTCAGTCCTGCCTGTGCCGCATCCTTGTTGTGCTCGGCAGTCCATTTCCATCCCTGCAGTTCTGGCACTGGTGCCAGCTGTGGTGGTACTGGTCTGCCCATTACATATCCTGAGCTTGCAGTCTGCAAACCTTTACCTACTGTGCTGCTCAGAGCAAAGTGAGGTGGCTCTGCCCCCTCCTCCCAACATCCCCACAGAAATGCCTGGCTGAAACCCCACCTTCTCCTCCACAGCAACACGGGGAGCTCAGCTCTTGCAGCCCTGCAGTGGGCACAAACCAGGCCCTGCCAAAGCAGCCACAGTTTCCCAGCTGGGCCTTGGCAGAGCTACTGTGACCCTCTGCTCTCTCTCCTCCTCAGGGGCAGCTGTTCCGTGGCTCCAGCCTGCTCTTCCGCAGGGCTCCTGTGTCAGCCACCTCCTTCCCCATTGACTGACTTCCCCTCTGGCAGAGAGAGGCCGTGAACTCAAAGACTCCTCAAGAAACCCCCAGCTTGTTTCGATACATGTCTACTTTTTCTTTTCGATCCAAAGTGCGTGGTGCTGGAACAAGACACCTCCTCTCCAACAGCAACAGGCTGGCTTCTGGAAACCTGGCCTCAGGCTCCAGCTGGACCAAAGCTCCATCCTCATGGCTTGTCTTGAATGAGATGCACAGCAGAGAGAGCAGAAGGGTGTTGTCTTGTCTCTTTGGTCCAGGCTGTAGCTCTGGAATCACTGGGGAAGTCCAGGAAACCACCAAATGCCCAGGTCCCAAAGGAGCCAGCCCTGAGGTTCAGAGACTAAGAACTGTTTGCTCTGCCTGAGCTGAGCAGCAGCAAGAGATCCATGGTGGCCTTGCTGGGAAGGCTGTGCCAGGTACCAGCCCCGAGAGAGAGTGAATATTTGAGTGGCAGGTAGCTCATCCAGGGCCAGAGCGACCCTGTGATCCACATTTAAGGTTTTGGGGGTACCTGAGCAGGCAGGAGCACACCTCTCCCGTGGGAATGAAAGGGAAATCACAGCATCAAAACAGAAAAGGGAAACAGAGTCCCAGTATAGCAGCAGCAGAGTCCCAGAGAGACGGGTGTGACTCAACCACAGGGCAGCACTGGGGCTTGGGCACGGAGAGAGCACTTGGGGAGGGATGTGCTGCAGCCAGCCACCACTTTGGGAAAGGTTTTGGCAGTGAGATGGGCTGTGTTTAGGATAAACCTGACAGAGCTGGGGGGTGTAACCTGGGCAGGGCAGCCTGTATGAGTTCCTAAGGGGAGATGACAGGTTGGATGGTTCTGATGAAGCCGTGGAATCCCTGCTTTGCTGATGGACACAGAGCCACTCGTGGGTGCTGGGCTGCAGTGTCCTGACAACAGCCACGGGCAGGAGGGGCACACTGGGCCTTGCAGTTTGGAGTAAAAGGTTTTGAGCTGTCCCAGGGCTTGTGAAGCGTCAGGGTTGGGGTCTTATGCACAGAAGGGCAGGATTTGTCCTCAGCTCCCCGGATGAGGTTTTATTGCCCCAGTCTGTGCTGCTGCAGCAGCCAGGCAGCTTCTCCCTCGTTGCATTTCCCTTCTCGAGGTGGCCTTTTGAACAGAGGTGTCAATACACTCCCTGGGAAGAGGTTTTTGAGGTCCTTGAGCAGCAGCTGAGGCCACATCTCACCTTGGTCCTCTGGGAACCCCAACCTGCCTTTGCATGGGGGTTTTCTCCATCAGATGGGTTCGATCCAACCTCCCAGTCAGGGCTTGCAGGGCAGTGCTGGTACAGGCTGGGACCAGCAGTCCTCACCCAGCTCCCTTTGGTGTCCTGACGTCGGTCCTGTCTGTCTTCCCGATAGAGTTCCTGTGGCAGTACCTGACGTTGAATAATGCATGGCCCTGTTCCCTAACACCAGAGATGATTTCAAAGAGGATTTAACGCTGTTCCAAATACAGCTATAAAACAACAACACTGGGCTTGGCTGCTTCTTTCCAAAAGTGATCATTTCTTTTGTGTAAGGGGCTCCCTCTCTCAGGGAAGGTCTCCGTTTCAGAAAGCAAAGGCACCTCCTTTGCTTTCTTCTCCAAAGCAGAGACTAAACCAGCTGTTGCCAGCTTAGGCTCCCTCTTATCTTCCTCACCTTTCTACCCTTCTGGAAGGTCAGTGGGGTCTGACTGAGCATTGGGTGCAGCTGGAGTGAGCGGGGAGGCAAGCACTAGGCTTGGCTGCTTGGAATGACAGGCATGAAAAGAAGGTTTCAGAGTTAAACTGGACCCTGAACTCTTTTGGAAGGAAGAATGGAGACCCTTGACTGCTGCTGGGTGGGCTTAGCCGCTCCATCCTGCCGCACACAGCTCCCAGGGTCCTCTCCCAACAGCTTTTTATTGCATTAACTGGTTTCTTGTCTGCCCCAACACTGGGCATTGCATGTCCCAGCTCACCCAACGCCTGCTCAAGAGCATCTGCCTTCACCCTCAGAATTCAGGCCACTTTGTGCTGGGCTGTTAGTGCCTGGAGGGGCTCCAACACCCCAGCTGCAGCCACTGTGATGCAAAGCAAAGCACTAGTCCCTCTCCTTTGAGGGATTTCCTGAAGGAGTTTACCTCCATCTGCATTGGAGCAAATACCTGGGCTGGCAATTTCTGCCCCATTCACTGCAACCCACAAACTTGGCTAAAAACACAACCCTTGGTTTTGGGTCCATTTAAATGAAAACCAGGTTTCAAGGCTCTCAGTGCCCCCAGCTTACCTTGAAGCAGGGGCTGACATTCATGAGGTGATTAAATACTTCCTCTAGCATAATAAATTATTTCCTTACCTCCTCCCACTCCTATCCCAGGTTCTTCTCGTTCCCTGGGTTCTGCTTGTCCCCTGCCCCAGCACAGGACCAGTGTCTGTACCATGAGCAGGCAAGCAGACAACCCAAGAAACCCTTCCTGAGCACACCCCATCCCTTAAATTGCTGCTCCATTAGCTGGTGCCCAGCCCTGCAGCTGCTGCTCATGGGGTTCAGCTGATGGAGATGAGGCTCCACTCCCACAGGAGAGGGGATCCAGGGTGAAACCTGGGGTCAGGGGAACAAACAAAGGGGTGTGGGAGTAGGTTTCCGGAGGTTTCTCCCACATTTGGCCCCAGCGCTCCCCTGGCTGCCCAGGAAACAGACCTGGAGTTAAATATTGACTTTGTCCTGTACAGACCCCGGACAGGTGGAGATCGCTGCTGGGTTCTGCCTGCGACGCTTTATCAGCCCTCGGTGCAAAACAGGGATTGCTGGGACTTTGGCCTCATTTGCTCCTGGCTGCTCGCAGAGGAGGGGGGAGAAGGAGGCAGCGACCGCAGCTGAGAGAGGGAAACTCAGGTCAAGGCTGTCCTGAGTCTCCACAGGACCCAGACACTCAGGGCTGGCAGGATCTGCGGAGCAGTGAGGTGCTGGTGGAGCTCGGAGTGATCCCATCACCCTTCCCTGCTAGAGACCCTTCGGATAAAACCATCCCCACACCCTGCCCTCCCTGCAGCAGCCAGGCAGAGCTCTCCCGATGGCTGCTGGGTGTCCATCACCATTGGGATGGCCAAGGGCTATCGGACCATCCCTGCCAGCCCACCCCAACCCCAGCAGCCGTGGAGGGCCCTGGCTTGTGGCCGCACACGAGGAAGTGGCCCTGTGGTCCCGATAAGGCTGTTTGCACCATCCTGCCGCAGTGCCCGGCTCCACGTAGGCAAATAATGATTTCAAAAATATAATAAAGTCATAACCGTCGTGGAGGAGATCCTGTGTCCGGGGAGGGGGGACCGACCGGTGCCGGGAAATGCTCAGGGTGGGGTCTTGGACTGGACCCAGGCGCCAGCAGCCCCGTGGCCCTGGATCTGGTGTCTCCTGGGATGTCCTTCGCCCAGAGCGGGAGGGTGCGGAGCAGCTGGGTTCTGCTGGATTCTTCCCCTCTGAACGAGGGAAACCCTGGCTGGAAACAAGGAGAAAAGGCTACAGAAAGGCTCTCAGTGTGGTGGCCTGACCTGCCACGCCAACGGCTTCGTCTGTAAGAGGGGATGAGCTGCTCTCCACCCTCCCCCTTGCCTGCTGCGAGCCCTGGTTTGGGGAGAATCCCCTCAAATCCCCCTCAAGCTGAGCTGCCCCATCCCCTCCTGGGATGGGGGACCTTTGAGGGTGCAGCGGTGTTTTATCCTACCCCAAGGGGACCCCCTCAAGGGGAAGAAGTGTCAGTCTCTGGGTCTGACGGCAGCACAGCTTTGCCCTGTGGCTGCCGAGGGCCCCGCGCACCTCCCTTGCCACTCACGCAGTGCCGGGCCCCCCGTCATGGGGGCGAAGGAGGAGGCCCAGCAATCTGGGAAGAGGGGGGAAGCTCTCCCCGGGTTACGATTTGGGCGGCGCAGAGGCTGCTTTGGCTTCCGTCCCCCGCTGCGCCCTGATGTCAGGGGCCTGTCGAGGCGAGGGGTCCCAAGCGCCAAGCCCGGCTGGGAACACGCTGGTTGTTTCATCTCAAGGAGTGGAGCTTCTCCCTTAAAAGCCGCCTGCGCTGTGCGGCCGGGCGGCTCTTGTCAGGCTGCCAGAGGAGGCTGGAGCAGCGTCACACACACCGCAAAGTTTTACAAGGCTGAGCGGAGCCGTCTGGGGAGAGGGACGGCAGAGGGGACAGCCGCACGCTTCCACGCGCTGGGATGGACCTCCTCCGGGCTCCCTCTGCCTCAGAACCCGACATTTATTATTATTATTCTTATTCTCATTATTATTAATATTAATAATTTTTGGAAGAACAAAGACTTTTGGGGTGGGTTGGTGCGTTTTGTTTTTCCGGGGTTGGCGTCGGTGATTTGAACGGAGGGTGGGGGAAGGAGGCCGGAGGCGGAGATGGGGGGGAGACGACAGCTTGAAGGCGAGAAAGTCCTGAATTTTCCCTGGTCGGTGCGAAACTTGGAGGAGGAAAAGATGGGGTGGGGGGAGAAA
>JAOXOE010000862.1:2743052-2760003 GCA_028565055.1 Phoeniculus purpureus | reverse complement strand
CGTGGTGGTGGTCAAGGAGGGGTGGCTGCACAAGAGAGGTGAGAGAGGAAGGAGAGAGGGGCTGCGAGAGGGGCTGTGAGAGGAAGGAGAGAGGAAGGAGAGAGGGGCTGTGAGAGGGGCTGCGAGAGGAAGGAGAGAGGAAGGAGAGAGGGGCTGCGAGAGGGGCTGCGAGAGGAAGGAGAGAGGGGCTGTGAGGGGGCTGCGAGAGCAGAGAGGGAGAGATCAATTTCCCCAGCACAGTAGCTGGGAGGCTGCGGCTGGACCAGTTTGGGAGAGGAAAGGACTAGCTGGAGGAGCTCACTGAGCCTCAGCATCCCTGCAGGTGCTCAACAGCCCACAGGACACAGCCCTGAGGGTCCCAGTGGGACTGTGGAGCTGGTGGGACTTGGAGCAGGGCTTTGGGTTGGAGACCTCCATCGCCAGCTCCATCTGCAAGACCTCACCTCCTCTTTTCTGGGAGCCCTTCGCCCCAGGAAACTCTGCACCCCCCGGCAGCCACCTGCACAGCCCTGGAGCTCCCCAGAGCAGCTGGTCCCCGTAGCCAGCCCGCTAGCCCTCACCCAGGATCTTGCTGATGCTGGAGTTGTGCATGTCGGGGAAGGCCTGCAGGATCTTCCTCCGCTCGTCCTTGGCCCACACCATGAAGGCGTTCATGGGCCGCTTGATGTGGTTGTTGTTCCTGGACTCGGGGAAGTGCCGGGAGCCTGCGAGGGGGGCCAGGGGCTGGCTGAGAGCAGGAGCCAGAGGAGCTGCCTGCTCCGGAGCCCCTCGGGGTCACCCAGTCCGACCATCAACCCTTCTTCACCTCTGACCGCCCCCTGCTCAGACCCCTCCGGCAGGGGTCCCGCCTCATCCTCACCATCCAGCTCACAGGTCAGCAGAGCCTCGTCCAGCCGGTGCGCAGGGGGCTCCTCCGCCCGCTCCTTCACCGGGGAGGAATCAACCCCGACGTGGTCCTGCAGGAGAGTGGCGTCAGGAACCGGCTCCAGGCCAGGGAGAGCCCGGGGCTGGAGAAGGGGGCCAGCCACTCCTCACCTTGCGATAGGCACCGCTCAGGGGCCCCTCCATGGCCCCGCCGTGGCCGTGCAGCAGCTGCCGGGCGTCCTGGATGGCTTTGGTGATGGCGTCGCCTTCGCCCAGGAACCCTGGCGGGACACCGTCAGCACCCCGACCCGACCCGCACCCGGAAACCGCAGCTGTTGGCCCCCAAGGAGGGGCACGGAGCAGCCGGTGCCCAGAACCCAGTCACCCCAGAGAGCAGAGGTGGCCCCCATCCTCTGCAGGAGGTGGCCAGGGAAGGGCTCAGTTCCAGCCATGGAACCGTCGGGGTCATCAAGCCCAACCTTCAGCCGACCGTCGCTGAAGGGACCCGGGGACTCACCCAGAGGCAGGCTGGACGGGCTGCTCTGCAGCTCCCTGGCGGCCCCGTGACTCGGCGCCAGGGACTGGCAGTTGCTCATCTTCAAACTGGGTGAACTGGAGGCACTGGGGAGGTCGGAGCCTTTGGGTTTGGCTGTCAGGTTGAGCGGCTGCGAGGTCTCCTGCGGTGGAGCAGGGCAGGGCGGGGGTGAGGCACAACCTTGGGGCGCCCCAGCCCGGGGATGGAGATGCCCCGGGGGGATGGGGATGCCCCGGAGGGGGGGGATGGAGATGCCCCAGGGCCCTACCTGCAGCTGGAGGTGGCCCGAGCCAGGGGCTCTCTTCAGCGTGGGAGGAGGGGGGCTGTGCAGGAGCTGCACCGGGTAGTCCACTGCGGGGAGCAGGAGGACAGCGGTCAGAGGAGGGCACACAGCCACCCCACAGGGCCAGGGCCAGTCACGGGGGACCCCCGGCTCACCTGGTTTGCAGGGGATGGGCTGGATGGGCAGCGCTAACTGGGAGTCGGGGGCGACGGGGAGCGGCTGGTGGCCGGGGGTGAAGGCAGGGATCATCACGTAGGGCAGGTTGACCTGCTGGAGAGCAGACGGGCAGGGAAGCAGAGGGGCCGGACACTTGACCCCCGAGGGGTCAAAGGGGGGCACGGCGAGGTGGCCCCTGCCTCTACCTGGATCTGCTGCTGCAGGAGGTTGATCTTGTGCTGCTGCTGGACGAGCTGCTGCTGCTGCTTGGCGATCTGCGGGTGGGGAGAGAGCGGGGCTCAGCGGCGGCACCCGGCTGGGCTGTGGCCCGGCACCAACACGACCGGGACAAGGGGTCTCTGCAGAGGGTCCCCAGAGCTGTGGGGAGGGCAGGCGGCGGGGGGCTGAGCTGCCCCCGAGCCACATCCCAGGGGGTGGGGAGAGAAGCGGGCTGGGGGCGGATGGTGTCACCCCCTACCCTCCCCTCAGCACCTCGTGGGCCACCAGAGAGGGAAAAGAGGCGACGAAGAGCGGGGAGGACACAAGGCAGGGAGGGGGGGCGTATTTCAAGGGGTGCAACCTCTGATCCTCACCCTCCTGGGGTCAGGGAGTGCGATGGGGAGAGGAGCTGGAGGGTTTCTGTGCCGCCAGCCAAGCCCTGCCCAAGCCACCTCTCCCGGGGCACCCTGCCCTGCACCCGTGGCCAACAGACCCTAAGGGGCTCCCCTACGGGCTGGAGGCTCCCTGGCAAGTGCCTGCCCCGAGCAAGGAGCCCACCTGCTCCTGCTGCTGCCTGGCCAGCTCCATCTGCTGCTGCTGCTTCTCGAAGAGCATCGCGGCCATGTTCTTCTGCTCCGAGTGGGCCGTCAGGAGCTGGTCCCGCAGCGTCGACAGCTGGTTGATCATCACCAGCAGCTGCAGCTCCTTCTCCGCCAGGCTCTCCTGGGTGCCTGCCACAAGCCACGCGGCTGCGGGTCACGGGCGGCACCACCCGCCTTGGGGGCTGCCGGGGCAGATCCTGCCTGACCCCCGGCCCTGGCAGGTGGGAAGAGCCCTGGGTGCAGGAGCGAGGGTGGGTGGCGGCGGGGGGACCTCACCTTTCACCTCCTTGGGCTCGATGGGGCTTCGACCCAGCAGCTGCTCCTTCCAGTCACTGGACAGGAGCTTCTCGATGGTCGGCATCACTGGGGGGGAGCCGGGGCCAGCAGAGCAGGGAGGGGACAGCCGGGTGAGCCCAGCCCCGTGACCCTGCACCACGGCAAGGTGGGGGCTCATCCCACCCCATCCCTGCACAGAAACACCCAAGGGAGAGGGGAGGGGACCCCAGCAGACACTCGGGAGCTTTCCTCACCCTCCTTCAGGTTCTTGTTGAGGTCCAGCCTCTCCTGGCCACTGGCCGCTGGCTCGAAGGCAGAGCCGCGGGGCTCCAGCGCGTTGCCGGCGGCGGGCGAGCGGGACCCCTGCGACAGACACAGCGCTGCTGCTGCTGCTGCTGCTGGGCTGCTCAGAGCCCTGCTCCCCCTCCCGGGAAGCAGAACAGGGAGCAGGAGGGCTGAGCTGCTGGCCGGGGGCAAGGAAAAGCCCAGGGAGGCTGAGGGATGGAGGGCATCGAGGTGCCCATGGGGAGCCCCACACTCCAACCCCAGGGGGACCCAAGGGCAACGCCCAGCAGGAGCAGCTCAGCCCCGCGTCCCGAAGCTTTCACAGCCCTGGAGCTCAGGGTCGGGATGAGGAGCAGCCACCTGGGGCAAGAACAACCCCCGTGGCCAGAGCCCAGCTCCAGAGCAGGACAGTCTCCCTCGCCCTGCCTGGCCAGGACCAGGGGTCGCCCAGGTGCCAGCACCCACCTGTGGCAGAGCCTGCGGGTCGGTGCCCTCCCTCGGTGGTGGCCCCGCGAGGTCATTGGGTTGGAGCTCGGTGCTGGGGGCACCTCCGGCAGGGGACCCACAGCCGCCCCCCTTCTTCTCCTCCGCGTTGACGGCGCCGTTCACCACCGTGCCCGCCCCGTCGGGCTCCCGCCGTGGAGAAACGGGGCTCGGCACCGACATCCTGCGGGGAGAAGAGCTGTCGGCAGAGCCACCCGGCACCCCTCGTCCCAGCCACCCCCTACTGGGGGGTCCAGCGTGGAGTGGCAGGGGTGACGGTCCTGCTCTGGGACGGGGCTCTCGTTCCACTTGTGGGGAGCTCGGAGCTCCCTTCCAGCTCAGACCAGGCTGGGACTCTGCGACCTGGGTGGTGGGACCACACGGAGGGCCCAGGTGGGATGGGGTAAGGTAGGATGGACTGGGATCAAGTGGGACAGGGTAGAGTGGGATAGGGTAGGATGGGGTGGGGTGAAGCCAGCCCCCTGCCCAGGCGGCTCTGGCACCCCACCTGCTGCTACGTGCCACCTCCCCGCCCCCCAGCAGCACCCTGCGGACGTCCAGAGGGGAGGTGTGGGGGTCCTCTCCGGGGCATGGGGGGGCCCAGGCAGCAACCCCCCGACAAGCACAGCCCAGCTCAAGCTGCGAATTCATCAAAGGGCCGAAAATAAAACCTTCCTCTCAGGAACTTGAGACAAAAGAGAGGGAAACAAGGGGCTGGCTGGGCACCCAGCGGCAGGGCTGGAGCAGGGGACAGGAGGAAGTGGAACAATGGGGCGCAGGACAAAGGCAGCAGAGCCGAGGGAAGCGGGACAGCCCCGCGCAGAGCCCTGCGCCCGCCTCTCCGGTCCTAGCGGGGTTTTATCACCTCGGCTCCCTCGCCCTTCGCCAGCATCGCCCCGCATCCCGCCCCCGTGCCCCAGCCCTTCCTGCACCCCCCGGGCCGGTCCTGCTGATGGGGAGGGGGACCCGGGCTGGTGCCACCACCCCAAAGCCCCATCACCACCGACCCAGCAAACCCCCCCGGCTGCCCCTGGGGAGGAGCCGATAGGACCAGAGGCAACTGGGTCAGGCTGGATCTGGACCCTCAGGTCTGCCCAGGCAGAGGGGGGAGCCCTCAGAACTGGCCGCCCAGGGAGGGGGAAGCTGAGACACAGAGGCCTTCTTGGCAGGAGGAAGGGAGACGGTGCTGAGCTGGAAGAGGGGAGATGTAGGTTAGATCTTGGCAAGGAGATGGAGCAGGTGCAGAGGAGGCCACGAGGATGCTCAGAGGGCTGGGGACAGGCTGGGGGAGCTGGGACTGCTCAGCCTGGAGACGAGAAGGCTCCGGGGGGACCTCAGAGCAGCTTCCAGTGCCTGCAGGGGCTCCAGGAGAGCTGCAGAGGGGCTTTTCCTGAGGGACTCTGGTGCTGGGTTCAAGCTGAAAGAGGGGAGATGGGATCTGGGGCAGAAATCCCTCCCTGGGAAGGGGCCGAGGACCCTGGAACAGGCAGCCCGGGGAGGCTGTGGCTGCTCCATCGCCCCTAGCAGTGCCCAAGGGCAGGTTGGATGGGGCTGGGGCACCCTGGTCTGGTGAGAGGTGGCACCGGGGAAGCTCTGAGCTCCCTCCCAGCCCAACCCAGTCCATGCTTCTATTCCCAGTAGCTGCAGCACCCTGCCCCAAGGTCTTCCCTAGCTCAGGGCCCTCCACACGTGGGTGCCCAGGCGCTGCTGCAGCAGCGCGATGCTGCCGCTGCCTTCGGTTCAGAGGCAAAGTCCTGCTCCCCCAGCAGCTCCCAGTTCACTGTCCTCAGCCTCCTGCCGCCACCACTGGAAGTTTAGGCTTAAAAACGGGGCCAGGGCTTTAAAAAGGGTCTGTCTGAAAGGCCCCACTGCGGGTTTATTGTGGGGCTTGTGGAACAAAACAAAAGCAGGAGAAGAAAAAGAAGATGAAGAGAAGGAGGGATAAAAATAGGAGAGAAGCAGCCAGCGCTGTCCTCTCGTTACAGGGCTGGTTCCTGCAGCAGCCCCGGCTCAGGTGCTGGGTTCTGGGGCTGCCTGGGGCAGACAATAGGGCTGGGAACAATGGCCCTGGCACAGGGACTGGAACAGATCCTCACTTTTCATGTTCCCCACTTAGCGCAGGGCTGGGGGAAGGGATGGAGCAGCTCTGGTGCCCACCTGGAGGACCAGAACGAGGAGCAGCCACGAGTCCTCCGCCCTGAGAGACCCGTGGGGCTGCTTCCTCCCAGCACAGCCTCGCTGGGGAGCACCGGGGAGCTCAGCTCAGCAGCCCCAAAGCCACCAGTCGAGGCGCCCACGTTGCCTCCAAGCTCCAGCCCAGCAAATCCAAGGGCCGAGGGGGTTTTTCTGGGGTGGCAGCAGCTTCCCCTTCTCGGGTCACGTCCTGCCATTCTCCCCAGGCTGTGCCACCCTTCCTGCCCGCAGACCCGACCTGCCCCTCCTGCCGCAGCACAACAGCTCCAAGAGCCAAACGGGGGGTGCCTGTGCCAAGGTGCCAGCGAGTCCCCACCCAGCACCACTGGCGAGATGCTGAGACGATCTCTGGGTGCCCAGAGCCTCCTCCTGGCTGCCTCTGCAGGCTCTGCACTGGCAGAGGAGGGGGCTGCCAGCACCTCCCACTGGTATAAAAGCAGCCGGGGGGTGAAAAGCTGCCGAGAGTGGGAATGGTTCTACAGCAACACAGCACTGCCCTGAGCCACAACATCCCTGCCCCATGGCACTGCCCTGAGCTACAGCATCCCTGCCCCATGGCACTGCCCTGAGCCACAACATCCCTGCCCCATGGCACTGCTGCCCTGCCTTGGGGCTGATCGCACCCCAAGGGTCAGCAAAAGGGCTCAGCCCCATCATGCAGCAGCAGACAACTCCTGTTAGGAGGGACCTGGGTAGCGGCCCCCAAAGCTCTTGCTCTGTGCATAGGGCTGGGCCAGTGACCCCTCTGGACCCTCCCAAGGCAGAAGGAGGATGTGGCTGAGGGTTGCCCTGGTCCCCAGCTGCCCACCAGGTCCAGAGAACAGGGAATGGTTTAGGCTGGGAAAGACCTTTTGGGATCACCGAGCCCAGCTGACTGGGGAGAGCTCCTGGGGCTTCTCGTTTCCCCTCCCAGTTACAGCAGCCTTCGGGTTGGACTCAGCAACCTCTAAAGGTTCCTTCCAGCCCGAGTCCTTCTGGCTCTGTGACAGCTCCACTGGCTTCACGGGCTGGGGGAAGGCTCTTCCCTCCAGGACCCCAACACCCCAAAGCACCATCACCCATCCCAAGCAGCACCAGTGGCCAACCCAGGGAGGTGGGAGTCACCCCAAAGGGGCAACCAGGGGGTGGGCAGCGGGTACCACCATCCCAGCCAGCACAACCCCACGAGAGCCCCACACGCAGCCGTTTGCAGAATGGGGAGACGGGGCAGAGCCAAGAGTCAGACAGACCCGGACGCCGGCTGCCCCCGGCAGAGCCCGGGAAGCCCGGCCGGCCAGCGGGACAGACAATAGCCCATCTCCTGCCAGAGGGTCGGGGCTGCTTTCCTGCCAGACTCGGAGTGTCCTCGCGGGGCCGTTTCCGCCCGCCGGTGCCTTCGCACTCGGAAGAATGGGGGCGGCTTCCTCTGCCACCCGTGCCCGGCCAGCGACGGCCAAGGGCCAGCGACGGCCAAGGGGCAGCCCCGCCAGCGGCCACGGGAAGTTCACGGGGCTGCCAGCCCTCCCCAAGCATGCGGAGCATCCCCCGATGCTGGGCTATCCCTGTCGGGTGGGCAGGGGCCCCGCTGGCCACGGGCTGGAGGGGAAGTGGAGCAGAAGGGGCGAGACCCTGGGATTGACTCAACCCCGAGGGCAGCTGGGTGCTGAACGTCAGCCCCAGAAACCAGAGGTCCAGCGGGCTGGAAGGGACCCCCAAAGGGCATCGAGTCCAACCCCCCTGCACCAAGCAGGGCCAGCACTGCCCAACCCAGGTTGCCCAGAGCCACATCCAGCCTGCCCTGGGATGGCTCCAGGGATGGAACCTCCAGCCCCTCTCTGGGCAGCCTGGTCCAGGGGTCCCCCACCCTCCAGTTCCAGATCTTGTTCCTCCTGTCCAGCCTCAAAGCAGGACCCTGGTCCTGTCGCTCCGCAGCCCTCCGAGAGCCCCATTGGGCTCCCGCTGTCCGCACGGGGCAGCGCCCCAGGGTAGGACCCACTCTGCTGCTCCAGGGACCAGGGCGCTGCGGCAGCGGAAACCCTGTCCCGGGGCTGACGCAGCCCCCAGCATCTTCTTACCTGTTGCCCACGGGAAGCCGCAACCTCCCTCTGCCCCAGAGAGCTCCCGGTGCCGGAAAAGCTGCAAACTCAGCCCCGAGGGAGGGGAGGGCTGGGGGGTGCCGAGGCTGATGCCCTGCGGCAGCACAAGGGCAGCAGGGTGCCCCAGCAGTGCAGCACCGTGGGGGGGCAGGCAGTGCCCGTGGGCTGACCCAGGGAGGGGGATGCCCTTGGGGGCTGCTTCAGCCTCCCAGAGGGACCCCCAGAGCACAGGACCCCAGGGGAGATCCCCACTGGCCTCACGAAGCAGACGGGTCTTTGCCCCGCATCCAGCCCCCACCGGCTGCCCGGCGGCAGCTCCTCTCCCCGCGGAGGGCGACAGCGTCTCGCAGCAGCATCTCGGCGGGGTCGGAGCCCTGCGGCGGGTGGGCGACGCTGCGGCGAGAGCGTCGGCATCACGGAAACTCCTCGGCGCAGCGGAAGGAGCAGAGGGGTCACCCATCCGCTTGGCTCGCCCCGCCGCCCCCACCGTCCCCCCGGTGGATCTGCCCCTCAGCCCTGTGCCAGCTCGTGGGTGGGGAGACCATCGGCTCTTCCAGAGACCCTCCAGCCCCTCAGCGGGGCGGTCCAAGGGCTGGGGAGGCCGTTCCCAAGGGCAGGGAAGGACAGGACCGGGGGTCCTGGTCTGGAGCTGGGAAAGGGCAGAGGGAGGCTGGACAGGGGGGAGAAGCTCTGGGATGTCAGGGTGGGGGACCCCTGGAACAGGCTGCCCCGTCCCTGCGGCCATCCCAGGTCAGGCTGGCTGAGGCTGTGGGCAACCTGGGCTGGGGAGCGCTGGCCCTGCTTGTTGCAGAGAAAACGCCCCCCACTAACCCCAAGCCCCCCCCAGCGGAGAGGAAAACCCCGGGAGGAAGAGGAGGGTCTAACGGGGGTCTCGTCCTCCCTCACTGGGGTACTCCAGGAGGTCCCAGCTGCCCCCAATGCACCGGGGCTGTGGCAGATCGACTCCTCTGGGGCTCAGCTCCTGCTTTTCCAAGTCTCATGGGATGATCCCAGTCAGCAAACTGGTGCTGACCCCCTTGGGCTCTGCTCCTGTCCTGGCTGGGAGAGGGAGAAGGACCCTCCCGTGACACCAGCAGGAGAGAACCCAGCCCATCCCTGCAGGGACCAGCGTCCGCCCGACCCATCCCAGTGCAGATCCGAACTGGGCCACGTTCCAGCCTCCCAGTGCCCCTCATTACCGACAGGTTCCAGGCACTGGTGATGCTGGTTCCACGGTGCTGCCCGCTGGGGTGGGGGGTTCTCACGAGGTGCTGACAGGACACCCCAGTGCAACCCCCTTCCTGTCCACCTGCACAGACTGGCAGAGCCCACGCTGATCCCCCCACAGCACTGGGGCTTGCTGGGACCCCCCTCCACTACCCAGCCCTGCCCCCCTCACTGCACCCCCAGCCCGGCTCCTGAGGGCGCAGCTCGAGGAGGGGGCTCTGAGCCCCAGGGAGCTGCTCCCTCTTCTCCCTGCAGTTCCTTCCGAGTCAGAAGAGGGGTTAAAGAATCGGAGCAGAATTTCAGCCTTTGAAGTCATTTGCATTGATTGTTTGAAATCAATTTTAAAGCCCTGAATTCACTTTGAATTCACTTTGAATTCACTTTGAAGGACTGAACTCATTTCAAATTAATTTTAAGTCTTGACCTCATTTTAAGCCAATGCTGAAGCCCGGAATCCACTTTAAAGCACTGACTCCGTTTCAGTCCAGTTTCAGGGACGGAACTCGCCGCAGCACACTTTAAAAGACTTCGAGGACGATTTTAGGATTGGCTCTTCTTGGCTTCAGAACCGTTTCCCTCCGTCGCACAAAGGCTGCCGAAACCTCCTGCCTCAGCACCCAGGGGCTGGGGCAGCAGGGCCAACCCCACCAACACCAGCAGCGCCAGTAGTCCCTGGGGTGCTGGGTGACTGGGGCTGCTGCCAGGACCCTGGGTCCCAGCAGAGGGCCCTGGGCTGCTCCCAACCCAGCACCAGCAGCCCATTCCATGCCCCCAGTGCTCCCAACCGGCACCAAACGCTCCAGCACAGGAAAGAAACTGCCCAAGTCCTCAAACACGGAGGAAACGCAGATCTAGCCCAGTGCTAGAGCCCAGCCACAGGATCACGGGGGTCAGAAAAGACCTTCAAGCTCCTCCAGTCCAACCAACCGCCCGCCCTACAGCCCCGACCCGAGGGATGGGGACGACTCACCCAGCCCTCAGGACCCGAGAGCCTGAGCACATCTCCTCCTTCTCCCCGTGCCCACCCCGCACCCTCCAGCAGCCCCGGGGTTCACCCGATCGATGGCGGTGCCCACGGGGCGATGTCACTCACTCAGCCTTTCCAGCTCCTTCCACTCAGCGCCGCAGCCAGTCACTTCCCTAGCGCATGGCGGAGGGGCGAAGGGATCTGACCCCGCTGCTCCCCTGCTCTGAGAGAGGGAGAGAAAACGAGGTGAGGTGGGGCTGCCCAACCCCTTCTTCCACCCTTTGTGCCCCTTCGGGTGAGGCTCGGGGCAGCAGGAGCGGCGTCACCCAGCATCCACCACCCCCTGCCCCTGCTGAGCCGCTCAAACACCCCAGGGTTTGGGGGGCCTCCCTGGGCAAACCCCAGGCACAGGCAGGAGCACCCACAGGATGCTCAGAGCCAGCCCCGCTGCCTCTCACACACCCCAAGTGCTGGGACTCACAGGATCACTCTCACAGCACCCCAAAACCCTCTGGAGTCCCTTTGGGGGACCCCAAGCTGCCTCACGGACAGCCAAGACAGAGGGTCCCCAGAGCTGCTTCACCCTCTCCAGCTGCTGCCCAGACTGGGATCCGGGGGGCAGCTCCAGCCCCTCAGCAACAGGCTTTTAGGGTTTGCGCTGCCAGGGTCCTCGCTAACCCCCTCTGAAAGGAAAGGCAGCCCGGAGGCTGGCTGCTGGGAGCCTGTGTGTGGCCACCATCCACCCCAAACCCTGATGGCAACCCCAACCCTGCTGCACTGCTGCAGCTCAGGGGAGTCTGGCTGCTGGGGTCCGGGTGGAAACTGCTCCCAGCCTGACCTCTCTCCCTTTTATTAGGGCGATCCCCAGCTGCTGTGCTCGGGGCACCCCTGACCGAGGGTGGGGATTGGGTTCAGGGTGGGGGCAGCTCATCCCCTCAGCAGCAGTGCCAATGAGGCTCTGACCGGCACCACTTGGGCCACTGGTCACCCCTGCGAGAGAGAAGCTGCAGGAGGCAGCAGGACTCTGGTTTGGACCGGTTTTATCGCTCGGGGACAAAGCCCGGGCTCGGGGAGGGGTGGGGGGCACCCCAGCACCCCACCTTGCCCGGCCACCCCGCAGCCCTCCCCTCCCTTCGGAGCAGCGGAAGCCGATGGATCCCGGCCGGCAGCAGCTCCGGGACGGGCTCCTCTCCCCCGCAGCGGGGACGGAGGGATCGACCCCGAGCTCCTACCGGCAGAGCCAGGGGCTGGGACCCTGCGGCAGCTCGCCCCGTCTGCAGCGGGGTAGCCAACGCCCGCGAGCAGCCCGGGGCTCCCCGTCCCGCAGCGCACGGCAGGGCACAAGGGGCTCTCTGTGCCTAGAAGCAACTGTTCCCCCCTTCCCCGCATCCCGCTGTCCCCCCGAGAGCTCCCCTGAGCCGGGCTGGGGCTGGCCCAGTGGCTCGGCCACGCTCTTACTCGCCCGTCGCGTGCCAGGGAGTGGGGTCGCGGGGAGGGTGATGGGGACTGGGGGCGTTTTGTGCCGCCCTGGGGAAGCCACTCGTGGCCACCGGAGCCGGCAGCTGCTGGGCTCAGGGTGCTGGAACGGGGCAGCCCCGCTCTGCCCCCCCTCAATGAAGGGCTTTGAGGGGCTGTGAGTGAAGCTGCAGGGGCTTCAAGCACCTGCAGGGCTCCTGGTCTGTGCGCCCCTGTGACGCTTGCACCAGTCACACCAGTACTCCGCCCCAGTACATGCAAAACTGTGGGGTCCCCAACCCAGTTCCCGAGATGGACCCACAGACAGAGGTCACAGGAACCCGAACGCTCTGCAGCCCCAAGTCCCAGCCCCAGAGCCCCCAGGTCCTGCCCCTGCCCATCCTGCAGCCAGCCAAGGCACCAGTGGGTTCCGATGGCTCCTCCAGACCTGCCCTGGGGACCTCCTTCAGATTAACCCTCCAGCTCCTGAACTCCCGGAGTCACAGCAAGGAAAACGAGCAGCAAAGGTGCTGCAGCCCCCTCTCCCCACTCGGGGACCCCCCTGCAGCGGTGCCCAGGGGCACGGACGGCCCCGCAGCCAGGCTCGCTGGGGCTGGGCTCTCAATGCCCCAGGGGACTGGCTTTCCGGCTGGGCGGGCAAGGTAGAACAATAGGGCCGAGCCCTCTATTGTTCCAGACAAAAGATAAGCCGGGCTCTGGCATTCCCCTCCGCCCTCCTGGGCAGGGAGCAGGGGGCAGGGCAGGGCTGCCACCCCGGGCCAGGGCACAGGGTTCTCTCTACCCTTCCCACACCCCTTGGAGCAGGTGAAGCAAAGGGGCTGCAGTGGGGTGACCCTCCTGCCCAGCTCGGAGCTTGACCACCCGCCGCCGGAGCAGCCCTCCAGGCTCTGTGCGGTGCCCAGCCCCTGCTGCAGTGGGTTCAGGGACCCGCATGTCCCCGCTGCCAGGACACCCACACGGGTCCCAGCCCTGTCCACGAGCGGCTTCTCCTCGCTGCATCCCGCAGGGACGCCGGGGACAAGGCGCCCTGCCAGCCACGGGCTGATGGTGGGTGCGTTGCCCAGCACTGGGGACGGCTGGGTGCCTGGTGGCCTCACCAGCCAGCAGAGCAGTCTCGGGCTGGCTCAGCTCTTCGAACAAGTGGGTTTCTAGGCTGCAAACTGGAGGGTTTCGATTTCTGGCTCTTGCTGGAGACATCGCTGGCCGCAAGAGCAGGGCAAGGCGGCAGCTCCAGTGGCCCTACCGGCTTCTACCTCTTCTCTTCCTTCTCCCGGTGGACTTGAGCTCAGGACAACCCTGTCTCATCCGGGCAAAGATGCAAAATCCCCAGTGGGCTCCCTGCTGCTCTCAGTTCTTTCAGTTCCCTTTGCTGTCAATGAGCTGCCACCAGCCGCCTTCACCAGGCAGAGCTAAAACACAGAGGGCCAGCAGATCGTGCCCAGGGCTAGTGGGTGCTCACAGGATTCTCCCAAGCAGCTTGGAGGATGAGCCACCTCCTCTCATCTCTCCCCTGTGAGACCCCCGCAGGGATAGGTGTGGGGAAGCTGCCCAACCTCTGCACCCACCAGTCCACCCCTTTCATACTGGTCTGAAAGGTGTCTGATGATCTCCTGCTCTGCTGACGCCCCTCCCTCCCCAGCCCAAGGGCTGCCGGAGCAACAGTGGGACCAGGCAGCCCAGGAGGGATCTTCCCTCCAGTTCAGCATCGCCAGGAGCAGATTTACCCCTTCAAAACCAACAGGTTTGAGCTAAAAGCTGCTGCCACTCGGGGTGCTGCTGGGTGCTCAGAGAAGATGTCTCAGCAGTGTCCAATGTCCCCAGCACCATCCTCTGCTGCAACCAGCTCCTCCAGAGCGGGTTCAGCCACTGCATCCCCTACCCAGAGTAGGGACTCGTACAGGACCCCAGGATCCAGCCAGACAGCCCCGCCCCGGCACCAACGCAGCTTCCTCCCCACCAGCGCTGAGCTGGTGGGACTGGGCAGACCAAGGGCCCTTGTTTGAGGCTGGAGCGGTTCCAGCCTGGGACATGTGGTCCTGGAGCAGGTGGACACGGGGTGGGAGGGAGGGGAGGGATCCGAGCGACAAGAGAATGTTCCAAACTCGGTGCCTTGTCTGCTGCCAAAGCTCCTCGTGCCGGAGGAGCCCACGCACTTCTCAGCCGAGTGCAGGCGGCACCCGGCCATGTGGAGCTGCTGGGGCCCCTCCACGCTCTACCCTCTGCCTGCAGAGCCATGTGGAGCTGAGGGGGCACCTCCAGGCTCTCCCATGGAGCCTCCAGGCTCTGCCCAGCAGCTCCTGCTGGGCCACCTCCAGGCTCTACCCTGTGCCTGCGGAGCCATGCGGAGCTGTGGGGGCACCTCCAGGCTCTGCCCACGGAGCCGCCGGCACTCCTGCAGTTACTCCCCAAAAAGCCCGGGCTGGGGACAAGGCTCTCCGGCCGTTTCCCAGCAGGGCTGTCGCAAGTGGCACTAATTTGTTCCCCCCCTTTGCGTGTCCTTGCAGCGGGGTCGGCCCAGGCCGGGAAGGAGTGATGCATCGGGCAAAACTTCTGAGTGACCCAAATGGGCCTCCCCGCAGGGCGATGAAACCCAAACCCCGCAGAGCCTGCGGAGAACAGAGCAGAGAGGCCAGGCCAGCCCAGCCCTGGCTGGTCAGGGGTGGCCGCGATGCTGCAAGGGAACCCCAGCTGGAGGAACACCCGACCCTGGGGCTGCTGCCCCATCCTTTTGGGCTCTGCCTCCCGCCGAGGAGCAGCCCAGCCCCGCCGCCAGCCCCACACACACACCGAGAGGCAGCTTTGACCCAGCAGAGGGAAAACGCTGCTTCACCAACCAGTCCCCAGTTGGAGCGATGGTGGAAGAGAACAAAGAGCAGGGGCTTCCTCCACAGCTGAAGGGGCCAACTGCCCCGGGCCGCTGTTTTTGAAATAAATGGATCTTCTCGGGCTGTTCTGTGAGGGAAAGCGGCAGCGGGTATCGGAGCCGCTCTGCTGGCAGCTCCCCGGCCGCAAGGGCAGAGCAGAGCTCTGGTGCCCAGCGCGTCCCCACGGACATCGGGGGCTGCCACCCGCGGCAGAGGT
The DNA here is from genome assembly GCA_028565055.1 of Phoeniculus purpureus. Lineage (NCBI taxonomy): Eukaryota > Metazoa > Chordata > Aves > Bucerotiformes > Phoeniculidae > Phoeniculus > Phoeniculus purpureus. The sequence goes on along the minus strand of JAOXOE010000862.1, from coordinate 2,745,281 downwards.
TGTTGCTCCAGCAATCGAAGGGTTTTCTCAGCTCTGCAACACAGAGCGGCAGCAGCACAGAGCCGGCCCCACGCACAACCGGCCCCACGCAGAACCTCGGGGCTGCTGACAAGGGGATCAAGCCAGAGCAAGCAGGACCGTGGCTCCGTGCCGGGCAGACAAAGCTGGGGCTCGTGTGGGATGTCAAGCTGCCACAAAGCCCCCTGATCCATGGGATCAGGACCCTGATCTCTGGGGTCCCCCAAACCAGAGCTGGCAGTGCCCCATAACCCCTCGAAATTGTTTGGTTCTGTCACAGCCGAGGACGGGCTAGATCCCCCGAGCCGCCGCGGCAGGGCTGGCGACAGCAAGAGGTGACCCAGCTTGCTCTGCAGCGAGCAGATCACCCCGCAGGGTCTCACTCCACTGTCCCCCTGCTCACCAGCAGACTCCCAGTCCCTGCAGCACCAGCCCGCTGCGGGCCCAAGCCTGCTCCAGCCACGGGGCACAGCTCAGAGCAGCAACCTCGGGGAGCAGCAGGCGCCGAAGTCCCCCCAGAGCAGCCCCAAGCCGGGTCCAGACTCACCTGGCAGAGCCGAGCAGCAGCTGGCGGGTCCCAGAGCCACCCTTCACCCCAGTCCCAAACCTGCAGCTGCCCCGGGGTGTCTCAGTCCGGGACAGGAGAGCGTTGGGCCGAAAGAGCAGATTTACGGGGCTCCTGGTCCCCTGCACTGAGAGAAAACCCAGGGACGAAATGAAACCCCCGCAGCACCCAGCGCCTGTGCGACGGGCTCCAGCTCCCCCGCCCCAGGGTGCCAGGGCCCCTCTGCCCCCTGCGAGATGGACGTGGATGTGGAGACAGCAAGTCCAGCTATTCCGCCCCCGGGGCATCCCAGCCCCCGGCTGGACCGGGCTCGCTGTGGGGGACGGTCTGGGTGCTGCAGTCTGCCGGGGTGGGAAAAGCACCGCGGCAACAGGCAGCAGCGCGATCAGCCGGGCTCTCAGACGGCTGCGACGTCTGCTCCTACCCACCGACTCTGCCCCAAGGGGCTGCTGCCTCCTGGGTGAGGCGCCAGCTCGGTGCTGAGGGCGAGACCGACCCGTCCCCCCCCAGCCACCCGAGCGAACAGGCAGGAGGGGAGAGGCTGGGTGCCGCCCGCTCGGCAGAGGATCGCCCTCAGGCCGCCCGGGCTCGGGGGCTTTTAACACAAGGGCTGCGGAATCGCAGCCTGGGGAAGGGGGGTGGAAGAAACAAAACCCCTTGCGAAGGGCCGCACCAGTGTCAGCAGAAGGGATCCGGCACCAGACCACTTCGAACGCAGAGGAAATGGCAGGAACTAGAGCCAGGAGGGGTTGGCTCGACAGCAGAGGGACTGAGCGATGCTCTCCGCTCCGTGCTGCGAGCAAACCCCATTAGCTGAGCTAATGGTCCTTCCTCACTCCGCAAATCTATTAGTCCGGGCCCCGCTGTGGGAGCCGAGCGTTTTCCACGCCGAAGGTACTTCAGGAGACGCTCACTGGGGCCCCACCGACACCCAGCCCCACGGTCCCTAACCTTTCCTGGGCTCCAGACCCTGCGGGAAGCGCTGGGAACCCTCGGCAGGAGGCGGGAAGAGGCAGAGCTGGGGAGTTGTCTGCGCTTGGCACTCTACATCCTCCCGGTGACTGCTCCCGGGGTGATCCATCCTTCCCCATCCCTCCCTCCCTCCCGGGGTGATCCCTCGCTTCATTTGCCTCCTGCACCACTAACTCCGCTGGTGTTTAGCTGTCGGGGTCCAGCTCCATCACCCGCGCAGCTGCTCCCCGAGCTGCTGTTTACCAGCTCCCAGAGAGCTCAGGGCTCCCCTCGGCTGCACCCACAGCCCCGTGGGGCCCCGCTGTGCAGCACCCGCAGCCCCCCAAGACCCTGCTCTGCTCAGGACGGGTCAGAACAACACAGGCAGGATCCAAGGGCCATCTGTCCTGAGACCCCAGCAAGTGACAGAGTTTAGAGCTGAACCCAGCGTCAGACCCTCGCTCTGGCCTTGCGACGTCGGGGCGCAGTCGCCATGGGGTGGTTGGACAAGCCCAACCCCTCTTGGGCCCACAAACAGCCCCTGCCTGGCACCCACGGGAACCCTTCCGGCCCCGGCTCTGCGGGGCTGCCTGAAGCAGGGCTGTCACAGCGGGGAGAAACCCCACCGCCCCCCCGAGGGAGCCCCCAAAGAGGAGTCGACGGGGCAGGACGGTCCCACGGTGTGGTGGGGGCTG
>JAOXOE010000862.1:2708705-2732217 GCA_028565055.1 Phoeniculus purpureus | reverse complement strand
GGAGCGCCGGGCAGGGTGGGGGAAGGTGGGAGGGGGCAGAAGGAGCCCTGACCCCCCATGTTGTGTCTCTCCCCGCTGCAGGTGACTGTGTGCTGGGTGGAGGAGGCGCTGGGGCGTCACGGGCAGCCGCTGTCTCCCCAGGCTGAGCACGCCGGCATCCGCACCTACTTCTTCAGCGCCGACAACACCGACGAGCAGGAGGCCTGGATCCAAGCCATGGGCGAAGCCGCCCGCGTGCAGATCCCCCCGACCCAGAGGTCAGCACCCACCGCAACCCCCCCACCCAGTGCCGCCCATCCGCCCTGGGCTCTTGGAGCGGGGTGGGGGTGCTGAGGAGGGACCCTCTGGATGGCGGAGGGGTGGGCACGGTGCTCTGGACACCCCAGGGGCGCTGGCAAGGGGAGGTGACCCCCTCCCGTGTTGGGACCCCCAACCCCAGGCACGAGAAGCCGGACTCTGAGAACATCCCCCCCAGCAAGCACCAGCAGCCCCAGCACCACTTCAACGCCGCCCTCCGCGAGCCCCCCGAGCCCGACCCCAAGGCGCGGGGCGAAGGCGACGGCCGCGGCTCAGAGAAGATGGAGCGGAAAGCGGAGCGGGCCGAGGGCAAGAAGGAGCCGCTGGCCAAAGCCAACGGCGTCGCGACGGGGCAGGAGGTGCCCTCGGAGCCCGGCAGCCCCTACCCCGAGGTGCCGGCGCGGGGTCCCGCGGCCGGGGAGCGGCCGCCGCAGCCCAACGGGTGGCCGTACCCGTCGCCCAGCCGCCCCGGCAGCACCGCCTTCCCCCCGCAGCCCGACGGCGACGGCGGGCCCCAGCGGCGGGGCTTGGCCCCCCGCAGCCACCCCGAGAAGCTGGCGCAGCGCAAGAGCTCCATGACGCAGCTGCAGCAGTGGGTCAACTCGCGCCGCGGGGCTGCGCCCTCCGAGGAGCTGCGCAGGTGAGGGCTGGCCCGGGGCTGGCGGTGCTCTGCGGGCGGGTTTGCCCTTCCCGTCCTGCTTGTGCCCGCCTGCGGCCAGAAGATGCCCTGTCTGGGCTGTCACCTTGGGTCAGCTCTGAGCTGGGGGGTCCCCAAAACGCTGAGCAGCATGGGGGGGGGTACTATGGGGGTCTTCTGAGGAGGGGTGGCCGGAGAGGAGCCTGAGGTGGGGTCCCTGTGAGGAAGGGTGCCAGGTGGGAACCCGTAGTGGTGTTCCAGTGAGGAGGGGGTGCCAGGAGGGAGCCCATGATAGGGTCCCAGTGAGCAGGGGGTGCCAAGAGGGAGCCCGTTATAGGGTCCCTGTGAGGAGAGGGTGCTAGAAGGGAGCTGATTTGCAGGGTCCCAGTGAGGAGGGGGTGCCAGGAGGCAGCCCATTACAGAGTGCCAGGGGGGAACCGAGTATAGAGTCCCCGTGAGGATGTCCCGTCCCCGCCCCCCGCCAGCATCTGCAGCCGCTGGTGCTGCCGCTGCCTGCTCTGGGTCTGTCCTTTGCCCAGCAGGACCCCCAGAGGTGGAACCCAGGCTCTGGGCACCCGGCCGCCTCTCACATCTCTCTTCCCCGCTCCAGCCCCACCAGGTTTTACCCCGTGTCTCGGCGGGTGCCCGACTACTACTCGCCCTACTCGCCCCAGTACCCCGAGGACTACCAGTACTACCCGCCCGGGGTGCGCCCCGACAGCATCTGCTCGCTGTCCGCCTTCGAGCGGGTCAGCCCGCCCTGGCCGCTGGAGGAGCAGCGCCCCCCGTTCCGCAACGGGGGCTCCTACCAGCTCCGCGACTGGAAGGAGCAGCCGGGCTTCGGCCGCCCGGAGGTGCCGCTGTGGCTGAGCGGGGCCGGCCGGCAGCCGCCCTACCTGGACGAGCTAGACGCGCCGTCGGGCTCGCTGCGGCGAATGTCGCTGCAGCCCCGCTCCCGCTCGGTGCCCCGCTCGCCCAGCCAGGGCTCCTACAGCCGCCCGCGGCTCTACTCGCCCGTCCGCTCGCCCAGCGCCCGCTTCGAGCGGCTGCCGCCCCGCGGGGACGACATCTACGCCGACCCCGCCGCCTTCATGATGAGGAGATCCATCAGCTCTCCCAAGGTAACGGTCTGCTGGAGCTCGGGGGGAGCCTCGCCTTGGGGGCATCGTGCCCGCTTGTGCCCAGCCTCAGAGTGCCACCGAGCCCACGGCTTGGAGCTGCCGGTGGCTTTAGGGTCCCCTCTTGCTGCCCTGCAGAGCTGCCCAGGTCACGGCTGGTCCCTCCTGGCTGCTTCTGTGGTGCCACAAGCCGATGGGGAGGATATGGGGGATGGGGATGTGGCAGAAACCTGGGAGCCTTCAGGGCCACCACCAGGATGCCCTCTGGACTAGTCAGTGCCACTGTCTCTGCTTCACTGTTTTGTGCCTTGAAGTGGGACCTGACCCCTGCGGCATCGGGGTCTGCCCCTGTCCACCCTTCCTAGCCCGCTCTCATCGGCCTGTGGTGTTGGGGGGGGGGGTCTCTCTCCTCAGTACGACTACCTGGGCGACCGGCGGCCGGTCCCCGTGGGAGTGTACCCCTACCACTACCCCGCGTCCCCCACCGTCCACGACAAGATGGTAGGTACTGCGCTGGCACCGGGGGTGAACGCTGCTGAACTGGGGGGCACAGACCCCCCCCCGGGAGGTGTGGGCCAGCGCGAGGGGGCCCTTGCTCAGGCAGCCAGGGAAGTTCCGCTCTGCTCTGGGGGCAGCTTGCTGGGGCAGGTCAGCACCTCAGGTCCTTGTGCTGCTGTTTCTGGTCCCTCCCAGCTCTGCCCTAAGGAAACTCTCGTGGCAAAGCTCCCCCTGGTTTCTGCCCTGCAGCCCCTACATCTGGGGGGGCAGTGGGACACCTTTGGGGCCCCCCAAAGGGCCCCTGGCTGAGGCTGGCCCATGCCCTGCTCCTCTGCCCATCCTGCTTCCTCACCTCTGGCTGCAGCTGCTGCTTCCTCCCCGGAGCACTGAGGGGGCTGGAGCTGGTGGGGTCCCCGCTGCAGATCGCAGTCCCCAGACCCTTGGGGCAGACCCAGCCGCTGGAGGAGGGAGAAGCAGCAGCTCCCCCGAGCCGGCCATCGCCATCCATCCTCACCGCTACCCCGGAGCCGCGGGGCTGAGGGGGCGCAGGCGGCTCCATGGCATCCCCACCGTCCCCGCGCCGGGGAGGTTCTTGGCTTCCCTGGCCCCAGAGGGGGGGTCTCGGCGCTGCCGCCGCCTCCACCTAACCGCTTTGCTTCTTCTCTTATGTGTTCTGTCCGTTTCCTTGCCGCGTGCCTGCTGGCTCCTGGTAGGATGAACTTTTAGACCTTCAGTTGCAAAGAAACCTAGAGTATTTGGACCAGCAGGTAGGCAGAGCTGGCTGCCAGCCTCCCGCCGCTCCCACCCCGCCTGCCCTCCCAGCGCAGCATCTCGTGCCCCCCTAACCTCCATCCGCTCCCTCCTCGGCACTGCAGCAGCGCGGCCGCGGCCTTGGTTTGCTTCTGCCACCCCTCCGGTCTCGCAGGGCCACTCATTGCTTGCCAGGAGAACCCCCGTGGTGGCGCCTTCTGTGTGGGGTGGGGAGGCTGTGGGGGGAGCGGGGATGTTCCCTGAGCTTCCAGGAGCTGCCTGTGGGGCACAGGGGAGGCAGGTGGGTGCGGACCCTCCCCAGCTCAGTGCTGGGGGGCATCTCCCCACACCCAGCGGTGCCTCCAGCCCTGGGCTGGTGCCCTGTGGGCAGCTGAGATGGGCACAGGGTGCTTTTGGTCAGCTGCTGGTGTTGTCCCTCCTCTGAGGGGTGGGGTGAGTACAGGGCACCCGCCGGCGCTGGAACCCAAACCAGCAGCTCTGGGGCTCTTGGAGCGTCAGGAGGAGGTTGGAAGGAAGAAAGAGCGAGAAGGGCAGCGGAGCCGGGGAAGGGGCTGATGACCAGGGCTGATGGGAGAGCTGGGGGTGCTCAGCCTGGAGAGAAGGAGGCTGAGGGGAGCCCTCGCTGCTCTTCCCAGCTCCCTGAGAGGAGGGTGGAGAGATGGGAGGGGAGTCAGTCTCTTCTCCCCAGTCACCAGTGACAGGACAAGAGGGAAACAGCCTCCAGTTGCCCCAGGGGAGGGTCAGGTTGGCCATCAGGAGGACTCTTCCCTGCCAGAGTGCTCAGAGGTTGGAACAGGCTGCCCAGGGAGGGGGGCAGTCACCCTCCCTCGAGGGGTTCAGCCACCAAGGAGCTGTGGCCCTGGGGAACAGGGTTTGGTGGGCAGGGTGAGGTTGGGGTGCTGGTTGGACTGGGTGAGCTGGGAGGGCTCTTCCAACCTCAGTGATGCTGTGACTCTGGCTTCATCCCGGGAGCAGGCTGGGGTCAGTCTGGGTGGGAGAGACCCCTGGGCCCGCTGTGGCAGCGGCTGAGGTCAGTGCTGCAGCCCAGGCGATGGCTGCAAGAGCCAGGCTGGCACCGCGGCAGCTGCTCCAGAGACAAATCCCATCAGCCTGCAGATCGCCGCCGGCGCAGCAGTCGCCAGGGTCTGTCTGACAGGGAGCCGAGCCAGGGACGAGCAGGAGCTCTGGCTGCTGCTGCAGTGAAGGCTCAAGGATTGTTCCAGGGCCACAGGCTTGCTCGAGGCTCCTTAAGTCACTCCCCAGGGCGGCGTGTCTCCTCCTCCTCCTCCTCCTCCTCGCCCAGTGACCTCTGCAGAGCCTGACCCCGAGTGATGCTGGTGATGGCCCTTTTCAAGCAGCTTTGCTGCTCTGTTTTCTCTCTCCTTGCTGGTCTGGCGGTGGTGAGGGGCTCCCTCGGCTGCCCCCACCTCACTGATGTCCCCCCAGTTGGGGATCGGTCCCCATTTTGAGTCCAAACCCCTTGGACCTTGGGGGTCCTGGCTGTGGGGTGTGAGGGGCTTGGGGGCTCCTGCAGGCACAGGCAGAGGAGAAGCTCTGGTGCTGCTGATCCAATCGGATCCACCGCATCCTACCGAGGGACCCTGCAGCCGGTGCTGGCCCTGGGTCCAGTGATGTCCTGGGCACCGTCCTGCTCGCCACAGGGCTCGGCACAGCCAGGGATCAGTGAGCAAATCCTCTGAGGAGGGGCTGAGGGAACTGGAGGGGTTCAGCTGGAGAGGAGGCGGCTCAGGGGAGACCACCTCGCTCTCTGCCACTGCCTGAGCTTCAGGAGGTTGGAGCCAGGCAGGGATCTGTCTCGTTTTCCCAGGGTGAGGGTAAATGGCCTCAGGTTGCCCCAGGGGAGCTTTAAGTTGACTATTGGGAACAGCCTTTGCCCCCAGAGGGCTGGGGGAGTCCCCCCCTGGAGCTGCGGCGTGAGGGACAGAGGTCAGCAGGGCTCTGGCAGTGCTGGGGGAGCAGGTGGACCTGAGGAGCTCGGAGATCTTTCCCAACCTACCCGATCCCTCGATCCCAAAGCTCCATCTCCACAGCAGCACCCTGCTCCAGGACTGGAGCCAGGGGGGACACTGCTGTCCCCAGCCCCAACCTTCAGCCCCCTTCCCCTATGCACCTCGAGCAGGACCCTCCTGGCTGCAAGGGCAGCACCCAGAGCTGTTTGTCAGGAGCAGGACCCGTCCGTCTGTCTGCTGGGACCCCCCTGTGCAGGCTGCAGCACCCAGCCCCAAGCCGGCTTGACTCTGCTTCCCCCTCAACACGTCTCCTCCAGCCAGCCCGGGACGTCCCAGAGTGCCCCAACCCCAGCAGAAGTAGCAGCCCGGGGCAGCCATCCCTGAGTGGCTCCAGCCCTGGGACCTCTCGTGGAGGTGGCATCTTGCAGCCCGTTAGCCCCGAGGGCTCCTGGGCTGAACTGAGCCGCCCGCCCGGCTGCTGCTGCGGGGCCACCTCTCGGCTGACCCGTGGCCTTTCCTTCCCTGTGTCGCCGCAGATGAGCGAGAGCGAGACCCTGATCAGTATGGTCAACAGGATGGTGGAGACCTCCTCCCCTAGGGCTCAGCTCTACATGCAAGTAAGCCCCCGGCCACGGGGCTATGCATGGCTCGTGCATGGCAGCTGCAGCGGCCGCTCCATCCCCGGGGTCACCTCCTGCCATCCCCGCTCACGCGGGCTCCAGCATCCATGTGGCTCTGGCACATCGCGCTGGCGGGGGGCTGCTAGTCCATCCCAGGCTTTGCTACTCCATCCATGAGCCATTCCGAGCCGGTCAGTGCTGGTGTGTGGGGGCCACAGCGGGTCCTTGGCTGCCGTCCTGGGCCTGGGCTGCACCGGGGCGCTTCGCTCAGCCTCTGTTTGCCGCCGGAGGCTGATAAGAAGAAGGTGTGGGGTGACTGCAGGGCAAGAGTCCAGCCCCAGGGCTCCTGTGTTGGGGAGAGGAAGCAGCCCCGAGAGGGGCTGGAGGAGCATCGGGATGTCCCTGCTGCTGTGGGGCTGCAGCTCCCACTGGGTGCAGGCGGGTCCCATTGCCTGGAGATGTCTCTGGGTCACTGCAACCCACAGCCTGTTGTAGGGCAGAGGTGCTGGGATGCCCAGGGCATCTCCTGGGGATCGCGGGGGTCGGTTCCCCAGCAAGGGGAAGGCTCCTGCTCCCACTGGCTGTGCGCAGGGAGCCGGGATGTGATGGAGGGTGAAGCCGGGATGTGATGGAGGGTGAAGCTGGGATGTGATGGAGAGGGCAGCTGGGATGTGACGCAGGATGAAGCTGGGGAGCTGCTGAGATGCTCTGGCTGGGCTCCCTGCCTGGAGGGCTCTGCCGGGCACTTCCCAGGTCCATTTGCATCATCCCAGAGCATTCCAGGCCCCAAGGAGCATCCTGCTTTCTAGCAGTAACGATCCCCTTCTTCCCATCTGCTGCCTCTCATCTCTGGGTCTCGGAGGCTGTTAATTGCTGAGGTCCCAGCAGTGACTCAGATTTCCAGGAAGGGAGGGAGACTCGGGGAGCAGCCGGCTGCTAACCAGGGCCCTGCTGCTGCTGCTTTCGGGGTGTTTCCCCGCTGCTCAGAGGGATTTCCAGCTCAACCCCGCTGCCTTTGTCCCCCCTGCCCCACGCCAGGCACTTAGTGATTCCCCAGGCATCTCTGTCCCAGCTCCCCACAGGTTGGCTCCAGTTAATTCCAGTGGTTCGCTGGGGCTGGGAACTGGAGGGTGGAGCAAATGGGGGAGTCTGGCTGCTGTCAGGGGTTGGGGGGCTGGTGGGAGCGGGGAAGGGTTGGTGATCCTGTACCAGGCACTGAGGAGGCTGCACCTTGAGTACTGGGTCCAGTTTGGGGTGCTGCGGTGTGAGAAGGACATTGAAGTGCTGGAGCAGGGTCAGAGGGGGCAACTGAGCTTGTGCAGGGGTTGGAGGGCAGGGCTGGTTTGGGGAGCTGGGGGTGTCCAGCCTGAAGAAGAGGAGGCTGAGGGGAGACCTTGTTGCCCTTCACTGTTGCCCTCCTGAAGGGATGCTGCAGGGAGGCCAGCAGTGGCCTCTTCCCCCCAGTCACTGACCACAGGACCAGAGGAAATGGCCACCAGTTGCCCCAGGGGAGGTTCAGACTGGAAACTGGGAAGAATTCCTTTAGGGAAAGGGCAGTGAGACCTTGGAACAGGCTGCCTGGGGTGGGGGGGGCTGCAGTCCCCATCCCTGAAGGGGTGCTAAAGGCGCCGTGGGCTGGTGGTCCTGGAGGTGCTGGGTTGGGGGTTGGACTGGATGGTCTTGGAGCTCCTTCCCAGCCCTAACGGTTCTGTTGTACCTGTACCACAGCTCCAGCACCGACAGCCCGAGCGATGCTGCTGCCTCCAGACACTCGTCTCTGCCCTCTTTCCCCACTCAGGAGATGGGGGAGAGGGGCTGGGAGCTGCTGCCCCTTCCCCAGGAGCTCACCCCAGCTCTGTTTGCAGGTGACACCCTTCCCCGAGGCCTTCAGGGAGCCGCAGCCCTCCTACAAGATCAGTGAGCAGGACACTGATGTGAGAGCCACTGTTCCTCTCTCCTGTCCCCTGCCCCTGCCTCATCCCTCCTGTCCCCAGCGGGGGAGCTGAGCCAAGGCCCCCCCGCAGCCAGGGTGGCACCGGGTGCTGCTGCCTTGAGCTGTGCTGCTTGGTGCAGCCCCAAGCCAGTGGCCAGTGTCACCCAGAGCGGGGCTGGGTGCTCCCTGCGATGGAGCAGTGGGCTGGAAACCCTCTCCAGGACCACATGTTGCCCCATCAGACCAGCCCCTGGGCCATGCCCAGGGGTGTCTTGGCTGAGCACAGGGCTGGGTGCACGGCTGGGCTCTCACCCTCTCCTCCTTTCTCTTTCCCTCCTGGGGTCAGAAGCTGCTGGGGAAGCTCTGTGAGCAGAACAAGGTGCTGCGGGAGCAGGAGAGGCTGGTGCAGCAGCTCCGAGCGGAGAAGGTGAGCGCCGGGCAGCTCAGTGAGCTGGGCAGGGCTGCTGCTGGTCCAGCCCCGCCGTGAGGAGGCCCTTCCTGGGGGCAGCTCTGAGCTGGGGGAGATGCCCTGGCTGAGCCCGGGGACTCCCTGTGTTGTGCAGAGGGAGTGGAGGCTCCATCCCCAGAGCCATCCAAGGTCAGGCTGGCCGGGGCTCCAGGCTGGCAAGTGCTGGCCCTGCTGGGCGCAGGGGGGTTGGACTGGGTGCCCTTCGGAGGTCACTTCCAGCCCAACTCATCCTGTGAGTCGATGATTTGGCGACTGTGGCTCCTGCATCAGGCAGGGTCTCACCGCTGCCTCTCCTGCCCGTCCCACCCAGGAGAGCCTGGAGAGCGCCCTGATGGGAACGCACCAGGAGCTGGAGATGTTCGGGAGCCAGCCCGCCTACCCGGAGAAGCTGCTGCACAAGAAGGAGTCTCTGCAGAACCAGCTCATCAACATCCGCGTGGAGCTGTCGCAGGCCAGCACGGTACTGGGCTCCCCTGGGCTGGGACTGGGCTCCCCGCGCTGAGCTCTGCTGTGCCAGTCCCTCTGGTGCTGTCACCCCCTCCCCATCACCCACCACCGTCCCTCTTCCTTCCCGTAAGGAGAACCCAAGCAAGGAATCCTCTAGGCTGGCAGCAGATCCAGAGGAGCCCAAGTCCCTCGGTGGGGATGAAGGGGATTAACCCTTCTGGTGCTGAGCTGGCAGGGTGGGCTCCTGCTTCCATCTCTGGTTCCCTGGCACCAGGCAGTCCCAGCTCTGGCAGGGGGGTTGGGTTAGGTGATCTCTTGGGGTCCCGTCCAGCCCCTCACTCTGTGGTCCCCATGGGCTGGTAGCACCCACTGCCCCTCCTTTCCAGTTCGGGGTGGCTGTGTCGGGCTCTGCTTTGCTGGGTGCTGCCCAGGGTCGGGGGGGGTAGAGAGACCTGCCCAAGCACCCCCCAACCCCATCTCGTTCCCCACCGCAGGCCCTGGCCAACAGCACTGCTGAGTATGAGAGCCTGGAGAGCGAAGTGTCTGCCCTGCACGACGACCTCTGGGAGCAGCTCAACCTGGACATCCAGGTGAGAGGGACCCCTAGAGCCCCCCACTAGCCAGTCCCATGGAGGTGGAAGCCTCCTGGTTCCTCCTGCAGCCTCCGCTCTCAGCAAAGAGCCGCCCTGGGTGTCTGGGTGTGGGCAGAGGGGCTGGGGAGCTGTGGGTGGGCACTGGGTGCCACCGAGGGGCTGCAGCCCAGCTGCTGGGGCTCCGGCAGCTCTGTAGCCCACGGTGGGTGCCTGGGGGAGCGGAACGATGGCTCCTGGCAGATGAGTTGTGGGGGGGAGATGATGGCTCAGCCCCGACCCCAGGCTGTATCTGGACACCCTGGGGTCCGTCGGGGGGGGGCACCCTGAGCACTGCCTTTTCTCCCCCCTGCACCCCAGAACGAGATGCTGAACCGGCAGATCCAGAAGGAGATCTGGCGGATCCAGGACGTGATGGAGGGGCTGAGGAAGAACAACCCGTCGCGTGGCACCGACACGGCCAAGCACAGAGGTGGGGGGGGGTTTGTCCCTGCCCCCTGAGCAGCACCAGAGCCCAGTGGGCCCCAGCTTGGGGCATCCCTGGGGCAGAAGGAGGTGAGAGCCCCCTCATGCCCACCCCTACCTCCGTTCTGCTCCACAGTGGCCATCGGTCCCTCGGGAGGGACCTACAGCTCCAACAGCCCCGCCAGCCCCCTGAGCTCAGCCAGTCTCACCAGCCCCCTCAGCCCCTTCTCCCTCGTCTCCGGCTCCCAGGGTTCACCCACCAAGCCAGGACCCGGCGAGGTGAGTGAGCAGCGGGCTGGGCTGGCCCTGTGACTCTCTCGGCCACCTCTGTGTCCCCAGCCTGGCTCTGGCAGCTCCCACGGCCAGGGGTGGGTGGGCACCGGGCTCAGAACAGGGCTGCGAGTCCCAGCGCCTCTGCCTGGGGGCTCCCTAAGGGGCTCTGGGGGCCCGTGGGGGCTCCCTGAGTGGCTGTGGCAGCCCGGGGGACACCTGGGTCCGTGGAGGGTGCAGGGCTGAGCTCCGCAGCCTTTGGGCTCCTGCACGGAGCCGCCCCGAAGGCTGCAGGTCGCTCGTCGCCAGCCGTTGGCTTCAGGAGCAGCTCCCGGTGCCGCCGCAGGTCCCTCTCGCTGGGCTCCAGCAGTGCTGCTCACCCCTTAGGGTGGAATCGGGGGGCTCCCTGAGGTGCTGGGACCCCTGTGCGTGGGCACCCGGGGGGCTGGGGAGCCCCGGGGAGCGGTGGCCGGCTGCTCTCCCTCCTTGCCCCGGCTCGGTGGCTCGGCCGTGCCCGGGGTCGCTGGTTTCTGTCTCTAACTCTGTCTTCCCCCCTGCTCTCAGCGCCTCTGCTCTCACTCCTCCTGCTCCTCTCCACCCCAGGAGCCCGGCCCGCCTCGACCTCCCCTCCCCAAGTCCTACCAGCCCCTGGAGTCTCCTCCGAGCCTTCCTCCGCTGCCGCCCGACAGCCGCCCCTGGCCGTTCCCCACCTCCCCTTCCTGGCAGCGGGGCCAAGAGCCCAGGAGGCTGCAGGTACCGGATCCTCTCCAGGGCAGCAGCAGCCTGCAGCGGGCACCTGCCCTCTCCCGTGGGCAGCGACGTCTAGCGTCCCCCCGGCAGCCCGGCCGTGACCCCCGTCCTGTCCCCACGGTGTCCCCCACCCTCGCTCAGGGCAGAGACTGGCTCCTCCTGAGCAGCCGCCGGTGTCGCCCCTTCTGCTGCTTTCCTGTGCCCTCCCCTCTCGCTGTTCTTCCCTGGCACCGCTCCCCATCGCCTGGCCCTGGGGGTGACCCCCACCCAGTCTGGGGGGTCCTGGCAGTGGCGCCCACAGGGCTGGGGATGGGTCAGTACCCCAGGAGACAGAAGTGCCCCCACGGCTGAGGGGTGGCTGGCACCACAGAGCAGCAGCTGTGCCCAGCTGTCCCTCCATCAAACCAGTGCCGGTGCCCAGGCTCTGAGCAGCTTTTCCCTTGGGATGCAGGAGGGGAAGGACCCTCTTTGCCCCCTGCTGCCCCGTAGTGCTGGTGCCAGCTGTTGCTGTTGTGGGACCCTGCCTGCTCCACTGGACATGGGGTGTCCCCAGGCTGGGGATCCCGAGTGCCACCCCCCAGCTGTGACAGGGCCACCGCTGCAGGAGCCTTTCCTGTGGGGACAGCGGTTGGTGCCACCCAAGGGGTTGGCACCAGCCCCTCTGCCCGGTGTTCAGGGTGAGCTGGGACCGCCTGGCGCTGTCCATGTGTCCATCTGTCCCAGCACCGTGTCCATGTCACCCCGTGGCTGCGGGGAGTATCAGGTCTGCCCCAGCTGCCTGGGAGGGTGGGCGCTCAGCGGGCACCCCTTGCCCTCCCACAGCAGCCCAAGGCCAACTTCGAGCAGAGCAAGAAGGACTCGCAGCGACCGATCCCCCAACCCGAGGGGCTCTCCCTGAGTCGCCAGGAGCAGGAGATGGAGAAACAAGCGGCTCTCAACAAGGGTAGGGCACAGGGCTGCTGGGTCCCCCTCCAGCGGGCACCCTCTGCCCACCCTCTGAGGCACCCGGTGCAGCGCTGGAACCCTGCCCTTGGTCCCGGGGGGTTCAGCCCGGTGTCTCGGTTTGCTCTGCAGTGGGCATCGTGCCCCCCAGGACCAAGTCTCCAGCCGAGGAGGAGGCGGTGCCCGGGGCCGGCGTGGCCAGGAGGAGCGCCGCTGGCATGGCCAACGGGCTCAGCTCGCGGGTAGGGCTCAGCTGAGGGGCTGGAGGCTGCGCTGCTGGGGCTGTGCTGAGAGCAGCCTGTTGCTGCATCTCCCCTTCCACCTCCTCCATACCTCCCCGAGGTCCTTTGGGCACCTTCTCCCCCACCCTAGGAGCGGCTGAGCCGCCCGTTGCAGGGGGTTGGCGCTGGGTCGGAGGGGCTGGGGCAGAGCCCGGGCAGGACGGGCAGGGGGTGACCCTGGGTGTCCCCATGGCCAGGAGAGGCCCAAGAGCGCTGTGTTCGCCACCGAGACCAAGGTGAAGATGAGCGTGGAGGAGCAGATCGACCGCATGAAGCGGCACCAGAGCGGCTCCATGAAGGAGAAGCGGCGCAGCCTGCAGCTGCCCAGCACCCAGCAGCCCGAGACCCCCGGCACCAGGACACCCACCTCCTACAAGGTGGTGAGTCCCCCCCGCCGCGGGGCTCTGCTGGGCGCCTGATGGAGCAGAGGGGGCACCGAGGGCTGGGGAGAAGGGGGGTGGGTCCTGGCACAGGGGCCGCGGTGCCATCCCAGATTCGGGGTAGGGGGAGGGTCTCAGCAGGGTTGGGGTCTCCCTCCGGCAGGTTCGCCGGCACCGCAGCATCCATGAGGTGGACATCTCTGACCTGGAGGCAGCTCTGCGCTCCGACGACCCCAGCAAGGTCTACGAGACCCCCCAGGAGGAGATCGCCCGGCTGCGCAAGATGGAGCTGGAGCCGCAGCACTACGAGCTGGACATCAACAAGGAGGTGAGGACGGGCTGGCCGGGGCACGGGACACCCCCCTTGCACCCTGCATGGGGGGGCCAGTCCTTCTAGTGACCTTCCAACCCCTGAACCCCGAGTCAGAGGGCTGGGGAAGGCTGTTCCCAGGGCCAGGGAAGGACAGGACGAGGGGTCGTGGTGTGAGGCTGGACCGGAGGGAAAAGCTCTGGGATCTGAGGGTGGGGAATGGGCTGCCCCATCCCTGGAGCCATCCAAGGTCTGGCTGGCTGGGGCTCTGGGCAACCTGGACTGGAGAGTGCTGGCCCTGCTGGGTGCAGGGGGGTTGCACTGGGTGCCCTCTGGGGGTCCCTTCCAGCCCGACACATCCTGTGATTCAACGATCCATCCTCCTGCGTCTGTCAGGATCCCACAGCCCGGGGTGCTGGGAGCTGAGGGGGCTCAGTTGGGCAGGTGGGCTCTGGGGCGGGCGCAGGTCCGTGGTGCCCAGCTGAGCCTTCCCCGCGGTGCCCAGCTCTCGACGCCGGACAAAGTCCTCATCCCGGAGCGGTACATCGAGCTGGAGCCCGACACCCCCCTGAGCCCCGAGGAGATGAGGGAGAAGCAGAAGAAGGTGGAAAGGATCAAGACCCTCATTGCCAAATCCAGGTGAGGCTTCACCCAGCCCCCCACGAGCACCCCCTACCCACCCACCCGCAGCCCTCCCTGCCAGGGCCACTGAGGGCGGTGGGTGCTCTGCCCAGCCTGCAGAACGTCATCCCCCTGGGCGAGGGGGAGGTGGACGCCCCCCAGGACCCCGAAACCCAGCTGCAGGAGCAGGAGAAGAGGATCGAGATCTCGTGTGCGCTGGCGGCGGAGGCCTCGCGCCGGGGCCGCATGCTCTCGGGTAAGGGGCACGGGGTGGGCACAGGGCGCCAGCTCCACAGGGCTGTGAGAGTGAGGGGACGCTGTGGGCAGGATCTCTCGCGGTGCAGGGCATCTCTGGGCTCGGGGACAGCCAGCGGGGTGATGCTGGGGTGCCTAGGGCTGCCTCATGGAGCAGAGCGGCCGCTGTGGCCGGGTGCAGAGGGTGTTGGTGAGGGTGCAGGGTGCCAGGCGGTGCCCGGTGCCTTGTCCATGGGGAGCCCCGCCGGGGGCTCACGTGTGCCCGCCACGGCCAAGGGCGCTGCTGCTCCGGCTGCTTATCCCGACCCTGCTCGCTCCATCCCAGCCTCGCTGCCTTCTCTCTGCCCTCCTCTGCCCTCTCGCTGGGTCCCCGCGTTCCTCACCCCGTCTCCCCTTTCTCGTTTCCAGCTCAATGCGCCACCCCCAGCCCTCCCACCTCCCCAGCCTCCCCGACTCCACCGAGCAACCCCCTCTCGTCTGACACCTCCCGGGGCGCCGACAGCAGCCACGTTCTGCGTGTCTGAGCCGTCAAGTAAGAGCCTCCGCCCGCTCCATCCCATCCCCTCGCCACCACCAGCAGCCCGGACGGGGGTGCTGCTCTGTGCCCCCCAGCGCCGCTTGCTCCAGCTAACCCCTCCCCAGCCACGTCAGCCCCGGCTCCTCCCATGGACCAAGGCGAAGCCCCACCTCGGCTGGCTCAGCTGGACACCCCCAGAGGGGTCAGCCTGCCGGGGGGGTCCCGTGCGGGGAGGAATGTCGGGGGTCCTGGGGCCAGGCTCTGCCCTGCTGGCTGCAAACCGGGGGTCCCCCCAGCCGTTGGGGGCACAGAGCTGGTTTTTCACTGGGCTCTGCTCCCCCAGCAGAGCAGGAGCAGGGGCTGAGGGGTCCCCACTCGTGGCTCAGCACCCCCTCCCTCTCCTCTACCCCTCAGCTCAAGCCCTGGCAGCCGCCGGTGCCATCAAGTTCCACGGGGCCACGTTCTGACCCCCTCGACGCGACACCGAACCTCTCGCCATCGTTTTCGGTTCTCCCGGACCCCCCCTTCCCTGCCGCCGGCGGTGAGACCCGCCCCGGCTGCCTGGCCCCATCCCGGAGGAGACGTGTGGGTGCCGGGGGGTGTCTGCCGGACCGAGGTCCCCGAGAAGGGGGACAGGGACAGGTCTGTGGTGTCTTGGGCATCAGGCTCGTGTGGACGGCAGGGTGGCAGTGCCCACCGGTGTCCCTGCAGGGATGGCCCTGGGGGAGCCAGGGGACTCCCAGTGCTGGTGCATTGGTCACCCGGAGGTCTGTGATGGAGCTTCTGAGGGGAGACCAGCCCTTCCCCACCCATGGATGGTGCTTCCACTGGACCTGGGGGCTCCATCTCTGCTCCTGGGGTACCTCTTCCCTTCCTGGTGCCCTGAACCCACGGGCAGCTGGGGGCAACTCACCGGCTCCTCGTGCCGGCGGGACTGGGGGACACAGGGAGGTGCCGGGGGTACCCCTGTGCTCAGGGTCAGGGTGGCACAAGGGCTGCCCAGGGCACGGAGCAGGAGGTCTGGGCACGGGTGGGGATGTTGCACGGGACCTGTGGGCTGAGCTGCGCGGGGCAGGGACCCCTCGGTGGTGGATGAGAAGGAAAAGGGGGCTGGTGGCCCTGGGATTGGGCTGTCCCCATCCCGCTGTCACCTCTGTCTCAGCCCCTCTGAAGCTCCGGCACCGCATCCTATAACGTCTCATCCCGGGGCTTTGCCGTCGCCCTCCAGCCCCTGCGATGCTTTTGGGGTTCCTGTAGCAGTTTTACCCTTTTTCTTGCGCTTTCGGGAGGGAAGAAGCAGCAAACGGGCTGGTTTGGCCCCTAAAAGCGAAGTGAAGTCCCCCAGCAGCTCCTCTGGGGTTTGGAGGGCTGGGACAGGTGAGAGAGGACGCGGAATAAGGAGCCTGATAGTGTCCATCCCGCAGCTCCTCCCCGCCTGGCTCGGTCCGACACTGGGGCTGGAGAGCGGATGGGGCGAGGAGCCCGATACCCACCCATCCCACAGCTCTTCCCCTCCTGGCTCGGTCCCGACACCCCGCAGGACCCCTGCCCTATGCTCTGTGCCCCCCCGCCCCATCTTAGCAATACCAGTAGGATCCCAGGAGCCCCCAGTCCCGCTCCCGAGGCTCCCGCAGCCCCCCGAGCCCGTTGTTTTGCTCTCTCATGCCTTAATCTCTGTCTGATGGAAACCCTTCCTTCGTAGGATCGCGCTCTCTCTGTGTTTGGGGTTGCTTTTGGGGGGAGGGTGGGTTGTGCTGAGCTCGTTCTCTCCCCGCGGGGCTGTCGGCACCAGCCCTGCCCCGGTGGGTTTCAAAAAGCAGATTTATCAGGAGAACAGGAAAAAAAAAACCAACCCAAAAGATTAATAAAAAAGCAAAAAAAAAAAAAGGGAAAAGGAGAAAAAGAAGAAAAAATCCTATTTACAGCAAATCTCTATTTTTTTCTGCTTTTAGTAAAAGCAAAAGTTATTTAAAATAAACTATAAAGAGACTGTAAGTTTGAGAAGAGAAGAGTTTATTTTCCCCGTCCCTGAGCCGAGGGGTCCCGCAGACCCCCCCCGAACCCCACAAGCACTGATCTCACCCCTCCCCAGAGCCATCCCAGTGCTCCCACCCCGCTGCTGGCACTGGAGAGCCCACGGTGCTCCAGCTCAGCTGTGGGAGGGGGCGGCCGGCTCTGAGCCCTTCCCCAAGGCAGCGGGGGAGCCGGGAGCCCCCCGGGACCCGCTGGGTGTTGGTTTAGGTTTTGGTTGAGAAATAACCCCCCCCCCCAATCCCTTTGGTCTCAGAGGGAAGGTTCTGGTGAGTTTCTCATAACCCTTCACCTGCAGAGAGCTGGGAGCCAGCCCGGAGCTCGTGGGGGCGGCACCGGGAGGGAGGGGGGCAGTGGGGTTGGGGTTTTGCTAGCGGTAGAGAAATAAAAGGATCGAGGAAGCGGTGGGGTTTCGGTGTCGTTTGTGAGGGGGGGCTCAGGTGCAGCGCAGGGGGTGAGGAAGGGTCTCGCACAGCCCATTGCTCCCTCCAGGGCTGGCAGCACCTCCCTCTCCCTGTTTTGGGGTCTCTTGGAGGGGTGATGACCCCGTTCATCAGGACAGGGTCGTGTGAAGCTGGGGAGCAGAAGGAGCTGGGTTGGGAATGTGGGGAGCTGCTCCCCTGAGGTCGGCGGGTGGGGAGGTCCCCATGGGGTGGCTTGTAGGGGGGCACATCCCTGCCAGCCAGGAGCACACGGTGCCTGAGGTACCCCTCAGCTACCCCAAGACACCTACTTGAGGGTTCGTTCCAAACCCCCCTTCCCTGCCAGGGCCAGTGGGTCACCCCACGGTGATGCCCGGCCACTGAAGCTGTGGTCCCCCCCCACCCAGAGGCACTGCTGCGATGCCAGGGCCGGGCACTGCCAGGCCGTTAATGATTTGCAAGGTGACGTCGGGACTAAAGGGCCTTTCCAAGGGTCACTGCCAGGGACGTGTGTGGCAGCGGCCGCCCTCGCTCAGCCCCGGCCGGCAAGATGGTGACTCTGACCGACTGCCAGCGTAAGGGGGGTGGGCAGGGGGGGCCGGGTCCTGGCACCGGTGCCCATTCCGGTGGCACCAGGGATGCTCTGCAGCACCCACAGTCATTGGGGCAGGGAGACCTGTGATGGCAAACCCAGTCCTGGGATGGGGGCACTGGGCAGGGCTCCGTGTGGGACCAGCACTGGGGTCCTGCTGGGTGGGATGGGGGCACTGGGCAGGGCTCTGTAGGAGCAGCATCGGGGTCTTGCTGGGTGGGCACCCCCTGCCCCGGCTCTGCAGCAGGGGAGGTGCCTGGGTGCCCCAAGGGGCATCACCAACCTCCTCTGCACCAACACCCTTGGTGCCACTGGCGGAGATGCCCTTCCCCTTTGTTTCCCTTTTGGGGTTCAGTCCATATCCAGCAGCCCAGAGGGGTTTCTGGGGTCCTGGCAGCCCCTTGGGCAGGCAGAGAGGCTGCTTGTTGGGTTTGGGGGACATTGCTGGCAGGGAAAGAGCTGAGGAGATGCTGAGCCACAGCTCCAGTGGGACCCGAGCTGGGACCCCCCCGAGTCCTCGTCCCAGCCCTCCTCCCATCCACCGCAGGGATCGGTGTGGGACTGGTCGGCTTCGGCCTCTTCTTCGTCCTCTTTGGGATGCTCCTGTACTTCGACTCGGTGCTCCTGGGCTTTGGGAACGTGAGTACCACAGGGCCAGGGACCCTGCAGCAGCAGCAGCTGGTGCCCAGGGCGGTCCATCAGGACAAGAGCTCTGACCCTCTCCTCTCCATCCTCCCAGATCCTCTTCCTCGCCGGCTTAGTCTTCATCATCGGCTTCAGGAGGACCTTCACCTTCTTCTTCCAGCGGCCGAAGCTGAAGGGCACCAGCTGCTTCTTCGCGGGGGTCCTGGTGGTCTTGCTGCGCTGGCCCCTGCTGGGGATGCTGCTGGAAGCCTACGGCTTCGTCAACCTCTTCAGGTCCGTCCCCTGCACCAGCCGTCCCAGTATGGGGGGACACACTGGGAGCTGGGCCATTCTCACACCCTGCAGTGCTGGGCAGAGCCCTGGCTGCGCCCCCAGGCAGACCCCCGCACGGAGCCCAGCAGAGGCTGTTGTTTTGCTGCAGGAGCTTCTTCCCGGTGGCTTTCGGGTTCCTGGGCTCTCTGACCAACATCCCAGTGCTAAGCAAGGTGAGGAGGGGATGCTGCGTCCCGGGCGGGTTCGTGGTCCTCGTGGGACACCAGTACCTGCGGCTGGGACTGGGAAGGTTGCTGCGGCCTCTCTGCAGTCCCCTGGGGAGGTGCTGGAGCTGATGGGGTCTGTCCCTGTTGCAGCTACTGCAGAAGGCAGGCGACAGCAGCTCCATGGTGTGACCTGCGGGACGGGCTGTGGCGCTGGCGATGGGATGGTGTGAAGAGCTCTGGGTCCAGCAACCCCACGGTGAGCTGCTGCTTCTCTCAGCCCCAGGACCCTCGGTGCTGGCCCGAGCCAGCCTCACCACAGGGACGGTGCCTAGCTGCTCCGTGGGGGTCCTGAGGCAGCTCCTGAGCCAGGCTCTGGGGAGCACACACTGTGCCCGGAGGGATTCGGGGATCATTGACCCTGTCGTGTCTGCTCCTGCTGGGAGACTCCATTAAAGAGGGTCTGAGGCTCAGCTCAGCCTCTGCTGCTGTCCTGCAGCTCAGGGCTGGCTCCAGCTTGGGCTCCGGTTGGGACCACCAAGAGGCACCATGGCCATGGCCAGAGGGGGCACAGGGACCTCCCCATGGTCTGACTTGTGGGGGCACAGAGACCTCCCCATGGCCACCAGCAGCCCTGGCTGGCCAGCAGCAGCAGCCCTGGCACTGCCTTCCCACCCATCCCTGTGGGCTGAGCAGTGGGAGAGGGCAGGGGAGGTCAGGAAAACACCCGTGGAAGCACATGAACATCCCATGGCCTGACTGAGGAAGAGGAAGTTGCCCCTTCAGGTGCAGCCACCTTGAAAAGGTGAAGGACAGGGGGTTTGTTCAACAACTGAGAGATGCTGGGCTGGGGCAGGGCTGCAGCTCTGAGTGCTGCGGCCAGGACTGGCATCTCCCACAGAGCTGCTTCCTCCAGGGTGAGGCCAGGATGGAGCAGAGCTGGCTGGATCCCAGAGGGGGATCCAGCACGAGCTGGGAGGGCAATGGGAAGCTGCTGCTTTCCAGACTGTTTCTGTAGGAAGAGAAGGGGGCTCTTGCTGGGGGTCCCATCACCCACCTCATCCCCTCCCTGTGCTCTCTGCAGCTGGCTGGGCCTCAGGAGCTGCTCAGCCCCAGGTGCTGTCAAACCCCCTGTGGGATGCTCTGGGGGACAAACATCCCCCAGCACCAGGGGCCGGCTGCTCACCCCTGGCAGCAGCAGTGTCCTGAGGCAGCCCAGAGCTCTGGATGGAATTCCAGGAGCTGTTCGGTTGGGGCTGCAGAACCTCCTCTGGCCAGGAGCTGCCGGAGACCGAGCGGGGCTGTGCCCTGAGCCAGGAGCTGCGCAGACACCAGCCAGGCTCCTGTGAGCTCTGGGGGAGCTGAGCACGGGCAGGAGTTTAATTAAAGCAGAGCAATCGCATCAGAGCTGCTCCCTGTGCCCAGAGCCTCCCCAATTAATTAACGAGCCCGAGTGAAGCTGCTCCCTCTCTGCTGCTGCGGCAGCGCCCGGCTCTGCTCAGGCTTTGCACCAGGTGAGGGCAGAGCTCCCAAGAGCCCTGCGGATGTGGGGGGGGTGTGGGGGTGCTCCAGAAGCCAGGGGAGGGTGGTGGATGCCCCCTCCCGAGGGCTGCCACTGAGCCCTTTTGCATCTCTGGCTCAGGGGAGGCTGCTCCCTTGCTGCAGGGTTGGGCCCGCCTTGGCTCTGGGCTCTGACTGCAGCAGGAGGCTCTCGAGACGGGGAAGAGGAGAGCAAGGAGCTTCCTGGCATCAGCGTGGCTCCAGGCACAGGGAAGGTGGGTGCAGCCCTGCTGGCGTCGGAGCCAGCTCTGGTGATAAGTCCAGCTTCATCCTCTGGGCCTCACCAGACAGAAGAGAAGCTGTTGTGGAGGCATCATGTGCTGGGTCAGGCGATTCCCCCTGCGTGGTGCCACATCCCTGGGGCAGTCAGTGTGGGTGAGCAGGATGGGTGCTGAGAGGTGCTGCTGTCGCTTCACCCTGCTGGGAAAATGAAGCCACGGTGGAGCAGCGGTGAGGGATGGCAGAACCATGGAGTGGTTTAGGTTGGAAAGGATCTTGGAGAACATCTAGCTCCTAGTGGGCTCCAAAGCAACCCAGGGAGCAGCTGTCTGGGAGGGAGCAGGCAGAGCTGGAGCTGCCCTCCCCAGCCCGGCTGAAGCTCCTTGCAGGGGGATGCTCTCTCCCCCTGGTTCAGAAGTTACTTCAATGGGCCCTGCTGCTGACGTCAATGGCCCAGTTCTCCGTGTCGGTGCCATCCGGAGCCTCTTCAAGTCCTTCCCTAAAGCTTTTGCTCATCCAGAACGAGGGTCCCCCCAGCTCTCGGTGGTTTCACCAGCAACAGCCTCAGGGAGCAGAAAAGCAGTGGGAAGAGAGCTCTGCCCCTTCCTTCTTGCACCAGAGCCCTCCAGGGACAAGGCTGCTCAGGGAAGCTCCCAGTGGCTCTGTTCAGAGAGGGGAAACCCTTCCTGGTCCATGTCTTACCTGAAGAAGCAGCTCACCCAGCCCAGCCCAGCCCAGCCCTGCAGAAGAGCTGGAGTTTCTCTCATGGTGAAGATTTTGGTTCTTCCCTTGGACAGGGTTTTCCTTCAATTCCTTCTCAGCTCAACCATTTGACTCCCTCAAAGAGATCGAGAGGGGAAATGGCCTGAGAGCCTTCCCCTTGCATCTCCAGCTGGGCTGCCCCTTGCAGGGCATCACGGTGGGAAGCCCCAGCCCTTTGCAGCAGCTCCTGATCCGAGCTGGGAGGCTGCAGCTCTGCCTGGGGGCCTCTTCCCTTCAGCTGTCGCAGATCTGGGTTGAGCGATGCTGGGTTACAGCTGCCTGGTTCTTCGAGGCTGCGTGGGAAGAGTTAAACACCTCCCTGCAGGTCTGGGGGTCCTGAAGGGCTGAGTATGAACTCACAGGATGACCTGGGACCTCAGGGCTCATCCTGCCCTGCCAGGGGCAGTGACACCCCTCACCAGACCAGGGTGCCCACAGCCCCATCCCACCTGCCCTTGGACACTGCCAGGGATGGAGCAGCCGCAGGGATGGAGCAACTGAGGGGCTGAGGTGCCACTCCCTCGGCAGGGAAGGGTCATCATCCTCCAGGAGCAGGGTGGGCTGTTGCTGCCTTTCCCCTGGTACCCACAGCCCTCCATCACTCCCAGCTGCACCCTGCTCCAGCTGCCCCGTGGGATCAGAGTCCCTCTGTCCCTGCCCAGGGCATCTAATACTCCTGGGGACTCCTGCAGACGTGGCCCCCCTTGGTCAGGGGTTAAAGAGGGACTGGGAATGCTGCAGCCTCTTGGCCCCACATCCTGGGACCACCTTCCCCCGAGTGACGTGCCCCCAGCTTCCTTTGAAGTCACCAGCAGCCCCGGCCTCTCCTTTGGGGGCCATGGCTTGGCAGAGCCCACAGGATGCCCGGGAAGGGGATTTATGTCCGGTGGCTCCCTGCCAGCCTCTCTCTTGCATCATTCTGGTTCCTGGGCTGGGCTGCTGCCTCCTGACCTCTGCGCCCCCCAACAACCTGCAGCGGGGCAGGAGGTTTCCCCGAGTGACGCAGCAGCAGGGCCCTGCGTGGGAAAAGACGTCGGAGGGAGAAGCTCGTTGCAGCTCCTGGGTTGTCCTCATCGGCCAAGCCCAGCACTGGTGTCCCCTGGTGAGGTTATGTAAGGGGGGGGGTCAAGGCAGGGACGGGGGTGGCATCAGGCTTCTCCCAGGAACAATTTTATTGCCTTTACAGTCGTTTCCCACCGAGGGGCTCCGAGCCAGCAGCCACCGTCCCGGGCTGGGCTCTGTGAGCTGGGGACCAGTGAGGCACCTTGTGCCATGCAGCCCGCGCTGGAGGTTTGAGCAGCATCTCCCTTCCAAAGCACAGGGCAGGACTGGGCACAGCAGCCTGGGCACCCAGAGGCACCCTGGGCTCCTCTGCGCCCTGCCCATGGCGGGGTGGCCGGGCTGTGGGGGCCACCTTGGGTTTCTATGGGGCAACGGCTGCGATGAGCCCAGCTGTTCTCTGCCCTGGGCTCCCTCTCTGCTCTAGCAGAGCTGGGTGGTGGTTCCCTCCTCCCTCCCTGTGCTCAAAGCAGTCCTCACGAGGCCAGTGGGGTCTGCTGTGGGGTTTGTGCTGGGGTCTGTGTGGCTGAGGGGGCTGTGGCTGGACACCCTTTGCTGGATCCCCCCCAGAACCCTTGAGGAAAACCCCATTCCCCTGCAGCAGGGAACACGGGGCCGTGTCCCAGGGCATCACCAGCATCTCCTGCCAGCTCTCGGGACTGGCCCCAGCAGCGTTTGGCCCCTACACTGAACACCCTGTGTAAGGAGAGCAGGTTTGTGGCTCCCGGTACCTGCAGCTGCCCTCGCCAGCTGTGGCCAGTGGGCACAGGACTCGCCTGGCCAGGCCACCCTCAGTGGGGACCATCACGGTCACCACCCAGCCAGCCACCCCTGGCACTGCCTGTGGGATCCCCAGCCCTCCCCCTGCCCAGCGGGGAGGAGAAACCCCCAGGGATGAGGAAACCCGGGCTATAAGAACCTCCTCCCCTGGAGACCCAGCGAAGGAGCCGGCAGCCCTGGGCCAGCGATGCCAGCAGGACAGAGCCGGAGGCTGCAGCAGTGCCTCGTGCTCCTGGCCATCACCTGGGCCACCAGCTTCTCGCCTCCGCCAGCCCAGGCTTTGCAGAGGTACCGGGCGCTGCTGGCCCACGGTGCTGTGGGTCTTGCTGTCTCCCCAGTGGTTTCGGGGTGCTCAGGCTGGTGCTGAGGACCGGAGGGTTCTCCTCCTGCTGGAAACCCCCTTCCTTCCTCCTCTTTTTCTGTCCTGGGGCTCCTCCTCACTCCTCTTCCTCTGCCCTCCGAGCACCCCAGGGCTCGGGAGCCCACGAAGAGACCGAGACGAAGGATTTCGCTCGCAAAGCGGGGAGTGGGGTCGTTCCCCCGTGGGGTCCCTGTCCCGGGCGCAGCCCCCACCGCAGGGCTGGCAGCGGGACACCCGTGCGGGGAGCTGCTGCCATCTAGAGCCTCCCGACCGGACTTCCCAGAGCACAGAAGGGTTGGGGTGGGGGGCGGCAGGGCGCCGGGGGGGTGGGGGGCGCCCCCGACTTCACTTTGTTTTTTATTAGCTTTCTCGTTTGTTTCCAGGAAATTCTTTTGTAGAGAGGCAACTAGCTCTCTAGAGACGCAAAACAGTCACCTCAGCTGAGGGGTGACCTCATTAATGTC
>JAOXOE010000862.1:2684700-2697798 GCA_028565055.1 Phoeniculus purpureus | reverse complement strand
ACCCCCTGCCTGCACCCTCCTGCCTCTTCCCCTCCACTTGCACCCCCTTGTCTATACCCCACCTGACTGCACCCTCCTGCCTGTACCCCTCTGTCTGCACCCCTCTGTCAATACCCCTCCCCACCTTCATCCCCCTGCCTGCATCCCCTGGAGAAGTCTGCGGTTTCAAAGGGGGGTTGGCAATGTACAAAGAGAAGGAGGACCCAGAATGGTCCATCCCAGGATAAGGGGTGATGAGGTGTGTTTAATCAGTGTGATTCCTCCAGTCGACCCTCAGCCGCACATGGGACCCATCTCCATGCCAGGGGTGACCATTCCCACCAGAAGGTGGGTGCAGCCCATGGGGGTTTCACAGGGGGCACAGTGCTGATCTGGGGACATTTTTCCATCAGGGTCTGACGGGAGCTGGAGCCTGGGGGTGCCCAGTGCAGAAGGAGGACTCCCGTGTCCCATTCCCCTCTATACAGTGTGAGGAATCCTCCACCAGCCTCCATCCGCCCATCTCCTGAGGATCTTGTGGGACCTTCTGGTGTCACCGCTAACCCCAAACCACAGGCTGTCACCCACAGCCATGCCAGTGCGGCTGCTGGCCTTTGGGAAGGGGAATATTATCCCAGTTCTTGAGGGATTCCAGACAAACCAGAGCTGCCACCGCCATGTCCCCAGCACATCCATCCACCGCCACCAAGTGCCTGTGATCCTGCGTGGGGAGGAGGCTGCTGGAGGGCACGGGAGCGTGTCCCCACCAACCGGGGTGGGGGGGTTGCCTCTGGGGTCCAGCACAAGCGCCCCAACCCCAGTGTGTGGAGGGGGTATCAGCCCCTTCCTGCAGCTCCTTGGGGTAGGGGGCGCCGAGAGAAGCAGCGAGAGGTGGGTGTGTGGTTTTGGGGACCCCACAGGGTGGGGGTGCAGCGTTTTGGAGGGGCTTGAGGGCAGCAAAGGATGAGGTTACGGGGGAATACGAGATGGAAGGAGGAGCCCGCGGCATGGAGGCGGGGAGGAATATGGAGCATCCTGGTGATTCCATGCGTGTGGGGGGGATCTCAGGGATACGGAGCGGGAACCCGAGGGGGCACATGAACCCCTCGGCACCCCCCCGGCGCTGTGCAATGCAGCGGATGGCCGGGAGATGGCCCCGCACCGCCCCGCGACCCTCCATTGTCCGCCGCTCCCTCCCTGCCCACGGCCGTCCGTCCCTCCCTCTCTCCGTCCGTCCGTCGGTCCCTCCCTCCTTCCCTCCCTCCTGCCGCCGCCGCGGCGCGGCCCCGCCGCCGCAGCCCCTCGGAGCAGGTAGAGCTGAACACACACACCCCCCCCCCCAGCATCAGGGGGTCGGGGTTGGGGTGCGGAGGGAACCTGGGCGGGTGCTGGGAGCGGGAGGGGGGACTGTTAGCAGCACGGCTGTGCTAAGGATCGGCTCCTTTTGGGGGTGGTTACCCACTTAAAAATTGATTACGGTGAATTTTATCGATCCTTATCGATCACTTCACCATGTGGGGGGCTTCTGTGAGGCCCCAACCTCCACCTTGCTCTTCCAGTCCTGCGCGGGGGCTTTGCGGGACTGAGAAGCCCCCGGGGTGATGGCTGTGGGGAGTGCTGGGGGGGGTCCCTCCAGGGCTCTGCACCCCCAGGGCACGGTGTGGGGTTGGGGTTCTCTTGAAACGCCCGGGTGGACGGGGTGTAGGGGGGGAAGGTTGGGTTTGTGGAATTGTTTTCCCCAGCAGAACAATGAGACGGGTCCCCGTCAGATGCCAAAGTTGCAAAGTCGAGGCAGCGCTGGGTGGGTGTTTGCTCTTTCTCAGCATGTCAGACTCTCCCCAGAACCAACTGGGACAGGTAGAGGGACTGGGACAGACTCGTCCCACCGAGGTCACGGTGCTGCTGTTGGGTTCCGGGTTTTTGGGGGCTAAACGAGCTGGTTGCAGGGTGCTGGAGCTGCTGCTGCGATGCTCCCCCGGCTTCTGACCCGGAGAGTCGCGGCCGTCTGTTGGGAGCTGTAAACCCGGAGCTGGGTTCGCTGTTGCCCCTGAGCGAGGAGACCCCGGGACTCCCCGCAGCTCCTGGTGTCTGTAGGGCCAAGCACCAAGTGATTGTTTGCAGGATCTGGCCCGGGCTGAGCTGGCACCGGCGTGATGCAGGGAAATCAATTCAGTGGCCTCCCGAAGCGAAGGGGAGGGGTGAGGGGGGATCTGTGGGGTGAAGGGAAACCTGCCAGGCAAACGGGGCACCCGGCTCTCCCGGGATAACCACCCCGGCCAGGCACCTGCCCCACCTCGCAGGTGCCAGAAGATTCAGAGGAGCTGCAGCCCCAAGCCCAGCAGACATGGAGCCAGGCGTCAGCCTTCCTTGTGTGCTGTGGTGGGAGTGGGTGCTTGGGAGGGGTGTGCCAGTGTTGCCTGGGTGCACCCCAAGGATGTGTGTGTGCATTGCTTGGGTGCACCCCAAGAACACTGGACACACCCTGAGCACCCTGGGTGTACCCCAAGGATGTGTGTGTGCATCCCTTGGGTGCACCCCAAAGATCCTGGGTGCACCCCACCTCAAGACCAGGGATCCTGAGCTGTAGGGAGAGACCCTGTAGGGTTGTGGCAGCAGCAGCAGGGTGTCCTCCATCCCAAGGAGGTGTTGCCCTGTGTTTCTGATGTGTCCTTGGGCTGTGGCTCCCATGACATGTAAATCCTGCATGCAGAGCAGGACTTGGTTCCCATTGCAGACTGGGCTGGGTCTGGTGTGGCTGTGTGGGGCCAACCAGCCCCCCTGCACCCCAACAGGGTGCTGTATGCAGGAGGGTGCACCCAGCTGTTGCACATGCCCCTGTACCCCATTGGTTCAGCTGTGGGAGCATCTGGGAGCACCCACTTGGGGGGGATGTGTGGGGCTTTACACTGCTCAGCTGAGTGCTTGTAGGGCCCCAGCACCCTCTCTTGCTGAGCAGAGCCCCCAGGATTGGTGCTGGCAGGGCCTGTTGGGTGCAGGTGCCCCCACATTCCCCCACGCCCCTGTGCCACCAGCCACGTCGCACGGGGTGCTCGATGCAGAGGAAACCCAGATTTGCATAGGAACCAGGAGCAGTCTGAGCACCAGCATCCCCCAGGAGACTGAGCACCCGGAAAACCCAGCCCTGGTGATTGGTGCTGGGTGCTGGAGCTAGGAGGGTTGAGTAATTCACCAGGTCTGACTGTGGCTGTGTTCTGGGGAGTGGAGTTGGAATGGGGTGTCCCGTTGTTATCAGAGCTGCCACATGGGAACACCCTAGGGGATGCAGCAGTGGGTGGCTTTGCAGAAGGGTCCCACCCTCATTCCTCACATCCTTCACAGGTGCTGGGTGAGGTTCAGTCTCTCCAGTGAAGTGGAGGATGCAAAGGGTGGCTCTGACATCCCCCCACCCACGCTGCTTCCTGCCCCACACCTGGCTGTGACACCCCAATGTCCCCTCCTCCGTCCCCTGAGTTGATTGGGATTTCCAATCCCAAACCTGACCCCTCTTCCCAGGGCAGGATTTCCTTCTGAGGGTGGAAATACAGAGAAAAATGATGGAAGAGCCTTTGGCATCATCCAGCTTCACATCCTGCCTCATCCTGGTGAGCTGGGACTGGGCTGGACTCTGCTATTAATAGGAGAGATAGCAGCTTCCAGGAGGGGAAACTCCTCCTGCCATAAAACAGCAGGTTGGGATTAGGGTTAGGATTAGTGGGGGTGAGTGGCCGGGGGAGCTGGATTCAAGGCTCCTGCTCTGTCTGGTTGTGTTTTGCTGCCTGGAACCAACAGGCTGGATCTTGCAGGTCTTGTGAGTCTGCTCTGGCCATGGGAGTGCATGGAAAGAGCTGAGTCCTTCGTGCCCAGCCAGGGGTGATGGTGGCTCCAAACACCATCTGGACACCCCCAGCCCTTGGCTTTTAGGGTTTGGCTGCAGACTAGGGAGCGGAGAGTTGTCTGAAAATGTCTGCTGGGATGGGGTTTGAGGGAAGACCCACTGTTAGCACTTCCAGAGCACTGGGTTTGCTGTGGTTTGGGCTGACAGGTGGGGTTTTGGTAGAGCTCTGGGGTTTGGGTTTGTTACTGAGATCTCTTCGAGACCAGGGTGCTGTTTTGGAGCTCCAGTTCCAAAATGGGATGGATGAAAATCCCTCATTTGAGACATCACTTGAAGACCCACCCAAAGGACTTTCCTTGGTCATGATGTTGCCCTGTTGCCCTCCCAGTTTGGATGAGAAGAGAAGGCAGGGGAAGCCTCCAGCATCCTCCTGGCCGGTGGCTGGGAATGCCAGGCGATCGGATGGATGGATGGACCCACAGCCCCAGAGGTGAAGGCTGGTGCTTTATCCTCCTCAGAGCTGCTCCTCCCTCCGCCGGATTATAAATGGGAGGAAATTGTCTCCTCTGATAGGCATAACCTCCATCCCCACCTCCCACACCCCGGGTAGGTGCCCTCCGGGCTTCTTCGCCATCCCTCAGACGTTTGATGTCTTCCCAGATGCTCTGGACATTTCTAGCTGCACCCAGTGCAGGTGCCTGTGAGGGAGAAGGGAGTGATGGGGTGAAGTGGGGGTGTTCAGTGAGGCTCCCTGCTCCAAGGCAGGTCTGTCCAGGCTCCTGTCCCTGAGTACGGGGTGGCAGGGCTGACTGTGATGTTTGCTTGGCCACGGGATCCAGTAGGATCCAGTAGGTGCTGCTTAGCTGCCAGGGTGGGTATGGGGTGGCTGCAGGTGGTGCTGAGCCCCACAAGTCCTCCCCCAGAAAGTCCTAACCCTCTTCCCAACCTGGTGCTCAGTTCTTGGTGTGAGGACTGGGATTGTCCCTTCCTGTCCAGTTGATGCTGGACAGGAAGACCTCTGTGTGGCCCGCAGGCATCCTGTGCCCCAAAGCCTTGCAGAAAGGCTGCCCCAAGAGCAAGACCATTGAGGGGTTTTGAGGAGGCTAAGGGAACCCCTGAGCCCTTGGTGAGGAGGACCTGGCCGCTGGCTCAAGCTGGGCTGTTCATGGGTGGATCCCACTGTAACTGTGGGGTCTGCCAGGCGCAGGCGTGAGAGCCTCAGCCCGCACCTCCCCTTCCTTCCCATCCCGGCACAGGGGTGTTGGCCAGACTGGGAAGCAGGGTGCTGACACTGGGAGCTGGAGACGGTGCCACACTGCAACCAGCAGATGCTCTGCAATGGGATTTAACACTGTAAGAGGCACCCAGGAAGGGGGTCTGGAGCTGTTTTGGTGTCAGCACTACTGCTCTCGAGGACGGTGCCCAGGAGGAGGTTGGCAGCGGTTGCTGGTGGGTCGCACAAGGGCTGTGGTGCCTGGCTGTGGCTCCCTGCCATCTCCCTCATGGGGCCGATCTGGTGCCAACTGCAAAGGAAATAGTGTTAGACCATGATTTGGGGTCAGGGCAAAGGGTTTCCAGCAGCTGAGTGGGTTTGTCAGTGGCTGGGCACAGCGAAGCCCATCTCTGAAGGGGATATAGGGATCTCCTGAGGCTGTAATGTGCCTGTGGCAAGTGCCAGGACATTTGAAGTCAGGAAACAGTCCTGAGGTCAGTATTTTCAGGAGGAAAAAACCCTAATCTGCTTGTTTCTGCTCCTCTGGAACCGGGTTCCTGCCATGAGCTGAGACCCAGCCCAGCTAACACGCTGCTGCAGGGGAAGAAGCAGAGGAGGGAGGGAAAGGGCTGCACCACCTGCTCGGAGGTGCCTGAGGTGTCCCAGCTGAAGTGAAGTCTCATGAAGCCCCCTCCTACGTGGCTTTTGCTCCACCAGGTGTTGGCACTGCGAGGTTGCTGGTCTGGTGTGGGCTCAGCCTGCCTCACCACCCCAGTGCCCACCCCATTGATGTGGTGCCCACCCTGTTGCCATGGTACCCAACCTATTCCCGTGGTGCCCACCCTATTGCCATGGTACACACCCCATTGCCATGGTAGTCACCCTATTCCCATGGTGCCCACCCTATTGCCATGGTATCCCCCTTTTTCCCATGGTACCCACCCTGTTGCTGTGGTACCCACCCTTTCCCCATGGTGCCCACCCAGCTGACTGGGTCTGCATTGCCATCCCAGTGTGGGTGTAGCAGCATCCCAGTGGCACAGGCCCAGCTCCAGCAGGCAGGAGCCCTTTGCTGCTCAAAGCATCAGCGAGATGCAGCTGCTTCTCTTGGAGACGAGAAGGGGGTTGTGGCTCCGTCAGCCGCAGAAACGGGTTTGATTTTATTGCTGTTGGGTTCAGAGCAGATTGTCTTTGTTCGGCTTCCAGGGGACCGGCGCTGCGAGCTTTTGGGATTTCTGTTTTTCCAGGAAAAGCCCACGGCTCCTGGCAGGGGTAGGGACCATTCCCAGCCTGTGCCCTGCTCCCCACAGCCCTTTTCCCAGTTAGAGAGCACAAAACCACAGGCTGAGTGCAGTGCCTGGCCAGACTGGTGCTAGGCTTTGTGCTGGTGCGGGGCTCACAAGCCACCCCGTTTGTAGGGAACGATGGGTCTGGGCTAGCTGGGTGGCCATCTGGTCCCGGGGTCAGGAGGGCCCCTCTCTGGGGCGATAAACAGCACCAGGGCTGGAAGGGGATGGTGGTGTTGCCCCCCTGGGTGCTGTGTGTGTGCTGGAGGAGGTGGTTGGTGGCAGAGCCCAGGCTGGAAGTGGTTGCCCTGTGCCACAGGGTGGGATATGGGGAGCACATTGTGCTCTTCCATCGCTGCGGGTCTGCCAGACTCCCCTTACTCAGGAGTTAAAGCTTTCCCCCCTGTCATGGGCACTGAAGGAAGGTCCTTGGGTTCAGCGATGCCCCCAGCAAAACCAGTCCCTGGGAAGGAGTGGTTGCACTCTTTCTCCCTAGTGTGCAGCAGCAGCAGCCAGAGCCTGGGTGGTGCAGAGTGAGCAGTGTGGGGCAGCAGGGTTCCTATAGCCAGACCCTGGGTGGTGCAGAGCATGGGGCAGTGGGACTCCCGTGTCCTCATGCTGAGGCTCAGGAGCCAGCCCTGGCCTGAGCCCAAAAGCACCCGACTGCCCCTCAGCTCTAGAGATCCCAAGTGCCAGCTGGCCCCAGGGGCTTTGGACTCTTTCCTCTTTTCTGTTTAACATCCACTTCAATTTGTTTTGCTAGGAAGGGAAGAGGAGGTGAAACATCCTTCCCCAAGGAGAGCAGAGCCCCTTCTGCGGTCACCACCCTCTGTGGGTTTTGGTTGGGGGCCAGGGACTGGTTTCCAGTGCAGTTCAGTGCTGCAGAGGAGCTGGGTTTGGAGGCTGTGGAGAGGCTTGGAGGGGACCCTGGTCCACTGGAGGGGTCTGGGGGTGGCTGTGGTGATGAGAGCTGAGTGTGATGCCTGGGTGCCGCGACATGTCCTGTCTATTGCTTGCTGGAGCCATCCAGGCTGGTTAGTGCTGGGAAATGGCAGGTGGAATTGGTGAGCAGCAAGTGCTTCCAGGCTGGAACTGGGATTGGGGACAGGAAGCTCTGTCTCTCAGATGGGGAGAGAGCAGCGAGCGGTGGGCACCCCCCTATAACCCCCTTGCTTGCCCTTTTCTCTCCATCCAAACACCTCTCCCTATGCTGGAGGAGCTTTTCCTCAGAGCCTTGGCGGTCCACACCAACAGTGGAGCTCAGCTGGGAGCATCAGCACCACTGCAGAGCCCACACCAGGGCATCAGGGTTCAGGTTGAGTCAGCCCCAGCTGCAACCCCCAGCGCCCTTCGCTCTCCGCAGCTTATTTTGTCCTTGGGGAAATCCATGGAGCTCCAGCAATAGCCCCAGCAGCTGCTGCGCTGCTGGGTGGCCCTGGGCTCCTGGGCTGGGTGGGCAGCTCTGCAATCTTTATTTAACTGGCCGCCTCAGACGTTTCCTTTGAGAGGAAGGGCTGTACCAGCGTCACCCAGCGCTGGTCATCGTTGTTGCTGACCCTGTGCTTTCCCCCACGCAGGTGGCTGGCGGAGCACGATGCCTTTCTCCTGAGCCCTGAGCCCTGCCTGGCTGCAGCGGGGTCCGGAGCATCTGCGGAGCGATGTCCACCACACGTGGCAATGGGGAGCACTGGCCGTCACTGGAGTCGGTGGGCATCAGCCGCAAGGAGCTGGCGCTGGCCGAGGCGCTGCAGATGGAGTACGACGCACTGTCCCGCCTGCGCCAGGACAAGGAGGAGAGCCGGGCCAAGCAGCGCCGAGAGCAGCCCCTCATCTCCTGGGATGACCCCGCTGAGAGGAATGGCTGCGCCGGCATCAAGGCTGCCCGGAGTCTCTCCGGCTCTGACCCCACTCTCAGCTACAACATCGCGGTGGTACCCGACGGTTCCCCCACGCCTGCACCCCCTCCCGGCCCCAGCCCCCTACGGCCAGACTCCCAGCCCTGGCTGAAGGGACCCCTGGCTGGGGACTATCTCTACATCTTTGAGGGGTCTGGGGGGGACTTTCTCAGGGAGCCCCTCAACAGCACCTCACCCCACAACAGCGGGGGAAGCTCCCCCAAAAAGCTCTCTCCACCGCCGCTTCCCCCCCGGCACCCGCTCTGGAGCTCCCCCGAGGGGGGCCAGCGCTCGGGGAAGGAGTCCCCCCCATCCTCCAAAGGACCCCAGCCCAGGGACATCAACATGTTCTCGGTGGCTCACGAGCGGGCTCACGGCAAACTGCTCGGGCGCCGCATCTCTGAGGAGGATCCGTATGGCATTGCCGGCTACAGCGGCATCAACGATGCCATCACCTGCCTCAACCTCAAGTCCACCTACGAGACAGAGGTGCTGCGGGAAGCTGCCCGCGGCTGGAAAGAGGGCAGGAGCATCTTTGAGAAGGAATCGAGCGGCAAGCCGGTGGCACGGAGCAAGACCATGCCTCCCCAGGTACCCCCGCGGACCTACGTCTCCCGCTTCGGCAACAGGAAGAACCAGGCACCCAACAAGAACCGCAGGATCTCCTTCGATCCGGTAAGAGGCTGGATTTGGACATCAGGAGAAATCTCTTCCCTGACAGAGTGATCAGGGGGCAGAACAGGCTGCCTGGGGAGGAGTCACCGACCCTGGAGGGATTCAAACACTGAGGCGCTGTGGCCCTGGGGAACAGGATCTAGTGGGCAGGGTGGGGTTGGAGTGATGGTTGGACTGGGTGGGCTTGGAGGGCTCTTCCAGCCTCACTGATTCTGTGCAGACAGGGCTGTGGGTGGCTGCTGCCTGCCCTGCTGGGTCTCCTCAGAGCCCCATCTGTGCCTTGTGGTCAGAGGTAGCTGCGTGCTGAGCTGCCATCCCTTAGGGTTAACAAGACCTTTCAGACTGTGCAGCTCCCAGGGGGTGCAGGATCATGTAGACAGGGCCAGAACCCTCTGTAGGGGGAGAACTGGTGTTGGGAAGCAGAAGGTCAGGTCCCACCCCATCACCATCCTGCTGTTGCCAAGCAGGCAGGGTGCTTCAGACACCACTGGACCCCTGGCACTGCCCAGATCTCACCCTGGGGCAGCAGGAGGGCACCATGTACAGAGAAGGTGCTGCTGGAGTTTTGCAGCCGCTTCACATCCCATCAGCTTGTGACATGTCACAAGATCCTGCGGAAAGAGCTGGGAGTCTCCTCCCGAGAGCTGGCTGATCCCCTTCCTGTTGGCTCATGTCCTGCTCCATCCCAACTCCCTTCTTCCCCACAGTGAGCAGCGAGCAGGACCTTCCTCTCTGTGTGTTGTGGGGCTGCTGGCACTGTCACTAGGGCTGCCCTGTCCCCAGTGAGAGGACAGAGCCCCGGCTCTGGTGCAGTTCGTCTCACCTCCAGCAAGAAGAGGAGATAAGTTATAGGAGAAGGCACCTTCCTCAGAGCTTCCTCCTCCCAGGGTGCTGCCCACAGGGGCTGCGCAGGTCACCCTCAGCTTTCAGAGTGCCAGGAGCTCGTTCCAAAGGAGCATTACGTTGTCTTTAGCGGCTGCTGTGTTCTCTGCTGCCCCCCATAGCTCTAGGCAGAGTTAATTGCTCTGACAGTGGAGCCATTGTTCCCCCACACGAAGCAGTGGGGACTCAAGGACCCCCCCATAGGCAGGAAGAGCCTGGCACCACAGCAGAGAGCGGCATGTGGGGTCAGGCACAGCTCCTCCAGGGCAACCCCTGCCCATCCTGTGCTGTCCTTAGGTCCATCTTTTCCCTCACTGGGGCATCTTCCCCGAGGTGGCTGGTGAGCCTAGAAACAGCTCATTTTGGGAGCTGAGGGCATCTCCCTTCTCCTAGCGTGGGTGAGCAAAGGCTTGGGGTGCCCATTGCAAACCCAGTGAGTCCTTGCAGAGGGGCTTATTCTGGCTTTTTGTAGTAGTCCCTTTGTTTTAGGGCCCAGCATGGCAGTGCCAGTTACCTCTCTGAGAACACAGCAGTGAATGTCAGCGCTCAGGCTGTCACCTGGCATTGTGGGTCTCCGGGGGTGACACACACACAGCCCTGTAGGATTTTTTCCATTGGAAAAATAAGGAGAGCATCCTGCCATAAATAAACCCCAGGGGGAGAGGCTTATCCTGACTGACAGAGCTGTTGGAGGCCTCGTCTTTCTGGCCATCATTCGGGAACGATTGGTTTCCACAGCCCAGCAAACCCCACCCCAGGCTGGAGTCCCCAGGGATGCTGCTGACGGGCTCTTGCTCTGCCCCACAGGTTGCCCCCCGGCCCCACTCCTTTGCCAACGGCTACGAGCTCTTTGAGGTGTCGGAGGAACGGGATGAGGAGGTGGCTGCTTTCTGCCACATGCTGGACGTGTGAGTACGCGGCCGGGCCTCGAGATGCCCCACAACGGGCGGCTTTTGGGCGGATGGGGCAAAACCCCACAGCAGGGCAGCGGCAACCCTGACCCACCCCTGCCTTCACAGGCTGCGGTCCAGCTCCAGCACCAAGGACTATTCCCTGACTGGTTTGGTGTGGAGTTCCGTCAACCTCAGCCCTGAGCAGCTGGGACATGGGGTCAGCCTGAAGGTGACAGTGGTGTGTGACAGCCTGCGGGAGCCCCTCACCTTCACCTGCGACTGTGAGTGTCCCACAGAGCTCCGGCCCCAGACCCTCTTCCATCCCAACACAAAGAAAAGCTTCTTCCCAGTGAGGTCCCAGTGAGGTCCCAGTGCCCAAAGAGGCTGTGGAGTCTCCTGCTCTGGGGACATCCCAAACCCTCCTGGGCTGTTCCTGTGGGATCTCCTCTAGGGCATCCTGCTCTGGCAGGGGGGTTGGACTAGATGATCCCAGAGGTCCTTTCCACCACTCCCTGGTTCTCTGAACTGGGGACAGGGAGCCCTGCTCTGTCTAATTGAAGGTTTGGGGGGTTCACAATGATGCTCCTCCTCCCCACAGGCTCCTCCACTGTGGACCTGCTCATCTACCAGGCACTGTGCTACACCCACGATGAGCTGCACACCGTCAATGTCGAGGACTTTGTGCTGAAGATCTGCGGTTTGGAGGAGTTCCTGCAGAAGTGAGTGTTTGGGGAGGTGGGCTGACACAGCCCTGGGGAGCTCTGGCTGTGATGGGTGACTGGGGCTGACCCCCATCTGCACAGCAGGAGCCTCTCCACTCTGTTTCCTGCCACCCCAGCCAAAGCAGCATCTTGGCAGCATCATTCCCTGTGACAGGGAGTCCCTCACGCCGAACCCCTGACACACCAGGAGCTGCCAAAAGGGCTCCTTGCAGGAACTTTCATAACAGTGGAGCAGGGCAGCAGAGTCCAGCTCCCTCCAGGCTGCTGCTCAGATTGATAGACAAGGGTCCTACTGGGATCATCAGGGCTGCGGGGGCTCCCTCAGCAGCAGAGGTAGAGATGGGTAATGCAGACTGAGACCTGCACGGGTCCCTCCTGCCTTTCCCTGTGGGTTCTGGGGTCTGAGGGCTCAGGGTTGCTCCCAGTGGAGGAGGTTGCAGCAGCCAAACGGTGCAGCCAGCCAGCTCCTGCTGCTGGAGAGCTGCCCTGAGCCTGGCCCTGCTGCGGGGAATCTGCGGGAGCTTTGCCATGGTCTCCAGGAGCTTCTGGTTTGGGCCCTAAAGGGACGGCTGGGAGTCTCTGCTGAGCCCAGCAGAGCCTGAGCAGCTCCCCAGCAGAGGCTGAGCAGAGCCCGGCCACTGCTCCTGCCTGCCCGAAGGGTTATTCTCTCCTTCCCTCTGCTGAGCTGGGATTCTGACGGGCTGTCAGAGGGATCCAGCCAGCTCAGAGGGCACTTCCTGCTCAGGGGTGAACCTCCTGCTTCCTTGGCAGGGAACAGCCTCCTGGGCACTTGGAGTGGTACAACCCCTGGGGCGCCTTTTCCCAGAGGCTCTATCTCCAGGGGCCTTCAAAGGACCTTTGAACAGACCCTGCGACACAAAACCCTTCTGTCACTCATCTTTTCTTTCCTCATCTTCCCGTGGCAGGGGAGAGGCTGGCAGTGCCAGGACCTTCCCTGTGGGGCCACAGGGCTCTTGAGCTGCTGGAACTTGGTGCCTGTTTGATTCTACAATGCCGGGGGGAGGCAGAACTGGACAAGGGGAAGGCAGGACCAGGCAGGGGTGCAGAGGATCCCCCCACACACACCTTCTCCCCATCCTGGCCATGGGGCAGGACGCAGCACTGGTGGCAACCTGCCAGCCAGGCTCTGCATCCCCATCCCCTGGACCCTTGAGAGCCCCTGGAGGTCCATCCTCCGACCTCCCAACACATCCTGCCTGGAGCCTCTGCCCCCCTGGGCAGGGTGCCCACAGTTCTGCCAGGTTTGTTCCCCCCCTGCAGCTGGCAAAGAAACTGGGCCTGGACAGGGAGTTCTGCTGGTCCTGCTCCAGAGGAGCAACCCGTGCCAGTGGGCAATGGTGACACCAGCTGTCCGTGCCCACACTGGGGTTCACCCCGATCTTGCTGTCAGCCCTGAAGCACCCTCTGGCTCCTCTGGTCCCTGCTGTGCTGCCCATGTGTCAGCGGGCAGGTCCTGGCATGCAGGGCTCCCCCACACCCGCTCCCGGCTCCGCGGTGCTGGTGGGGCTGGGCTCAGCGCAGGGCGTCGCAGGGCGCAAGGGAAGGAGGGGAAACAATGGGTTATTCTTCGGGTTTCCTAGAGCAGCTCATTGGGTTCCCAGCAGGAGCGACCTGCTGCCACCAACAGCCCTTTGCTGAGCCCCAGCCAGTCTCCAGGAACAGGGCGGGATGGGGTGTCCGGGGTGTGGGGTCAGGGG
>JAOXOE010000862.1:2629952-2641890 GCA_028565055.1 Phoeniculus purpureus | reverse complement strand
GCTCCAGAGCCCCAGCTCCCTCAGCCTCTCCTCATCAGGGAGATGCTCCCCTCCCTCCATCACCCCTGTGGCTCTGCCCTGGGCTCTCTCCAGCAGCTCTGTGTCCTTCTGGAGCTGAGGGGCCCAGAGCTGGACCCAAGATTCCAGCTGTGGTCTCCCCAGGGCAGAGCAGAGGGGCAGGAGAACCTCTCTCCATCTCCTAACCACCTCCCTTCTGCTCCCCCCCAGGATGCCGGCGGCCTCCTTGGCCATTTCCATCCCACCCATTGGGAAGATCGAGGCTCCAAGCCCTGAGGGGGGGCTCACGGGCACACACTGTGGGGGGCTGTGCAGGGCCAGCTGCGGTTAGCGGGAGATCAGAGGGGTTAGGCAGCAGGGTTAGGGCCGGGGCAGGTCCCCAGCAGGCAGCGTTCACTCACCACTGTACATGGCAGTGTGATGTGGTGGGGACGTTTCGTTATGGAGTTTCTCTGCAATAAACAAAAGACCGTGAGCAGATCAGGCAGCAGGGGCGGGGGGGCACAGGCAGGCTGGGGGGCACAGAGCACAGCACCAGCTCCCCAAGACACGGGCAGGGCGGGCAGGGTGCAGCAGGGACATGGAGAAGCACCTGGGGCACGGACCAGCAGAAGG
Organism: Phoeniculus purpureus; assembly: GCA_028565055.1. NCBI lineage: Eukaryota > Metazoa > Chordata > Aves > Bucerotiformes > Phoeniculidae > Phoeniculus > Phoeniculus purpureus. The sequence goes on along the minus strand of JAOXOE010000862.1, from coordinate 2,641,257 downwards.
GAGCGACAAAGGGCAGCAAAAGGGGGATGAGATTGCAGGGTGAGCGGTGCCTGGGAGGGCTCTTCCCTCCCGGTACGAAGGTGTCTGGGGGGAGAAGCTGAACCTTGGTGCAATCTGGAGGAGACAAGTCTTGGGGCTTTTAACCCTCTCAGTTTCTTTAGGGTGAGGGGAACATCCCAATTCCTGTGTTCTGCTCTCACCAGCAGGTTGGCTGCAGTTGGGCAGCAGCAAGTCAGAGCCAGGGGAACAAGCCCAGCCAGAGGCAGAGCCAGGAGAACAAACCCAACCAGAGGCAGAGCCAGGAGAACAAACCCAGCCAGAGGCAGAGGCAGGGGAACAAACCCAACCAGAGGCAGAGCCAGGGGAACAAACCCAACCAGAGACAGAGCCAGGGGAACAAACCCAACCAACCCTTGGAACTGGGCTCTGGAATCCTAATCTGCTAGGAAATCCCTTCCCCATTAGCAGGTGATTGCAGCCCTTCCTGCGCCCTGCTCAAGACCTGCAGTGACACTCTGCTCTCATCCATGGGCACTCAACCCAGCCCTCAGCTCCATGGACACTCACCCCAGCCACCAGCTCCATGGACACCCAGCCCAGTCACCAGCTCCATGGACACTCATCCAAGCCACCAGCTCCATGGACACCCAGCCCAGTCACCAGCTCCATGGACACCCAGCCCAGTCACCAGCTCCATGGACACTCACCCCAGCCACCAGCTCCATGGACACCCAGCCAAGCCACCAGCTCCATGGACACCCAGCCCAGTCACCAGCTCCATGGACACTCATCCGAGCCACCAGCTCCATGGACACCCACCCCAGCCACCAGCTCCATGGACACCCAGCCCAGTCACCAGCTCCATGAACACTCATCCGAGCCACCAGCTCCATGGACACCCACCCCAGCCACCATCTCCACTGCAGGAAAGAGAATCATCACTGTGATTTGTGAGGGGATGGGGGGCTGCACCAGGGACCGTCTGCCCTCCACAGCTCAGCCTGACCCCAGGCATTGTCCTGGTGGCTGAGAAGACCCTGGTTTCCACTGGGATGTTGCACAACCATGTGGCGGTTCCCTCTGCCCAAGAGGAGGCACAAGAGACTACAGTCACAGTGTCCCAGGCTGGGCTGGGAGGGAGCTCAGAGCTCCCCCAGTGCCAACCCCCTTGCCAGGGGCAGCGACACCTCTCACCAGACCAGGGTGCCCAGAGCACCATCCAACTTGCCCTTCAGCACTTCCAGGGGCGATGGAGCAGCCACAGCCTCCCTGGGCAGCCTGTTCCAGGGCCTCAGCTCCCTCCCAGGGAGGGATTTCTGCCTCAGATCTCATCTCCACCTCCCCTCTTGGAACTGGAAGCCAGCGCCCTGGTCCTATCACTGGATCACTCAGGAAGAGTCTCTCTCCAGCCTTCCCAGAGCCCCTTCAGGCACTAGAAGCTGCTCTAAGGTGCCCTGAGCCTGGGGTCACCAGCCACACACCAGCAGACTAAGGAGCCCAGCAGATGCCCAAGGGCCAGCTGAGCTTGGACACCCCACAGAAACTCCCCACAGGGGGCTCTCGCTCCGCCAGGCCTTCGCATTTCCCCCACTGCTGCATGAGAGGAGAGAAAAGTCCCCTTGGATGCCTGGAGAGAGCCAGGCTCGAGCTCCTTATGGTGCATCACCCTGAGGGTGTCCCACGTGTACCCCAATGGCTCCAACTCCCCCCAGCAAAGGAGCTGAGCAGCAGCTCCCTGTGCCCTGGCGAACCCTGAGCTGTGCAGGGCTCACACACCCTGCCCCTGGCACAGCACCAGCCCGGAGACAAGACCTGGAGCAAACCAGGGCTGCTCCCAGCTTCTCAGCCTCTTGACCCCACACATTTCCCTACAGAGAGGGAGGACACTGCCCAGTTTATCCCAGACACAGGGACTCAGGGATCCTACATCCAGCTACCTCTGGCAGCCCTCAGCCCACAAAGCTCTGAGATGCTGGAGGGATGCTGGAGGGCAGTTCTGAGATGCTGGAGGGATGCTGGAGGGCAGCTCTGAGATGCTGGAGGGCAGCTCTGAGATGCTGGAGGGATGCTGGAGGGCAGCTCTGAGAAGCTGGAGCACAACCAGCCCCTCCAACCCCTGCCAGGTTCACCTTTCCAGGACAAACTGGTCCCTGTACCATCAGACTGGCTCCTGCACCATCCAAACTGAATGAAGGGACCTCTCTTCCCCCCAGCAGCTCCCAGCACCGCCCCAAGGTGCTTGGAAGGAAAACCCTGCCCACGAGGGCCCCTTGCGGGCCGATCCCAGTGACACTTACTGGTTTTCACCTTGAGGGTGTAGGGGTTCTTCTGCTGGATGGTGTGGGTGAAGTGGAAGCGGGCGTTGCAGCTGTAGTCGGTCTGGGCATCCTGCAGGATGACGTTGGAGAAGTAGAGGTCCCCGTTCTGGCCCTGGGAGACGCGTTTGTCCTGGTGGATGGGCTCCATGGCTGGAGTTGGGGGGACACACGTAGGGTCACTCAGAGCCAGTCAGGCACCCCCACAAGTGGAGGCTGCACGGAGGAGGAACCCCGGTGCCGAGTCCCAACAGGGCACCCCCCAGCTCTGGACCAGCAGCAGCCGCCCCAACCCGTCGCCCCAGAGGCTGAGGGAGGCTGCCCGCGGGGTGCCGGGTGCCAAGGGGGTGCCCCCAACTCACAGCTGCTCATCCAGAAGATGACGGGAGGGGGCAGGCCGGGCGGGGGGTTGCACTGCAGGCTGAGCGGGGCGCCCTCATCCACCTCGATCACGTCCACCTTCTCCTTGGGCCACAGGGGAGACTCTGCCGGGAGGAGACACCGCGGGAGGAGGGGACGGGAGGAGCGCTGGAGCTGGACTGGTTGCACTGGAGTGGCCACCGGGCAACCTCAAGCCTACTGGTGCAGGGCGCCCTGAAACCCGCAGCGGGCACTTCCCTGGCAGCTACAGCCAGAGCCCCCCAGTCTGCACCAGAGCAGCAGGATGGCAGCTGGCAGGTGGGACAGGACCTGGCGGGGCTGAGTGACAGCGGCCGGGCAGGAGGCAGCAGGGTGCCCAGGGAGCCAAGAAGGCCAGTGGCATCCTCCTGCATCAGCAGCAGTGTGGCCAGCGGGGCTAGAGAGGGGATCATCTCCCTGTGCTGGGCACCGGTGAAGCCTCATCTCCAGTACCAGGGGTCAGTGTGGGCTCCTCAGGAAGGAGGAAGGGCTGGGGGGCACGGCTAATGGGAAGAGACTTAGAGAACCGGGGGTGCTCAGCCCGCAGAGAAGGAGGCTGAGGGGAGCCCTCGTTGCCCTTCGCAGCTCCCTGAGAGGAGGGTGCAGAGATGGGTTTGGTGGGCAGGGTGGGGTTGGGGTGCTGGTTACACTGGGTGAGCTGGGAGCTCCTTCCCCACCCTAATGGCACTGCCCATGAAGTTGGTGGAGACCCCATCCCTGGAGGGGATGGAGAGCCCTCCCAGCTCACCCAGTCCAACCAGCACCCCAGCCCCTCCTGACCCTGGGATTCTGCAGCTGAGCTCTCACCTCTTCCATCAAACCTACAGCAATGCCCCAGCCCCTCCCGCGCTGGAGCTGGACTGGTTGCACTGGAGTGGCCACGGGGCAACCTCAACCCTGCCAGGGCCCTCCCGGTGCCAGGGCTGCTACTCACTGGAAACCTGGAGGTGGATTTTGCTGGAGAGGGCAGTGCCATACTCGTTGCGGGCGAAGCACTGGTACTCGCCCTCGTAGTCCTCGGGCCGCCCCCCGCTGTGGAAGTCAACGACCAGCGTCCCCGAGCGCCGCCGCTTCGACACCCTGGGGTCCTTGGCGACGTTGAAGAACTTCCCGTTCCGCGTCCAGGAGAAGCTGCGGGTTGGGGTGGGGAGAGGTTGGGCTTGTGACCACGGGCCGCAGCGGCCCCGCGAGCCCCTTCCCTGTGCTCTGGCAGCCGATGGCTCGAGGGGAGCAACAGCGGAGCTTCGGCAGAGACGGGCGACTGAGCTGGCTCAGGGCTGGCAGAACACGGGGAGAGCCCGGGGCAGCTGGGGGTGTCCAGCCTGGAGAAGAGGAGGCTGAGGGAGACCTTGTTGCCCTTCACAGCTCCCTTGAAGGGAGGCTGTGGGGAGACTGCAAGTGGCCTCTTCCCCCCACTGACCACAGGACCAGAGGAAATGGCCACCAGTTGCCCCAGGGGAGGTTCAGACTGGAAACTGGGAAGAATTCCTTTAGGGAAAGGGCAGTGAGACCTTGGAACAGGCTGCTCCAGTTGGAGTTCCCATCCCTGGAGGGGTCCAAAAGGCACTGGGGGCCATGGGCTGGTGGTCCTGGAGGGGTTGGACTGGATGGTCTTGGAGCTCCTTCCCAACCCCAACTGCCCAGGGAGGTGCTGGAGTCTCCATCCCTGGAGGGGTGCAAATGGCACCAGGGACATGGGCTGGTAGTCCTGGAGGGGTTGAAGGTTGGACTGGATGGTCTTGGAACTCCTTCCCAACCCTAATGACACTGCCCAGGGAGGTGCTGGAGTCCCCATCCCTGGAGGGGTGCAAATGGCACCAGGGCCATGGGCTGGTAGTCCTGGAGGTGCTGGGCTGGGGGTTGGACCGGATGGTCTTGGAGCTCCTTCCCAACCGGAATGATTCCGTGGTTCTGGAAGCTGTGGCACTTACGTGGGAACAGGGTTCCCTTTGCCTTCACATTCAATGAAGATGTTGTCCCTCGGGTCGACGATGTGGTCCTTCAGGGACTGTTTGGTGATGGTGGGGGGCTGAGGCACTGCAGAGCAAAGGACAAGCCGTGAGGGAGGGTCGTGCTAGGAGGGTGACCCCCTTCTCCACTGTTGTCTAGCAGATCCTGATGGGATCTCAGCTTTAAAGCCCTTCAACGCATGAGGAAACCAACTCGGAGAGGGCTGCTGCTCCTCCTCCCTCAGACCACCAGCACCGTTCAGACAGCCTTTGGGGGTACCAAGAAGCCCCTGTTTCTCCCTCCCCAGTGTCCTGCTCCCATTCAGCAACGTCCCCAGGACACCTCCTGCTGCAGCAGGATCCCGGCTGCGCAGCTCAAGGAGAGGGAGCAGCGGGGACAGGGAGCCTGGGAGATGCTGCAGGACACTCACAGGTGATCCCGCTGCAAGAAAGGGGCTCAGACCTCCCGGCTTCACCCCAAGGATGACGGCGCTGGTGGGCAGAGGGCTGGGCTAGCGATGCTGCCAACGTGTGGGAGCTGAGCGCGTGCAAGGCAGAGGGGTCCTGCTGTGCTCTGAGCTGTGGGGTTGGCAACAACCACCCTCTGCAGCGACAAGATTTGAATTGCAAAGCCCTGCCAGCTGCTAGACCGGCTCCAGCACCGCTCCCGGGCTGCTCCAGCACCCAGCATCGCTTGGGTGATCAAGAGAAGCAGGAGGCAGATGCACCCACTGGTGCTGTGTGTGGAGCAACAGAGCCCTGCTTGGCACAGACTCCCATGGTAGAGACACCCCAAGGTGCAGGCAGCCCAAAGTGCAGAGAGCTCATGGTGCAGACACCCCAAGGTGCAGGCAGCCCACGGTGCAGACACCCCAAGGTGCAGGCAGCCCACGGTGCAGACCCCCAGCTCCACGCAGAGCCCTCGTGCCCTGCCCCGGCCATGCAGAGGACCCGGGGACATGCAGGGGCCACACTTACGTTCACTCTGAATATTCGCTGGGGTTCCCCGAGCGGAGGCACAACGGAAAAAGAGAGAAGGTTAATGGAAGGATGAAGTGACACTGGCCAGGTACCAGAGGCACCCCCGAGCTGCTGCAGGGCTGGCAAACGCTACTCAGGGATCGCTGCCGCACGGCTCAAGCCCACCCTGATCTGCCACCTCACTGTCTGTGTGGGAGAAGCTGCTGGCTGTCTCTGCAGCAGGGGACTGGAGGCCAGCAACGGCCTGCAGGGTGCCTGGACTGGCCTTAGCTGCAGGTCTTGGTGGCCCCGTGGTCCAGGAGGCTGCAGCAACGCTCTCCCCTTCCCCAAGGTCTTGCCCTGGGCCAGCCCAGCTTCATCCTGCTCAGCCAGTGCCTGGCAGAGGTTTAATTTGCTTGTCACAGACTCAGGGGTGCCAGGGGTACGGGGAGGTGGCTGAACCCCGTCCCCAGGGCAGGGACGGGCAGGATTTGTCCGAAGAAGAGAAGCTGTTGGGGTCAGGGCTGGGAAGAGGCACCTCAGCAGCCTTGGAGGTGGAGCAAAGGGTGCAGGTCCCCCCAGCACGGGGTGAGGGAGGGCTGTTCCCTCTGGGTGAGGATCCTCACCCCTCACCCAAGGGCTGGGCGATGCTCCTCACCCACCTTCCCTTGGCACTGCTGGGCACCGCTCCCTCCACACACCCCTCGTGCAAGGGGAGGGTGACTCAAGGCTGCTCTTGGCCACCACCCCGGCTCCCCACCAGCACCGGAGGGGTCGACGCTCCGCTGCAGCTCAGTGCTTGCGCAGCAGGAAGGAGGAGGTTAGAGAGATGGTCGAGCTGCTGCTGCAGGCTGCCTCGAGCACTTCTCCACCAGCTGTCAGCATTTCTCTTCCTTTTCTAAGGTCACTCTGCACTTAAGTAGGAAAATTGCTCCTTTGCTGACGCAGAGGACAAGAAACGGCAGGAGGAGGCTGTTTGCTCTTTGCTTTTCCCCAGCTGCTCTGCTCCCAGCTGCCTGTGGCTCTGGAACCGTCACTGATGCTGAGACAGAGGCCTGAAGGGACCCTCAGCTGTCTGCATCCAATAAACTTCCCATTGCTGGCAGCAGGGGTGCTGGATCCAGGGGTTCACCCATCATCACCCCACCGGAGCAGAGCAGGGACTCAGCTCTGGGACACTGCTCAGACATTGACTCCCCTCTGCAACCCAGAGCTTCCTCAAAGCTTCCTCGCCCCATTCCCCTGCAACCCAGAGCTTCCTCAAAGCTTCCTCGCCCCATTCCCCTGCAACCCAGAGCTTCCTCAAAGCTTCCTTGCCCCATTCCCCTCCATCAGTCCCACACTGCAGCCACAAGTCACTGCTGCAATGTTTTCCTTCCTGTTCTGTAGCCCAGAGCCAGGGACCAGCTGAGGTTCCAGAGCTCCAGCCAACACACCTGGAGCAACAACAACCAGCAGAGAGACTTCTCCAACCCAGAGCAACAACCCTGGCTCAGGGGTGTCCATCCAGCACAAACATCAGCCCGTGGGCCACTTCCTCCTCCCTCTGTAGCCCCCAGCTCTTTTGAATTCAACAGAAGTCTGTGAATTAACCCAACAGAGATGCTCCTGGCAGCATCTCCCAGCCACAAGCTCCAGCTCGGCCCATTGTGGACCCTCTGCAGCTGCTAGAGCAAAGCTCAGAGCTCCAGACTTCTGCTGCCACTTGAGGGGCTGCCTAGGGACGATGAAGGCCAGTAGGGCTGGACCCTTCCCTGGGGGAGCTGGGGCTGGGCATGTTGACCCTGGAGCCAAATCTCGGAGGCAGAGCACCCCAGCACCTGCAGGAACCCCCAGAAGACCTGGGATGCTCCACTTCAGCCAACAGGTTGAAGAGGTGCCAGCCCGGCTCAGATGCTCTGTCCCAGTTTGTCCCAGTTCAATAAGTGGTTTTGATCCCTCTGTTCAGCTTCAGACAAGGACTGACTAAATCAGGGGCTGACTTTGGGGCAGCAGCAGCAGCAGCAGCAGCGGGGTGAAGCACAACTTACGATCCAGAGGGACCTCGATGGTGCTGACGAAGTGGTGAAAGCAGAGGACCAGGGCTGCTCCGACGCAGGCGAGCTGGTGTCTGCCCATGACCATGGTGGGGGCCTGGGCAGTGGCAGGAGCTCGGCGGTGACCCCCGGGGCGAGCGGAGCCGCGGCAGGAGGTGTGGATGGAGCCTCAGCTGCAAAACAGGGCAGTCCCCGTGGGTCAGTGAGCCCTGTCACAGTTTGAGCACCAGGACTTGTTTGCAGGCTCTGCTGACCCAGGTACAAGCCCGAGGTCACTGTCCTCCCAACCCCTGGGTTGTTCTGCCAGACGAAACTCAGCCCCATGGGCTTAGTTCACGGTTTAGGTTGGAAGGGACCCTAGAGATCCCCCTCAGTCACTCAGAGCCCATCCAAACCAGCCTTGAACACACCCAGGGATCACAGAATCTCAGAGCATTAGGGACTGGAAGGGACCTCACGAGATCACCCAGTCCTGTCCCCCTGCCACAGCAGGATCCCCTACATCCAGTCATCAGGGACTGGAAGGGACCTCACGAGATCACCCAGTCCTGTCCCTCTGCCACAGCAGGATCCCCCAGATCCAGTCATTAGGGATTGGAAGGGACCTCACGAGATCACCAGTCCTGTCCCCCTGCCACAGCAGGATCCCCCAGATCCAGTCATTAGGGATTGGAAGGGACCTCACGAGATCACCCAGTCCTGTCCCTCTGCCACAGCAGGATCCCCCAGATCCAGCTGCACAGGAACATCTCCAAGTGGGTTTGAACCATCTCCAGAGAAGGAGACTCCACAACCCTCCCGGCAGCTCCAGGCTGAAGCTCCAGCAGAGCTGTGGGGAAGGAGCCGGGTGCTGCTGGAGCAGCAGCAGCAGCAGCAGCTCGGTCTGTCCGGCCGCACGGGCAGCAAATAACAACCCCCCCCAGAGCCCCCCCGAGCTGCACCCCCACCCCTCCAGGAGCCAACGCTGGGCTCGTCCAGGGCCCCTTGTCCCGGGGCAGAGGTGGGTGCCGCTGGCTGCCCGTCAGCAGCGCTAGCCGCCGTGCCTGAGCGTGTGGGTGGGTGCTGGACAGGCAGTGCCAGGCTGGACACTGCCCCCTTTGTCTGGGCACAGGGGCACCTCCCCAGCACAGGGCGCTGGAGCTGCTGCAGGGGCAGCAGAAGGAGCTGCTGGTCTGTAGAGGCTGCTGGGGGTGAAGCTGCCTGGTGGTTTCATCACAGGATCACAACCCACCAGGGGTTGGGAGGGACCTTGGAAGATCATCCGGTGCAATCCCCTGCCACATCTGCTGCTGGGGCTGACCCAGCCCTGCCTGGCCCATGGAAAGGGGTGGGGGAGACCTCTTCTCTCCAGGGCCAGTGCTTCCCAATCATGGCTCCTGGTCCTGTTGTGCAACACAGAGAGCATCTGGCTCCTGCCCAGAGAGCAGAGTGCAAGCCCTTCGACCTCCTGTCTGCCCAACGTGATCACAGATCCACAGAGCGTCAGCGATGGGAAGGGACCTCCAAGGATCACCCAGTCCAGTCCCATCCCCCTGCCACAGCAGGATCCCCTAGATCCAGTCATTAGGGACTGGAAGGGACCTCCAAGGATCACCCAGTCCAGTCCCATCCCCCTGCCACAGCAGGATCCCCTAGATCCAGCTGCACAGGAACAACCCAGGTGGGTTTGAAATGTCTCCAGAGAAGGAGACTCCAGAACCCCCCTGGGCAGCCCCTGCCAGGGCTCTGGATGGAGCATCTACAGCTTTCCTGGGCTGTTCCTGTGCTCAGACCCTGGAGAGACCCCTTAGATGGAAGGAGAAAGGGTTGTGCTCTCCCCTGGGACCGGTGGCAAATGACTCAGAGCAACTGGAATAGAGGAGCATCGGGCACTGTGCTCACAGGATAAAATAAAAAGGGAAGATTTTCTGTTTAGATTAATAATAATAGTAAAAATAATAATAGTAGTAATACTAATAATTAATAATTGTTAATAGTAGTAACAATAGAAGCAGTATTTAACGCTCAGAAACAACCCAACCAACAGCTGCTCCCACCCCAGGGCACTGGGATGAGCTCAGAGATGACTCCAGAGATCCCTCCGTGTACCAGAGGTCCCCAGCCCAGCTCCAGCAGGGCACGGCGGGGCCTCTCCCAACTGGTCTCCACCTCTAAATGAGCCCATTTCCAGCAGGGCTGCAGCTGCTTCCCTCCCTCCCTCCCCAGATGGTCCCTGGTGCCAGATGTGCAGCCTCAAACCTCCTGGGCTCTGGCTAGTTGTCCTTTTGCAGCCACAGACCCAGAACCATCAGGGATGGAGAAGACCTTCAGGATCATCAAATCCACTCCACAAGCCTGAGCCACGAGCCCACGTCCTGAAGCACCAGTCTGCAAACCCTCAGTCAAACCACGGGCTCAAAGAAGAGTGAAAAGGAGGGGCAATTAGCCCCCCACCCAAGATTACAGCCCCCCAGGACAGGCTGCTGCACCAGGGCTGGGCTGAGACTCCTGGTGATAAATGGAGCTCCAGAAGCAGCCTCAGCTGAGCAGCAGCTCCCTTGGCTGAGAGCAGAAATAACTCCAGGGCAGCCAACAGTGGAAAATCCCCAGCCCTGCTCCATCCCAGCTCTGCTCCATCCCCAGCCCCGCTGGGATGCTGCTGGGAGCCAGCAAGGAGATGTCACAGGGGCCCGGGAAGGTCTCCTGAAGCCCAGCCAGGCTCAAGCACAGACATCCCATGCAGAGCCTTTCCCTGTTACCCCTGTGGGTGCTTCATGGTTTCCCCATCCAGCCCCCTCACTGGCCACTAAGGTGCCATCGAGGTCTGTGGGAAGGAACTCGCCACCCCAGTGAGTCCCAGTTACACCAGCTGACACTGCAGGCTGCGAAGGGGCTTGGGGGGGAGCGATGCTGGGATCTTTTTCTGCTCATTCAGAGGATTTTCCCATCCAGCTGCTGCAGCAAAAGCAGCTGAAGGGCAGGAGAAGGATAGGGCTGGGAGCAGGTCGTGCTGAACGAAGCTGCTCCAGTGCCTTCCTCAGCTCCCCGGCCGGGGGGAGGCAGCGTTTTGCTCTGTAGCTTCCACTTCCTTCCTCTAAAGCAGCTCCAGTGAAGATGAGCAGCGGATCAGCTGCTTTTACCTCCCTACCACCCAGCCTGCTGAAGCAGCTGCGGCTTCGCAGGGTGAGGTTTCCCCGTGTCCTTGCTCTGACCACAGCATCCCCCTCACAAACGCTTCCAAGCCCCCCTCGCTCACCGATGGAGGGAGAGGGAGGGAAGGCTCCAGGGGCTCAGCTGCGGGCGGCTCCACAGGCTGCCCGGAGCCCCCAGGGCAGAAGCAGGCAGCTCTCTGCGGGGAGAACTGGCTGCGGCGCCAAGGAGCAGGTTCCTGAGCCGGGGAGGAGGCTGCACGGGCAGCTACCACAGAAGCACAGAATCATCACGGCCGGAAAGGACCTCCAGGGTCATCGAGTCCAACCTTTATCCTGTTATCTAGCTGCTAGACCACATCCCTAAGCGTCGCGTCCACTCGCTCCTTGAACACCTCCAGGGACGGCGACACCACCACCTCCCTGGGCAATGTATTCCCGTACCTAACCACCCTCTCAGTAAAGAACTTCCTTCTAACATCCAATCTAAACCTCCCCTGACGCAACTTGAGGCCATT
>JAOXOE010000862.1:2611412-2623484 GCA_028565055.1 Phoeniculus purpureus | reverse complement strand
TGCAGCTCAGCATCTCCCTTCTTCTCCAGCCGCAAAGCTGGGGTGCAGCTCAGCATCCCCCTTCCTTCTCCAGCCCCAAAGCTGGGGTGCAGCTCAGCATCCCCCTTCCTTCTCCAGCCCCAAAGCTGAGGTGCAGCTCAGCATCCCCCTTCCTTCTCCAGCCCCAAAGCTGGGGTGCAGCTCAGCATCCCCCTTCCTCCTCCAGCCCCTCTGGCTCAGTCCAGCTTCCAGCTCCAGTGCAGCCCAGCGGCCCCCCGGGAGCCCTCGCCGTTGGCCTGGTTGCTAGGGGCAGGGTGGCGCCGGCAGCCCCCCAGGTCTGCCGCTGGGGTGCTTTTTGTCATTTTGCTGTGTTTTGGTTCTTTTTTCTGATTTCTCTGCTCATTTTTTGCGTCGTCGTTGGGTTTCGTTCACTGTCGGGGTGGTGGCGGCGGCCGTGGTCGGACCCCCCCCTCCACTACAGACACATCGGGCTCTCGGCGGGCTCGGGGGGCACTGGGCTACGCCAGCGAGTAGATGGCATTGACTGGGGAGGTGGCTTCCGAGCTCTCGTTGCCTTCGGTCTCCTCTTTGTCCTTCTTCACCGTGTACTGGCCGATGAAGGAGCCGTCCTCATTAAACTGGCCCTCGCCCCCCTCTCCGTAGTCCACCAGGCTGTCGTCGCTCTCCTGCTGCTTTATCGTCCCGTCCAGCGACGTCTGGCTGTTGGGCAGCGGCTTGTTGTCCTCGTCGCTGGGTAGCGGGAGACACACAGGCACCGTTAAGGGGTGAGAAACGGGGGCCACCACCTGCACCCAAGGGCTGGGTATTCAAAACTAGATCCAGAGGGAGCAGAGACCCCCAAATGAGGGGGTTCTGGATATTCAAAACTAGATCCAGTGAGCAAATAGAGGGAGAGATCCCCAAATCAGGGGCTCTGGATATTCAGGACTAGATCCAGAGGGAACAAAGGGAGGCAGCAGAGACCCCCACCCCCCAAATCAGGGGTTCTGGATACTCAAAACTATATCCAGTGAGCAAACAGGGGGAGCAGAGACCCCACTAAATGAGGGGCTTGAGGCTGCAGATGCTGCTCGTCAGAGCCACAGGCAACCAGCCCCCATGGAGGGGACCCCCGGGCACCCCTGCAGCCGGTGCCACTGCTGCAAACCCACCCTTTGGGGGGCCTCCCCTCGATCGGTCGTTTATGGCACGTGTTAAAGTCTCGGTCGGATCAACCAGCTGATCAGCCCTGTCAGCTCCTCAGGAAAGAACTAACCGGCTCACCAAGCTGCTGCTTTGCTACCCCCATCGCCATGCCCAGAGCAGCCCCACTGGATCCACGTCGGAAATACCCTTCCCTTGCCACCGGCACCAGGCTCGTGGGCTCTGGACGGCGCGAGGGGGCTCGTTTGGGGCTCTCCCCGCACCCCCAGCCACCCCCCAACAGCAGGCTGGTGGTTAGCTGCATGCAATGGGGAGCACTCAGAGCACGGTGGGGTGAGGGGGGCGGCGTGGACGGGATGCCAAGTTCTGTGCAGCTTCCAAAGCTCCTGAGAGTTCGCCCTTCCCAGCTGGTCCTGGAGCCCGGCGGCTCCGCTCCACTAGCCTCTCTCTCTGTGCCACCGCAAGGATCGAGCCGGGGAGCTGGTGGAGTCAATGGTGTGACCCACAGGAGAGACAAACCCAACCCTTTAAACAGCCCCTGAGCAAAGGAAGAACCAAACAGGGAAGAGGTGGTTTCTCGCTGGAAGATGAAGGGCTGGGACCTCCTCAATCCAGAGGGTAAGAGGGGTACAAATTACTTCTCATTTCAGCTGGCCCTTTGTGTTCACCTCTAGGTCCAGCATGGGACTGGGGGTGGGCTAGAGCTTCTGCCAGAGGGCTGGGGAAGGCTCTTCCCAAGGGCAGGGAATGAGGGGATGAGGGGTCCTGGTATGAAGCTGGAAAAGGGCAGAGTGAGGCTGGACAGGAGGGAAAAGATCTGGAATCTCAGGGTGGGGATCCCTGGAACAGGCTGCCCAGAGATGGGGTGGAGGCTCCATCCCTGGAGCCATTCAAGGGCAGATCTGATGGGGCTGATGGAGACCCCATCCTTGGATCCACTCAAGGTCAGGCTGGATGGGGCTGATGGAGACCCCATCCTTGGAGCCATTCAAGGGCAGGTTTGATGGGGCTGATGGAGACCCCATCCCTGGAGCCATTCAAGGGCAGGTTTGGTGGGGCTGATGGAGACCCCATCCTTGGAGCCACACAAGGTCAGGCTGGATGGGGCTGATGGAGACCCCATCCTTGGAGCCACTCAAGGTCAGGCTGGCTGGGGCTCTGGGCAACCTGGGCTGGGCAGTGCTGGCCTTGCTGGGTGTAGGGAAGTTGGACTGGGTGCCCTTTGGAGGCCCCTTGCAACCCAACACAATGGATGACTCTGACCTCCAGAGGTCCTTTCCAACCGCCCTCCATCCTGTGACTCTATGAGACTCCACAATATTCCTAACGGCACCACCTCTGTGCCCTCAACATCCATCCTGCCACCTCCATCCCTGTCTCTTTGCTGCTGGGACTCATCCAGTCACCCCCCCACCACAGCACCCTACTCTCTTCCCGTCTTTTCCCTAGAACAGCTAAAATTCTGCCTGGAACACGGGATCACTCGTGGGATCCCTCAGTTTGAACCCAGCCAGGTGGGCAGATTGTTTGGGATCTCGAGGTTTTCCCTCTCATGTCCCTCGTCTCCATCTCCTGGGGGTCTGGCATCAGGGCACTGAAGGCACCAAGGTCATCGTCTCCAGGTTCAACCCTTGGCCGGTCCTGCTACATCTGGAGGGATCATCTAAGTCAGCTGCCTGTGAAGGCACCAGAAACACTTTGCCCGGGGCAGGGAGCAGAGGGTTTTATCCTGGGGAGGCACCAAATCTCCCCATTTCTCGATGGCCTCAGGTCCCTACAGTGGGAGGAGAACTTGGGACCTGCAGCTGCCCAAGGTCTTCCCCTCTGTCAGCGACCCCACAACCCCGGGATTTGAGGTCTCCTGCTAACTTGGCATCACAATAAGACCAACCAGCAAGCTGCCAGCTCTGGAAGCAGCTCCTTTCTTGGGGAGGAGGAGGAGGAGGAGGAGGAGGAGGAGGAGGAGGAGGAGGAGGAGGAGGAGTCAGTCGGCGAGCAGGAGCTCTGGTTAGGCAGCCCAGCGAGTGCCGAGAGGGGCAAAGCCCAGAGCCCTCCATCCACAGCCTCCTCTCTCAAGGTCTGGGGTTCAGTTCAAGCTGAATCTAGAGCCAGCTTCCCCCTGAAGGTGTGAGGGGGGGTTCAGCATCAAACCCGCCGGCGATGCCACTGCCCCAGCCTGTCCCCCTGGTTTGACCTCTCTCCAGCCCTGCTCATCCTGTTAGTGCGTTAGGAGGGGGAAGCAGAGACCCGTCAGCACCGGGAGGGAGGGTGGCCCTGGTAGGATGGACCTCTGCGGGGTCTGCTGCTGGGTGGGCTGGACAACCAGAGCACCCAGGCAGAGCCCTTTGGGAGACATCACCCTGAGCCTCAGAAATTGCTGAGAAGAGAGGGGAGGCTTGAGATGGGCTGAGGGGTGGGGAGAGGATTTTCAGGACCAAGGCAAAGAGTGGGGAGGTTGCTCAGGACCTCGAGGTTTTGTCCTCATCTCCATCCCCTGGGGGGCTGGCATCAGGGCGCTGAAGGCACCAAGGGCGTCGTCCCCCTGGGGTCCAACCCTTGGCTGGGGTCAGGAAGAATCCGCTGCTTGAGTTTGGGGTTAGGGGGGCACCAGGCTGGTGCTCGGGGGTACCCCCAACCCTCAGGGCATTTCCAAGCAAGAAGCAGCTGGCTGGATGCAGGGGTACCCCCAATGCCAGCCAGAGTTAGAGGGGTGGTGTTGGACGTGTTAGGTGGAGGCAGGTGGGTGCGGACGGGGAGGGGAAGGTATCGTTTCAGCTCCCAAGGAATCAACAGCTGGAAGGAAGGGAAATTAGAAACCCCGACAAGCCCAAGGTGCCGGACTTCTGGCAGCACGTGGTCCTACCTTTCAAGAGACCTTCACGGTCCATGTGGATAGACCAGGTGAAAAGGAGAAGGAAGGGTGGGAATAAAACAGAGAGAAGCAGAGAAGAGCCTGATCAGAGAGAGACACGGTGAGGTCGGCGATCACAGGGGCAGCTCCAGGACCCGCAGGACAGCCCCAGAGCTCCGCGCCGCTCACGGAGCCGATTGCCTCCTTATACCAAATGGAGCCAGGGAGCGCGTTCTGAGCCCCGGGGGGCTGCTGGCCGCTGTGCTCTTGGCCCTCGGGCTGCGAAAGGGGGTCCTGGGGAACAGCAGCTGCTGGGAGCAGCGGTCACTGCTGGGGACTGACTGGCGGTGGGTCAAGGGCCATAGGAAAGGGCAGATCAGGTCCCCCCAGCCCTCTCTGGGGTTCCACGGTGCAGCTGTGCAGCCACCACATGTCACCTACCCATGGCCACGCCGTGTCATCTACCCACAGCTATCCCGTCCTATCTGTCTACAGCTACCCCATGTCACCTACCCACGGCCACCCCGTGCCATCTACCCACAGCTATCCCGTCCTATCTGTCTACAGCTACCCCATGTCACCTACCCACGGCCATCCCGTGCCATCTACCCACAGCTATCCCGTCCTATCTGTCTACAGCCATCCCGTGTCATCTACCCACAGCCATCCCGTCCTATCTGTCTACAGCCATCCCGTGTCATCTACCCACGGCCATCCCGTGTTACCTGTCTACAACTATCCCGCATTATCTATCCCAAGCTGCTCCGCCAGCCCTCTCCTGCCTTTGCTACGGAGGCTCCGCGTCCTCCCCTCTTGATGTCTCCCCAGAGGATCCCTCGGGAGCCAGCTGGCGCTGCCTGCAGGGGATGACCCGTGCCACAGGGCACTGTGCTGACCCTCAGCTGGGGCTCAGGAGCTGGACCCACTCAACGCTCCCTTTGCGGTGGCCGGAGTTTGCAGCTGCCAGCACCATTTGGTATAACGAGGCAGAGTCCCCGGCACAGAGCCTTGTCCCAGGATAATGGTCTCCTGCTTTGGAACAGCAGCTCCACAGCTCCACAGAGCCATCGCTCCCCGAGCAGAGCAGAGAGCTGGGACAGGGTCTCTTCATTAGAGGCTGCAGAGGCTTGCAAGCCGCATGCACGGGGCGCTGGGGACGTGAGCTGTGGTGAGGACGCACCAGACATGCCGAGTGGAGGTGGGGAGGGAGGCCGGTGCGGAGCTCCCGTCAGCTCGATTCCTGCCCTTGCCTCATACGCTAATTGCTGCCCTCCTCGAGCCTAGCAGTGCCGTCACTTTGAGTCTTAATCAGGCCGACAGCAGTTGGGATCAATCCTTCAGCTCCCCCTTCCTCTCTGCCTCCCGTCACTTCTCCCAAGAGACCTGTTCTTCAGGACGAGGGGGCAGAGGTGTTGGGTTGGCTCTGCTGCTGCTCTGCTGGGTCATTGAGTCTATGGGTTGGCTCTGCTGTTCTGCTGGGTCGTTGGGTCTATGGGTTGGCTCTGCTGTTCTGCTGGGTCGTTGGGTCTATGGGTTGGCTCTGCTGTTCTGCTGGGTCGGTGGGTCTATGGGTTGGCTCTGCTGTTCTGCTGGGTCGTTGGGTCTATGGGTTGGCTCTGCTGCTGCTGTTCTGCTGGGTTGTTGGTTCTAGCCCATGTGAAGGTTGGGCTTGAGCCCCCGTTCTAGTTCAGGGGGCCGTGGGATTGGAGATGCAGGAGCATCTCGGAGCATCTCAGAGCCTGGTGGTTGCCCTTCTATTGACCTCTGCGGATGCTGGGGAAATGGGCTAGCGAGGAAAGGCTGAGCTGCAGCTAAGCAGAAGCTGGGGATGAGGGGTTCACCCCGGTCCTGGGAAGGCAAAGCCCCTTGGGATGGAGCTGGGTGCTGAGGGAGCATCGCCAAGAGCTGCAATGTTGCCAGCTGTGCCAAGGGCTTGGCTTCCCTTTGGCACAAGGCGACTGGTCCCTGGCAGCAGCCTTAGGAGAGGCAGAGGGGTTGAGGAGAGAGTGACAGCAGCACTCTCGGAGGGCTCCTGAGAAGCAGATCTCTGAAACCAGGGAGTACTGCCAGAAGCTCGGCTTAGGGGGCGGACCTTGGCTGAGCCCCTGTGGATGCAGCTGGACCCCTAGAGCCGTGTGGGGGTAGCTCCTGCGGGATGAGCTGCTCCAGGTTTGCTCCATGGTGCTTACACCATCCCAAGAGGGTTCCCCAGCACGACTTAGGGGCATCAAGGGGTCTTGTCCCAGCCCAAGTGTGGACCGCAGGGATCACATCCACGTGAGGAGCCAACACTGGGGTGTGTCTGATCCGGCCAGAGCCCATCCCAGGACCAGCCTGAGCTCTTTTCTTCTCTGCCCCAGCCAGAAGGGAGCGTCCCCAGACCAATTTGTACCTGGACTGGGTGTAACCACCCCAGAGGGATTTGCCACCGCCTGAGGTGACAACCAGACCCCGCAGGGAGCTGCGGAAGGGGCTGTCTGGGGGGGGTGTTTAGGGCAACCAGCCCTTCCTACAACAGGCTGCTCATTCTGGCTCCTGTGGGGGTGACTCCGTGTCCTCTGTCAGAGGACTCTGGGCTCAGAGCATCCTCTGCAGAAGTAGTCACTCCTGACAGAGGGTTTCTGTGCCACCAGCCACAGGGACTGGGGTTGTGCTGGGGGCTCTGCTTGTTCTACACCCTCTAAAGTCCTTGAAGGAACAGAGCTTGTCTGCCCATACAGCCCTCACCGAGCTGCACCTAACCCCCTCCTCGCTTCGCTGCCTCCACTGCAGATGCTGGTGATGAGGTGGGAACCCCCATTTTCGAAGTCAGGGCTCAAACCGGTGCCAATCTAATGGGGCTTTGGGTCCAGCTCTGATGAAAAGGTGCCTTTGAACCCTTTAGAGCAGAGCTGAGCCGGCTGGAGGCGCCCAGGGAAGAGGCGGGGAGCTGGGTGCTACAGCCCCCTCATCCATCAAGTGTGGCAGCCTGATGAACCCTGACGTCGCTACCTGCTCCTGCTCCTTCGGGGCAGCAGAGCGTCGTCGCACAGGAGCGGGTCGGGTGAACCCTGGTCCCTTCCTGAAACACCCCGGGAGCTTTTTCCTGCAGGGAAAACGGGCTCTGCTGCTCCTGAGAGGAGGCTGCTGCTGCGTGGAAGCAGCTGAGCAGAGCTGGGGAGCTCAGAGGGGGCCGAGCAGCCCACAGAGGCTGTTTCTGTAGGGTCTCCTAGAAAAGCAGTGGCAGACCCCCAGCCAGTGTCCTGCTGCTCTCTCAGGGCTGGTCCAAACCCAGCTCTGGGCTTCCCTCCCCTCTCACAGGTAGGAGAAAGGCTGAGCTCTGGGGTCAGGCAGCCCAGAGCCCCTCCTGCAGCCTCAGGGTTTAAATTCTCCCTCCCTTTGGGTCAGGGGTGTCTCTAAGGTTGTTGGGCACCTGGTGAGAGCAGCTCCTGGGCGTCCGAGGAGAGCCTCAGCTCTCTGCACCCACCGGCCCTCCCAGGCTGGGGGTCAGGGAACCGAGATTGGGAGCAGCAGCCCCACTGCCTGGCTTTTGGGATTCAGGCAGGGACTTGCAGAGGGGAGGAGGGAGGTGGGAGAGGCGACTGGGCAGGCTGTGTGGCCCCGCAGAGTGGCAGGGGAGCGCGGCGAGGTCTGTGATGGGGGCAGCGGGGCTGGTGGTGGGGTCACAGCACATGCCAGCGGGGTCCTACCTGTAGTCGAAGGAGCCGTCCTCTACATTCTTGTCCTCGGGATTGAGATGCTCGTCCTTGTTGTCTCGCACTGCAAAACAAGCAGAGCCCCAGCGCTCGGGTGAGGAGGGCAGCAGAGGGGAGAAAGGCTCGGCGAGGCAGGAAGAGCAGCCGGGGATGAGGCTCTGGATGATCCAGGCTCTGAGAGACCCAGGCTCTGGGAGATCCCTGGGCATGAGGAGCACCTCTGTGTTAACCCTGCAAGGAAATCTGCACCTGGGAGAGCTCACAAAGGGTGTGCAAATGGTTTGCCAAGGGTTCATGAACAGTTTGCAAAGGGCTGGCAAAGGGCTCATGAAAGGTTTGCAAAGGGTTTACAAAGGGCTGGTAGAGGGCTGGGAAAGAGTTTGTAAAGGGTTTGTGGAGGGCTGGCAAAGGATTTGCGAAGGGCTCACAAGGGGTTTGTAAACGGTTTATGAAGGGCTGGTAGAGGGCTGGCAAAGGATTTGTAAATGGTTTGTAGGGGGTTTACAAAGGACTGGCAAAGGGTTTGCAAGGGACTGCTAAAGGGCTGATAAAGGGTTAGCAAAGGGCTCACAAAAGGTTTGCACAGGGCTGGCAAAGGGTTTGTAAAGGGTTTGCAAAGGACTGGCAAAGGGTTTGCACAGAGCTCCTGAAGGGTGATGCTGTGGTGGCACCGTGGCCTGGGCTCTCCAGCCAGCGAGGGAGGCTGCTACTTGCTGCAGAGTGTCTGCCAGCCCTTCTCGTTGCTTCACACAAGGGGAATGAGAAGGGTTTTCCCTGAGAAGAGCTTCTTGCAGAGCAGGGGTAGGGTCAGACAGCCCGGGAGCACCCCCCTTACCTGGGTACTTCCCGCCTCTGCTCCTCTTGATGAAGCAGACGATGAGCAGGATGAGCACCAGGAGGGCGATGGCGCACATCAGCCCGATGAACCAGCCCTGCGTCGCGATGTCCACGTGGTTCTTGGTGTAAGCTGGAGGGGGGAGAGATCGAGAAGAGAAAGAAGCTCTAAGGGACAGAGCCCAAGCTCAGACGGAAGGAGATGAGCTGCAGGACGTGAGTCCACCATGAAGCAGACGAGCTGTAGGACACAGCCGGCTGGTTTAGGGGGTCTCCTTGGCGCTGGTGAACGGATGGGGGGCTCTGAGGAGCACAGGGGTCTGTCTGACGCCGGGGTTTGGGCTGTTCTCTGGTGGCAGGAGGCCAGCCCGAGGTTTCAGCGGGAGCTGCAGGCAGTGCAGGGTCACAGCGCCAAGGAAAACCCAGCACAGACCGGGGGGAGAAAGGGGTTTGCGGCAAGGGGTGGCACAAGAAGCTGGAAAAGAGGTAGAAGCTCTCCTTCCTCTCTGCAAACTGTCCCTGGCAGCAGGAAGGTTCCAAGCACCCCAGGCCCTGGTGCCCAGTGGGGCTGAGCAGCTCTGCTGGTTCCTGGAGGCTGCCAGACCCCGAAGGGCTCAGCAGTAGGAGAAACCTGAATCCTGAACCCCAGACCTTCAGGGCAGCCTTGCCCCAAGCCTGGAGGCCACCAGCAGTGCTGCTGTTGGGTGGCCAAACGGGTCTCCAGGGCTGGTGGAAGCCCACCTCTGCCCAAAAGGAGCCACAGCAGTAGGAACAGCTCTTTGAGGAATGAGGGCTGGGTCCCAGGTAGCTGCTCTGGTAGCACTGGCAAGTCTTTTCTGCCCTGGGGCAAGCTCTTTATCCACTACAGAAACAGCAGCGAGCCGCTGGCTCTGCCACGAGCCTCCTACTCAGCAAGAGAGAGCAGAGGGGAAAACAACCTTCAGTGCAGCACCAGGGCTAAATGTAACCCACAGAGACAGGGGATGGAGCCCGGGAAGGATGGGATCCAGTTGGGATCCAGCAGGGAGCGGAGCAGGACAGTGCAGCCAACGTCCGTCTGCGGTGCCCAGGTGGCCAAACCCCCACCCTGAGATGGTGCTGAGAGACAAAACACAACCAGTGGGATCCTGTGGGCTGAACAGACTGGAGGCAGCAGCTTTCCAAGTGGGTTGGACTGGTCCCAAACCAGCTCAGGGCTCCAAGTGCCGGCTCATTCCATCACGCTTGGACCCAAGAGAAGAGGTGATGGACCCTGAGCCGTGGGGCCAGCAGACAGCCGCAGCCCCGCCGCGACGAGGAGGCTCGGATGCAAAGAGAACAAGGAATCAGCTCTTGATGAAGAGATTTGGTCGGAGCCTGAGCACTCCCTGCTCTGGGGAAACCAGCTGGAAGCAGCTGCTTAATGGGCCCTCAGCTCCCTTTAGCCTCCGGTACAACCTGAGCTACGGGGCCCCTCCGCGATGCTCTAATGGGGAGGATGCGGTTGCACCCCATTACGGCTGAGCCCTGGGTTCAATTAGCTGAGTGCTCGGGGAGGGGAGGGCAAGGAGAGCTTTGCTGGAGAGCTCGGGATGGAAACCAGTAGGTTAGTGGTGCTGATGGGCTGGGAGCTCCACAGAAAGCAGCTCTGAGGGGGGGAATAAAGGGGTGGGGGTGTCTTCTCCAGGGCAGCCTGAGAGGTGGCTTCTGTGCAGGTCAGGAAGAGAGAGGACTTGGAGCCCCCAGTCAGCCCCCCTGAGTGGGGATGCTGTGGTGGGAGGAAGGGAAACCAGTTGTATTGATCTTTCGAGGTCCCTTCCAGTCCCTAATGACTCTATGATTAGTGGTGCTGGTGGGCTGGGAGCTCCACAGAAAGCAGCTCTAAGGGGGGGTGAAGGGGTGGGGTGTGTCTTCTAAGTATGAAACAGCAGCCTGAGAGGTGGCTTCTGTGCAGGTCAGGGAGAGAGAGGACTTGGAGCTCCCAGTCAGCCCCCTTGAGTAGGCACCCAGGGGATGCTGTGGTGGGAGAGAGGGGAAACCAGTGGTGTCAGCGATCCCGACCGGCTGGGATCTCCACAGAAAGCAGCTCTAAGGGAGAAATAAAGGGGTAGGGGAGTGTCTTCTGAGTAAGAAACAGCAGCCTGAGGGGCATCTTTGTGCCTCTGTGCCGGTCAGGGCTGAGTTTACAGCGAGAGAGGACTTGGAGCTCCCAGTCAGACCCCTCGAGCGGGTAGCCAGGGGATGCTGTGGTGGGATGGATGGCGGCACCGAGGGAGGGCTCAGACCACCACCCCTCCCCTAAAAGACACCCCTGCCGGCCAAATCCGAGTCAGAGCAGCCTAGTGCTTGGAGCAAACGAGTGATCAGGAGAGAGAGAGAGAGAAGGTTCAAGTCAGAGGAACCCTCAGTGCCAAGGGGAGACGGTGGGAAGCAGCAGTGCGATCAGACAGCTCTGGATGCCAAAGGCACCGGCACCGACCTCTCTTTCCATAAAGAATCAGCCAGAACCCACGTGGCAGCAGCCACCTCAGCCAGCAGCTGCTGCTCACGGGGAGGGAGCGATGCCCACCGTGCCCCAGCACCTCAAGAGGACGTTGCCCTCGCAAAGCAGGGTGCTGGGCTTGCTCCGTCCCACCAGCTCCAGCCGCCCCCGATCCTCTCCCCAGGCTGGGGAAGTCTGTTGGGTTGGTTTTAATCCCATTTAGCACCAAGACGTCTGAGGTTTAGAGTCTGGAAGCGGTTCCAGGAGGGAACTCTGCTGGGTTCTGGAGCTGCCAGAGGGAAGCGGGTGGGCGCCTCCTCCCTTCTCTCCACCCTCACACCGAAGGCATCTTCCGAGCAGCGATTTGCCAAACCCCACAGACCAACCCCCCCATCACCACCAAAAAACCCCCAATGAACTGAGCTGGGGGGTTTTTCCCCTCTGGCCCCAAGCTTTCCCCACGCCGGGCCCCAACGCTGGTGGCAGCAGCAAAGGGATGGAGCAGCAGCGCTTCTGCATGCGGGGACGGCGATAGCTCTGTGCATCCCACAGTGATGGGGCTGGGGTCCCCCAGCAGCCTCCATCACAGAGGCAAAGGTGCCCCCCCGTCCTTTAGTCTCGATGATAACGGCAGGAGGACCCCCCCAGTTACAGAAACCACGAGCTCGGGCTGCCAGCAGCAAGCAGCCACCATCCGGCTCCTTTGCCCCCCCCATCACGGTCCCCTGCCCCTCAGTCTCTGTTTAGGGGGGGGGGTGCCCTCTGCCACCCCTGTCCCAGATCCCACAGTGTGTGAGAAGCAGGAGAGGAAAGGAGAGAGACGGGTCCGGACCAGGGAACAGTTCTGGAATCTCGAGTCCAGTTGTGGGCTCTCAGCTCCAGAAGGACCCAGAGCTGCTGGAGAGAGCCCAGGGCAGAGCCACAGGGGTGGTGGAGGGAGGGGAGCATCTCCCTGATGAGGAAAGGCTGAGGGAGATGGGAGAAAAGGAGCCTGAGGGGTGACCCCATGGGTGTTGATCAGTATGGGAAGGGTGGGTGTCAGGAGGCTGGAGCCAGGCTCTGCTCAGGGGCACCCAGTGACAGGACAA
>JAOXOE010000862.1:2575056-2592837 GCA_028565055.1 Phoeniculus purpureus | reverse complement strand
TGGAAGGGACCTCCAAAGATCATCCAGTCCAATCCCCCTGCCAGAGCAGGACCACCTAGACCAAGTCACACAGGAACATGGCCAGGAGGGTTCTAAACGTCTCCAGAGAAGGAGACTCCACAAACGCCCCTGGGCAGCCCCTGCCAGGGCTCTGCCACCCTCACCGGGAAGAAGGTCCTTGTCATCTTGACAGGGAATCTCTCATCTTCCTGCTGCGGCAGAGGGACTGGACAGAATGATCTTTGGAGGTCCCTTCCAAGCCCTAGTGACTGGATCCAGGGGATCCTGCTGGGGCAGGGTAATGGGACTGGATGATCTCTTGAGGTCCCTTCCAACCCCCAACGAGTGGATCTAGGGGTCGTGCTCTGGCAGGGGGTTGGGCTGGGTGGTCTTCTGAGGTCCCTTCCAACCCCTAAGGTGCTGTGACTCTGTGAAGGAGCAGATGGGCTCAATGGCTCCAAGAGATGAAGGCAAAGCTCCTTTTGCAGCAAGCGCAGGCGATGCTCCTGACAGACAGAACACACTGAGCTCAGGTCTCATCACGGGCTCTTTCAAGGAAGCGGAGATGCAGTTATTGCTCCTCAGATGAGTTCACCCCGCGGCAGCTCTGTCTGCCAGTCAGCAGCTCCTGCACATTCAATCACTCAGCCGCCCGCGCTCGGCATCCGGTGCTCGAAAAGCTGCCGCTCCTTTCAGACACTAAAACGGAGCAGAAAAAGCTCCTCTGCGGCACCTGACAGGACGGGGAGAACAAGTGGGATGACTGACAGATCCTGAAGGATGGCAAGAGGAAGGATCGAGGTTGTGACCAAGTCTCTGCCAGCTGTCAGCATCACAGAGCGTTAGGGATGGGAAGGGACCTCCAAAGATCGCCCAGTGCCACCCCCCTGCCACAGCAGGACCCCCTAGATCCAGTCATTAGGGACTGGAAAGGACCTCCAAAGATCACCCAGTGCCACCCCCCTGCCACAGCAGGACCCCCTAGACCCAGCGGCACAGGAAGCCTCGTCAGAAGAACTGCTGTTAATTCCTGTGCTCCCTAGAGATGCTGCGACATCCAAACCCAGCTAGGGGTGAGGGGAGACGCTGCTGAATCGAGGAGAGGTTCCAAACCCGAGGCACAATGAAGTTAATGACTGCCTCTTCCAGCAGCCATAAACTTACGTAACGAGGTTCTGTATTTCCCAGCCCACTGAAGGGGGACTTTGTGTTTCTAGGTCAATGACAACCAAGTCCTCCTGGTAGTCCTGAAACGTTGGGAAGGCTCAACAGAGCACGGGGAAGCACGGACTGCTGCTGTGGCAGGGGATTGGCCTGGGTGATCCTTCGGGGTCCCTTCCAGTCCCTGATGCTCTGGGATTCTGTGAGTAAATGAACTGCTGGAATCCTCAGCAATAGAGCAGTTCTCCCGAACGCTGGGGTTTGCTGTGCCCCAGTTGTCTGTAGCTGAAGGAGGATATGAAGCATCCTATAAACAAAATGCCTGGTCTGGTTCTCGGGCTCAGATGGGGAGGACATGGCAGGTGACTGGTACTGGAAGCTTGCAGGAGGAGAAATGCTGTCAGAGCTCATTACTCCACTGTCTAAGAACCAGTTGCTCTGTGTTCTCTTCAGAAACAACTGCTCTAGACACACAACGGAAGAACTGCTGAGCATCCGACAAGCTGCCTGCTGCTGCTGGCTTCTCCCAGAGCAGCAGACTACCAGAAAGTCAGGGTCAGGCAGAAGAACAGCAGCTACACCGGCCACAAACCATGGTCTGGTGTCAGCAACAGCAAGTGTTGGACCAACCAAGTGATGCTTCAAGCAGGAGGAAGAGAAGAGATTAAAAATTATCACCTAGAGCTCAACCTGTGAATCACAGAATCACAGAGCATTAGGGGTTGGAAGGGACCTCCAAAGATCATCTAGTCCAGTCCTCCTGCCACAGCAGGGTCACCTACATCCAGCCGCACTCAAACATCCAGGTGGGTTTGAAATGTCTCCAGAGGAGGAGGCTCCACAATCCCCCTGGGCAGCCCCTGCCAGGGCTCTGGCACCCTCATTGGCAAGAAAAGGTCCTTCTCACACTGATGTGGAACCTCCTCTGCTTCAGCTCACACCCACTGCCCCTTGTCCTGTCACTGGGTGCCCCTGAGCAGAGCCTGGCTCCATCCTCCTGACAACCACCCTTCACACATTGATCAACATCCACGGGGTCACCTCTCAGGCTCCTTTTTTCCCAGCTCCAGATCCCCAGCCTCCTCAGCCTTTCCTCAGCAGGGAGATGCTCCCCTCCCTCCATCATCCCTGTGGCTACGCGCTGGGCTCTCTCCAGTAGCTCTGCCCAGGGTCGGGGTTGAGTCCTCATCCCTGGATATGTTGAAAAGTCATTGAAATGTGGTGTTGGGGGATCTGGTTTAAGGGTGACCTTGTAGATTAGGGTTGATGGTTGGACTCAACGATCCTGAGGGGCTTTTCCAACCTGAATGACTCTGTAATAACGCTGAGAGGGCTCATTAGTCCCACAGAGCCCCCGTACAGGAACCACAAGTGCAGTGGAATAAGAGCTGTACCTGGGATCTCTGGGGCTGGGCTGATAGCTCAGTGCATGGAAACGGGACAACACGCAGCAGCACGAAACACAAGGCCAAGGACTAACAAGTAGTTTCTAGAGTCCCCGCAGTAAATGAGCTCCCTGGCTGGAACAATAAACACACCAACAAGCAAACCCGATAGCCGCCAGCGCTGGGGCGGCAGAACACTGATGCAGCCGGATGCAAAGCAAAGCTGTCCTCAAGGACAGGCGGGTGCAGAAGAGTGCTCCAGCAGGAGCTCCCCGCACCGCGCTCTGCAATTACAGCTGGGCACACGAGAGACTGCAGCGTGCGGAACAGCAGAGACAGGCCTCGAAGACAATTAAGGGAAAGAAAGGTGATCAGGTGGCTGGAGAGCTGGAACTGGGAAAGGGTGAGAGAACTGGGGCGTTCCAGCCCCAAGGCGGCTCTAGGAACAGCTTACTGGGGTTGTGCATTACTTGAAGGGGGCCGATAGGGAGGATCCTTCCAGCATCGGGGAGATGCTCCCCTCCCTCCGTCATCTCTGTGGCTCTGCACTGGACTCTCTCCAGCAGCTCCGTGTCCTTCTTCCATGTTAACGCAACCCAGAAATGCTGATTAAACTAGTAACCACCGCTGGCACGAGAACAAATGGGTGTAAACTGGTCCCTACTAAATTCTTCCTGAGAAAGTGGCTTCTAGGCAAGATTCTCGCTGCTCAGGAAAGGCTGAGGGAGCTGGGGCTCTTGAGCTGGGAAAAAAGGAGCCTGAGGGTGACCCCATGAACGTTGATCAATGTGGGAAGGGTGGGTGTCAGGAGGATGGAGCCAGGCTCTGCTCAGGGGCACCCAGTGACAGGACAAGGGGCAGTGGGTGTGAGCTGGAGCAGAGGAGGTTCCCCATCAATGTGAGAAGGACCTTGTTGGCAGTGAGGGTGCCAGAGCCGTGGCAGGGGCTGCCCAGGGGTGCTGTGGAATCTCCTTGTCTGGAGACGTTTCAAACCCTCCTGGCCATGTTCTTGTGCGACTGGATCTAGGGGATCTGCTGTGGCAGGAGGATGGGACTGGATGATCTTTTGAGGTCACTTCCAACCCCTGATGTTCTGTGACCCCGTGAATCCCTCCCTGCCCTGCCACGTATGTAAATGCACGTGAGCAGCACCCCAGCATAGAGTTCTCCGTGCTGTAACACGGGCTGGCTCGGCATCTGGTGGTTAATCTATTAGAACATTTGGCTGTCTTCACCCACAGTTGGGGGACCAATTAAAAGTGCAGAAAAGCTGTTAGAAGTTTCTCAGGTAATTGGGGAGGGCACACTGCTACGGGCCATCTGTTCTGCTGTCGACTGACTACAGCCAAGAAACCAGGTGCTTTGTGCTGTACTTGGGGTTCTGCACTGCATTAACGCTGCCCAGGGGTGGGGCTGGGTGCGTTTGTGAGGGCCGGTGTCAGTTCTGCAGTCCCCAACATCAGGAGGACACAGAGCTCCTGGACGGTGTCCACAGGAGAGTCACTCCAGTGATCAGAGGGCTGGAGCACCTCCCCAATGAGGACAGGCTGAGCAGGTTGGGGTTGTTCAGCCTGGAGCAGAGGAGGCTCCCAGGTGCCCTTTGAGCAGCTTTCCAGTCTCTGAAGGGGGTACAAGAGAGCTGGGGAAGGGCTTTTGACAGGGCTGGTAGCAAGAGGACAAGGGGAAAGGGTTCCAGCCTTGAAGGTTAGACAAGAGGAACCAGTTCCTTGCTGTGAGGGTGCTGAGATGCTGGAAGAGGTTGGCCCCAGGCAGCTGTGGCTGCCCCATCGCTGGCAGTGCTGAAGGGCAGGTTGGCTGGGGCCCTGAGGGACCTGCTGTAGGGTAGGTGTCCCTGCCTGTGCAGAGGGTTTGGAACTGGGTGGTCTTCAAGGTCTCTTCCAACCCTGGCCACTGTGTGGTTCACTAGCCTAGCTGGTTCAGTGTGATTTGCTGGGTAGGAGGTCCCGTTTCAGTGCCGTCAACTCTCCTGAACACCATCCCAGCAGAACGCCTGCTGCTCTCCTCTTGCTCCCATTCCTCCACCACCTGCTTGTTCTCCCTTTCCAGCGGAGATCCGGCTTTGCCGTAGAGCCAGCGGTTCCAGCCAGCCAGGAATCGCTGACAGTTCATGCATTTTGAATGCAGCCGGCAGAGCCGGGGAGCTCCGAGCCTCCCGCAGAGCATACGCTGCGATGTGAGGAGAACTGCCTGGTTGGCTCCTCTGTGACAGCTGCGCGCCCCCAAGGCAACTTCGAACCTGTCGGGCTGCTGCTCCGCAAATTAACTGTGAATTGATTGAGATTCTGCTCCGCTGCCAGCCAGAGCACGGAACCACGGGACTGCTCCTGTGCCACTGGATCTGGGGGGTCCTGCTGAGGCAGGGGGATGGGACTGGGTGGTCTCTCGAGGTCCCTTCCTATCCCTAATGACTGGATCTAGGGGATCCTGCGGGGGATGGGGAAGGGACTGGGTGATCTGTGGAGGTCCCTTCCAGTCCCTCATGTCCTGTGATCCCTGGCACCCACCAAGGCTGATGGCTTCCTGTCAGTTTGGGGGATGGTGATTGAAATCTCCAAGTAGCTAAAAATAGTGTTTGGAGACGGCTGCAGGCACTTAGGCTCAAAACAACCCACCCACGTTCAGCCAAAGTTAGTTATCAGAGCCTGAGTAGTTACCTTTGGCTCCCTTGAGCGCCAGCGGAGAGTAACAGGAATTCCCACCATGCAGGTGTTTTTCTTCACTCAGGGAGGGAGGGCAGCTCTGATCCTCATTTGGGGTGAGATGACTCACCCAGGAGCCCACACTCTTCATCACTATGAACAGCTCAACCTTGACTTTTACCCCCCCACGACGTGAACTTTTCCCTCCCCAGAGTGTTTCCATGGCCAGCAGCTGGTGAACTCGGCGTTTTCAGGGTATGAGCAGCTGACTCTGGAGATGCTCCTCTCTGCTGAGGAGGAAGGGCACAGGCTTTCCGACAGTGGAAGTAGAAGTGCAGCCACTGGGACCATGAGGCTGCGGCTGTGCACGGTACCCACTGCAGCAAACACGACTGACGCTGTCACTGGCTTTGATCATCCCCTGTGCAGGAGATGTGGAGACTTCAGGGTGTTATCCTTTTATTAGCAGCATCTCTCTTATGGTTTATGGGGACAGGCTGAGAGAGCTGGGGTTGTTCAGCCTGGAGATAAGAAGGCTCCAGGGGGACAAGCTTGAAGCCCTTCCCTCTGCTTCTGTTGCTGATGACCTGTGAGAAGAGCCCAGCACCAGCATCTCTTTCAGATAGTCGTAGAGAGCGATGGGGTCTCCCCTCAGCCTCCTCTGCCTCAAACTGAACAGCCCCAACTGTCTCCATCTCTCCTCATCAGACTGATTCTCCAGGCCCTGGTTTCCTGAGCCCTCTCCCGAGCCAGCCCAGCAGAAGTCTCTCTGTCTCAGCAGAGCACGTCTCCTAAAGCGCTGTAGGCTGGGTTAAGCCCAAGCAGTTAGGATCTATCAAGCAGTGAAAATTGCCAACGGCCCTTCTTGCCCTGTTACCAATGAGATCTGAACCTCCAAATCACTGCAAAATAGCTGCTACTCAGGCTGTGCCTGGGCTGGAGTACTCTGAGTTAGTGTGAAAATTGCCTTCCTCGGCAGGGAGCCCTGACGGTCTGCAGAGCTGCGCTGGACGGCACCTGCGCGTGAGCTTGCGGTGGGAAACCCACCCCGAGCTACAACGCTGGGCGAGAGTGCTCCCCGCAGCGCCGGTCAGCTGCGTGAGCCCACACAGAGGCGGCCGTCCACTCCTCGTGCTGTGACCGGGTGAACAGAGCAGCCTCTTTTACCCCAGAAACTTGGGTGAGCCCCTTCCTTCCACCGTTTGCAGCTCCCTACTGACTCCGGAAAAACTGCCTGTTGAAGATAGAGTCAGGAACCTACCCCTCCCTCGGGCTCCTCACCCCTCTCTATCACTACCCCTTCTGTTGTGTGATTCTGTGATTAAGAGGTTCATACATTAAGAAGTGAGCTCTGCGTATTCAAGGCACATGGATCCGGGGGTTTTTTAATAAGACCTGTCACGGTGTGATTTTCAGCCTGTAAAGAACTGCTTTGGAAGAGACGATTCTGCGCAGTTTGCCTGCCCTCACTTTATGTCTCCAGAGGCACCGAATCCCAGCACGTGAGGGAATGGAAGGGACCCCAACAGACCATCCAGCCCCATCCCCCCTGCCCCAGCGGGATCCCCCAGATCCAGTCGCACAGGAACATGGCCAGGAGGTTTGAAACGTCTCCCGAGAAGGAGACTCCGCAGCCCCCCTCCCTTGTTCTTGTGAATCCTCTAGCCTACAGAATAAAGGCCACTTAGAATTTCATTGAGGCAACTCGAGCAATTTCCTTATAAAAACCTGGGCGAAAAGCGGAGCATTAAAAGGACAATTAAAGGTGACAAAGAAGCTCTTCCGTGAGAGCACGGCTCTTGAACTCTAACTTCAGAGAGGCACCGGGAAAATGTTACCGCAGGGCATTTCTAACTTAATTCGCCCGGCGGCCTTTGGAGGTGGCTCCTGGCTCCCTGGGCACGTGTGCAGGGGAGAAACAGCACCGTCCTTGCCTTCCCCGCGCGGTAGTTGTGGTCATGGACACTGACCGACCACCCGGCCGCCGAGCTTCCCCTCTGCATCGCTAAGTGTGACCCGGCTGCAGCTGTTCACCCACCGTGCCCTGGCCACCCCAAGCCCCCTGTTGTCATCGAAGTCTGGCCCCGCTCTGCTGGCAGGGCACATCCTCCTCCACACTGCTCTGAGGTACCACCACATTGTTGGCCACACTTGTACCTTGTAAGGTTAAGCTGCTGAGGTGATTCCTCTCACCCCCACACCAGCTTGTAAAGGGTAGTGATCTGGATACTGGTCTGTTCCTTTCCCAGGCCATGGGAGGAACAGCTGCACTCACAGCCAAAGCTCCAGGTGGACCTTCTGCTCTCGCAGGTGTCTGTCCTTCACCTAGAGGCACCTCAGCTGCCGAGCACTGACTGCACCAATCGCTGCTGTCTGAAGAGCTCACAGAGACAGAGGCTGATGCTGATGTGCACCAAAACCATTGCAGTGTTAACAAAACCTTCTCAGCAGGTCAGCTGTGACCTCATTAATGTTGATCAATATGTGAAGGGTGGGTGTCAGAGGATGGAGCCAGGCTCTGCTCAGGGGCACCCACTGATAGGACAAGGGGCAGCGGGTGTGAGCTGGAGCAGAGGAGGTTCCACATCAGTGTGAGAAGGACCTTCTTCATGGTGAGGCTGCCAGAGCCCTGGCAGGGGCTTCCCAGTGGGGGTTGTGGAGTCTCCTTCTCTGGAGATGTTTCAAACCCTTCTGGCCATGTTCCTGTGTGACTGGATCTGGGGGATCCTGCTGTGGCCAGGGGATTGTACTGGACGATCCCTTCCAATCCTCAGTGTTCTGGGATTCTGTTGTTCCTGGGTGCAGGACCGGCACGTTTGGGGTTGTTTACAATTTGTCTACAAGGGACTTGGAGAGCTGAGTATTGTGAAGACAGATAATGTGATCCAAGTTACAGTTTCAGTCCTGCTGTTATCTCTGAATTGTGTAAGTCGGAAGAGCCCTCCAAGATCATCTAATCTAACCATCGCCTCAACCCCACCCTGCCCGCTAAACCCTGTTCCCTGGGGCCACAGCTACTCGCTGAACACGGGGTTTTTGCTCTGACAGAGGCTTTTCTGAGTGACTGCCCCATCAATGCCTGTCACAAGTAAATAGTACAGGAACACTTGTTTCCCTGGGCTGGTTCTGATAGTTCCCTGATGCTCAACTTCCCAGCTACTTGCTGCTTTACTGACACTGACCTAAGATTTTGGGGTTTGTTTTTAACAGCGGTGGAAAGGACACAAGAAAGGAAGCTGGAAGAAGAACTCTTAGGAGCAGCGAGAGAGGGCGAAACGGGGAAGCTGACTGTCTTGGTAAGAACTGAAGTGCTTGTGCCTCTCAAGTCTTTGGTCACTGTGGTTCTGTGAATAGATACTTCAGAAAGCAAACCTGTAGCAGACTGCCTGCACTCAGTGCCTGGGACAGCTCTATCACAGAACCACAGAACATCAAGATTCATCTAGGACCGAAATAGTGACCAAGATCAGGTAGAGCAGGGCCTGAGAATCCTGATGTAGTTCACCCTGTCTCTGCTTACTGCTGAGAGGTTGGTTACAGGTCCCTTCCAATTCAGACTCGATTCTGTGAAAGAGGCTGGCTGCAGAATTTGCTCTGAATTTATCCCTGCCTGGGCTGATTTTCAAGCTGTGCCTGGCAGCCTTCTGTGGAGAAGAGTCGATTTTGGCTGCTGTGTCAGACAGGGCCATTCTAACAATCTAAAGGCAGCTGCAGCCTGGGGAGCTCTCTCTGACCCTGTACAACTGAGCAGGGTAGATCTTCCCATGTAGAAGTGGAAGGGGCTGCTTCAAGCAAGAAAACCCTATGAAGTTCCTTGTTCTAGCTGAACATCCACTTGCTTGACCATTGTAGTCCTGTACCACTCACAGCCCTCACTGAGTGCCCTCTCTGCTACCAGAACTGCACTGAAGTGTTCTGACTGTTGCAGTCCTGCCCTACCCACAGCCCTCAGTGAGTGTCCGTT
Organism: Phoeniculus purpureus; assembly: GCA_028565055.1. NCBI lineage: Eukaryota > Metazoa > Chordata > Aves > Bucerotiformes > Phoeniculidae > Phoeniculus > Phoeniculus purpureus. Next base: position 2,583,667 of record JAOXOE010000862.1, on the reverse strand, counting down.
GCTGCCAGAGCTGCTCTGAAGGGTCCCAGTTAGGAACAGCTCACTTTGAAAAGAATGAACGTGGCGGCATCTGGAGAGGGAGGAAACCCTTCAAGTAAGGAAACTGTCGGCGTTGCTTTTGCAGCTGAACAAGCCCAAAGCCCCTGACATCAACTGCACGGACCAGCTGGGGAACACGCCACTGCACTGCGCAGCCTACCGAGCCCACAAGCACTGCGCGCTGAAGCTGCTGAAGAGCGGAGCCGATCCGAAAAGAAGAAACAAGAACGGTGAGGTCCAAGGGAGGTGGCTTCAGGAGCTGTGTTACTGTGCGGTGATCAGGGACAGATCTTGCGGAGCTTTATGCAGAGCCCTTAGCTGCTGGCTGGCTGAGCCGTGGAGTGTTTGAGGAGAGACTGAGACACCTGCGACTGTTCAGCTTGGAGAGGAGAAGGTTACGAGGGGACTTAATCCCTGTCTGTAAATCCATGAGGGCTGGGGGTCAAGAAGAAACAGACAATCTCTTTTCCCTTGCGCCCTGGGATAGGGCAAGGTGCAATGGGTGCCAGCAGGAGCACAGGGAGTTCCACCTCAGCATGAGGAAGAACCTCGTTACTGTGAGGGTGACAGAGCACTGGAAGGGGCTGTCCAGGGAAGGTGTGGAGTCTCAAGACCTGTCTGGATGGGTTCCTGTGTGACCTGCCCTAGGTTCTATGATCCTGCTTGAGCAGGGGGCTGGACTCGATGACCCCTGGAGGTCCCTTCCAACCCTGTGGTGACTCCGTGTCTCTGTAATGTGCCTGGCTTTTACTTTCTTGGTGCTGAACAGCAACCACAGCTAACAACAACCCCAAAAAAACTCTGTAGCGTTGAAGACGTGGCCCAGAGTGACTCTGGAGAAGGTTTCTAACACAGGAGAATTTCCCACAGATGAGCTGTGTATTTGTCAGCTGATTTGGAGAGGCCTCTCTCTAGATGTCTCTGCATGGCCCCACGTAGTTGAAGAGCTAAAAACAAACAAGTGAGAGCAAAGGGCTTTCTGTGGCCATTGCTGAGATGTAGTGTTGAGGGATCTGGTTTAGGGGTGAATGTGTAGAGTGGGGTTGATGGTTGGACTCGATGATCCCAGGGGTCTTTCCCAACCTGAATGATTCTGTGATTGTGTCTTGCTCACTGAACAGATCAGACACCTCTTGACCTGGCCCAAGGTGCAGAAATGAAACTGATCCTGGGAGGTAAAGCTGGAAAGGTAGGAACTTGTGTCTCCATTTAAAATGCAAAGGCTGCCTGGTTGAAGCTGTTCCTTCACAAGCTTTTATTCCTCTGTAGGTTATCAACAAACCCCTGTGGCGCTACGAAGGTTTCCTGTGGAAGGTATGTCCTAGCTCCTCCTCTAGAACGGCTTAGAGGATCCCAAAGGCTGTCAGTGTGTCCTTTCTGCTGCCTAGGTGATGGCTGATGAAGGAGGAAACTCTTTGCTGGAACATACATTGAATTACTGGGCTGGGGAAGGGACTGGAGGGAAAGGCTGATGGGGAAGAGGCTGAGGGAGCTGGGGGTGTTGAGCCTGGAGGAGATTCAGGGGGGACCTTCTCCCTCTCTCCAGCTCCCTGAAAGGAGGTTGTAGTCAGGTGGGGGTCAGGCTCTTCTCCCAGGCGACCAGCACCAGGATGAGAGGGCAGGGTCTGAAGCTGCCAGAGGGAGGGTTAGGGTGGATGTCAGGAAGCCCTTCCTCATGGAAAGGGGGATCAGAGCCTGCACCGGACTGGCCAGGGCAGTGGTGGAGTCCCCATCCCTGGAGGTGCTGAAGGGCAGCCTGGCTGTGGCCCTTAGTGCCCTGGTGTGGCTGCTGGGGTGATGTCAGGTGCTGGTCTGGGCTGGCTGAGCTCCGAGGTCTTCTCCAGCCTCAATCATCCTGTGAAGAGCCACCAGCTCTTCAGATTGGCAGGATTCACCAGCCAGAGACATCTCCAACCTGTGACTTCTAACACCATCAGTACCTAGCACCGGGGTGCTGACGCAGAGCCCGAGGGGGGGGTAACTCCACTCCCATTGTGTCTCTCTGCAGAAGTCCATCCGCTGCTGGGTGTGAAGGGAGATGGTAAATCCAAGAAGAAGCAAGCAGGCAGGCCTAAAGGATCAAAAGGTAAAGACAAAGATTCTCCATTTAAACCGAAACTCTACAAAGGGGACAGAGGTGCTTTACCTCTGGAAGGAGCAGCGAAGGGTAAAGTGCAGGCGGAGCTGGGACAGCCTTTGACAGGTAAGGAACCCAGCGGGAGCGCCGTTGCCTTGCTTGGTGGCCTTGCTTTGTACAGACCCTCCTTTTCACGTAGCCGTAGCGGCTTGTTGTCCCGACCGGCTCTAGCTCGCTGCCTGCTGAGCTGCTGTCAAGGACAGGCAAAGCTTTAATGCAGACTTGCAGTGGAAGGGCTCTCGGTGTGTGCTGTTGCCTGCAGCAACAGGGGTGGGTGTCAGTTAAGAGCAGGTAGGGTCAGTAACAGACTGAGCCCTGTTTCACGAGCAGAAACCCCTTTAACTTGTGCTCGGTTCTCACCCAGACACTGGGGTCTGGCTCTGGTGGGTCAGTTCGGAGGGGGAAATTGTGAACAGGGAAGGATTGTGAAGCTGAAGTCAGCCTTGTGTCCCTCAACCTGTTACAGCACCAGTGATGGAGAACAAAGCTCTTGTTGGTGCTGGAGGATCGGTGGTGGTCTGTTTGAACCAACCCTGAGATAAATTCAGCAGCTGAGTTTTCTCTCCTGTATTCTCTATTCCCCACTGCGGAGCAGCCAGAGCTGAACTGCAGCTGCTCTAAATGAAGGGAGGTTTTAGTGGGGGGACTTGTGTCCTCTTCTGGATATTTGGTTGCTTGATGCAGGGCAGCTCCTGCTGTCCCCTCTGGCAGGTCCTGACTTCCCAGAGAGGCTGTTTCCCATAGAATCATTAGGGATTGGAAGGGATCTCAAAAGATCACCCAGTTCAGTCCCCCTGCCACAGCAGGATCCCCTAGATCCAGTCATTAGGGATTGGAAGGGACCTCCAAAGATCACCCAGCCCCATCCCCCTGCCACAGCAGGATCCCCTAGATCCAGTCACTGGGGATCGGAAGGGACCTCCAAAGATCACCCAGTCCCATCCCCTGCCACGGCAGGATCCCCTAGACCAAGTCACACATCTTTCTCATTTGCTGCTTCAGCTCCTCACGTGGGAAAAGCTTGTCTGAGAGGATCAGAGGAAGTTAGTGTCTGGATTAAGTGATGTGGGCTCAGTTTTATTTTAGAGATCTCAGTTTCCAAGGCCCAGTGGAGTCAAGTTTTGCTTTTCCTTGAGGTCAGCAGCTGCTGCTGTGGGTTTTAGACTGTCTGGAGTGATTTTATTCCTTCCCTCACTGCTGGTCCTGTGCTGCCCTCCTGCTCGGCTCCTGCTCTGTTGCTTGTTCTAGCCCTGAGAATCTCTCTTTGCAGAAAGAGGGAACAGGGTCAGACAAGTCTCTGTGGTGGTGGGAGCAGTGGTGGCTGCTCCCTCAGCTCCCACATGATCCTTTCACACTGCACCATGTACCATCCAGGCTCTAAACTGACAGCCAGGAGTAGCCTTGGCCCTGGTTTGTGGCCTGGGAGGTGCTGGTTAGCTTCTGGAGCCACACTTCCCAGCCAGAGGGCTAGTGGCTTTTGACTTCCCAAGTCATGAAGGGGCTGTTGTGAAGGGTGATAGTGAAGAGCAACCTGGATCCTGTGGCTCCTCAGGGGTCCCTGCCAGCATCTGTTCCACATCCCCCACCCCCCCCCACCTCTCTTGTGCTGCCTGGGATGGGTGAGGCCGGTTTGAAGACCAAACACACAGCCCTGTTAATTTCATTAGCAGCCCTGTTGACTGTTCTTCTATCCCACTAACTAACATGCAGAAAGGATGTGAAGGAGAGAGGATCATGCACTGGGAACTTGGCAGTGTGGCTTCTACCATCAGCTTCCTTCACCTTTGCCTTCAAAGAGCCAGAGCTGGGTACTTCCAGCGCTTCCAAGCTGCAGCAGCTGCTTGAACTGAAGAGAAGCAGGTTCCTAACAGCAGCTGCCTGCAGCTTTGCTGAGGGGTTGGTGTCGCTCTGCTACCAGCTCCTCTTGCTGATTTGCTCTACGTTTGCAGAGCTCAGGATGTGTTTTTCCTGCAGCTGGAGACCACTGCTGGGAAAACAAGACCTGTGTAGGAAGCAGCAGTCTGGACAGGCTCCTTCCTTGTTCCCTTACCCTTGCAGATCTCTACTTGGAAGGGTTTTGGGGTGGTTTTGCTGTAACAAGCTCATGCTGCAGGTCTTGAACGGGCTCTGAGAGGTGGCTGCTGAAGCCTGGATGTGCCCAAGCACGGACAGCTTTGGGGTTGGGACACTACAACAGAGAGATTCCCTTTTCTTAGGAGCTAATGGGTTTCCACCTGAGTTCTCTCCCTCATCTGCTGAAGATGGAAGGTTCCTAAAGCTTAGTCCTCATTGCCTGTAACCACTTAGAAGGTTTTTCCATGGTGCTGTTGTGCAGCTTCACTGAGGGGTTGGCAAATGATCGTTGAAGGGCTCCTGCCTCTCATGAGAACCCAGTCCTGGGCTTCCCTCTGCGGCACTGGTGGCTTTAGAGGCACCAGCAGATGCCCAGAGCAGACTCAGTAGTCACTGTTGGAACTGTGTGGGTCACGTGTGAGGAGAGAGAACAGTCTGTCCACTGAAACTGTCACTGGGCTCTTTCCCAACCCACAGCCCATGGTGTTCCTGCCCACCTGCTCTGCTTGTGGCTCCTACTCAACACTCCTGGTCTGGGCAGCCTCAGGGCTGCCAGTGTTAGCCCTGTGCCGACACTCCCTGGCATCGTGGAGCTGTTGTGCATGAAGCAGTTAACTCTGCCAGCTCCTGAAGTAACTCATCTGATGCGAAAAGCCACCTAAAAGCTCTTCTCTGAGAGCAGCTGCTCTGTCCTAATGTGGAGCCTCTCTGCGGGCTGTGCAAGCAGCACCTGGAGCCTGCTGTGAGTGTCTCTGCGTGGCTCTGGCAAGCTGATGCCATGGAACTGGGGGTCCAAACGAGCAGGAGCAGCTCTGTTTGGTAGCTTTAGACTAAGATCTTAAGGCAGCCTGCCTCGACCCAAACTGAGGGGGGGAGCTCTGTGGTCTCAGTTGCTCTCTGGGATTGATCAGGTTGGGCACCAGGTGAGTTCACTTCCAGCTTTGTGGGGGGAAAAGCTCAGAGCTCTGTAGCTGCCTCATCCACAGCTGCGCTGGTGACCCCAGAGTGGAGAGCAGATGTTCTGGGGATCCTGACTTGTCCCAGGGAGGGTCTTACTGGCTCTTTGTGAAAAGAGGAGCTTTGGCCAGCAGATGCTGCTCTTCTCAAATGGAGAAGCTGCTGCTCTCTGCTTTCTGTAAGGCCTATCTGAGCCCAGTTACTGATGTCCCCCTGTCTCTGATCTCTTCAGCAGGTGGGGCCATCTCAGAACTGTTATGAAGACTCTCTTCTCTCAAAGACCTTCCTCTCTTCTTTCCTCTACTGGCACTGTAACATGGGAACTAGACGAGAGGCTCGGTCAGAGTGGACTGACTCTCGCAGCAGACTGATTGCTCATGGATTTCAGGGAGTGACTTTTGTAAGAGATGAATCTGGAAGAGGAAACAGCCTTCGCCCCTCGTGAGCTGCCTCTTCTTCATCGGACGCTGTAAGATGCTGACTCTCAGGCCGTGTGCTTGGCAAGGAGACTGACTGGACTGTCTGTGTGCTGTCACCTACCGCTGGCTCGACGCGGAGCTGCTGCCCGACGCTCTGCTGCTCCGGAGCTGCCCAGCCCTTTGCTTTTAGATGTCTCTTGGTTTTACTTCCCGGATTGAAGAGATCCCAACGGGTCAGTTACTCCCGATGCCCTCTGCATCCTGCAAACCTCCTTCTCTTTGCTGTTAGTTTCACTCCAAGTCCTTCGGTGCCAGCCCCCACCTCCGTACAGCTGCTCCAACTCACCCAGCAAAACGCTGCTGCTGGTTGTGTGCTGGAGTCTCCAGTGAACAGAGACCTTGTGTGGGGCGCCAGGGGGCCCTCTGCCTTCTGCAAGGGATCAGCCTCCACATCGGGAGTGTCTTAGATGTGAGGATTGGCTGCTGATGGGAGGAGGAGTTCTAGATAAAACACAAGTCCTTCTGCTTCCTTCACACTGTGGTGGCGGTTTCTTTCCCTCTTGCAGGTGCTTTTGTTGTCGTCTTGCTGTGAGATGCCCTTCAGTGACAACTGGCTCCCCCCTTAGCTGGTGGGTGCTGGCAAGAACCAGCACCAGGACCTCTCTGAACTGACCCAGTGGGTTTTCAGGGCTGTTCTGTTTTCAGGGTTGGTTGTTTTCCCTCTGCTTGCAGATCAAGAGGGAAGAAAGATGACTGTTACTGCTCATCCCCAGCCCTTTAACCTCCTGTACCTTAATGATGGTTGTGAGGGTTTCCTTGTGGGAGAGACCCACAGCCTGACACCTCTGTGCTCCACCTGCTAGAAGAAAGGTTTTGTTCCTGATGCCCCTCCTTCTGTAGACCTTCAGATTTCCTCTGTGGTCGCTGTCCCCCCTCCAGATGTGATGGTTGAGGCGATCATGACACCTTTAAATTGACTCAAAAACCAAGAGGAGTCATGACCAAGAGCTACGTTAACCCTGTCAGAACCACACTGAGTGGTTGAGCAGACGTTTGAGATCTCAAAGTCCTTTTCTAAAGCTGATGCTCTCATTCCATGAGGACCCTCTCATGTCACAGAACCTATTCCCAAGGGTGAGTTCCCTCTGTTCCTGCTTTCCCCGCCTCACCTCAGACCCACCCTCGAGTGCTGTGACTTGACCCCCCCTCCCAGGCTTTAACTGATGCACAGGCGGAGGCTCTGCCAGGCTGGTTTAAAGCCTCAAGGTTTGCCGCAGACTCCAGCCCCCATCTCTCTTCCAGCTCCTCTGTGCCGTGCATGTGGCCTCGGGCTGGCTCCTTCAGCTCTCGCTCTGTTTCCTTCGGGGCGGCGGTGGGTTTGTACAGTGTCTGGTAGGTGCTGGTCGGCAGCAGGACGCGGTGGTGATGTTAGTTTTGTGTCTGTAAATAAAGAGGTCTGTTTTTATTTCCTAGAGGCAACGGGTCCCTCCCAGCTGTCTTGGCTGCTCTGTACAACCGGGGTGGGGGTTGGCAGTGCTGATGCTCGGGGAGCCTGTGAATCCTCTCCCACAGCTGCTGCTCTGGTGGTGGTTGGGGGTCTTAGTGTGGTGGTTGGTTGCTGCTTGCTTCAAGAGGGAGGAGTAAGGGGTTGCTCTAATCAAAGCAACCGGATCTAGGGGATCCTGCTGTGGCAGGAGGATTGGACTGGGTGATCTTCGGAGGTCCCTTCTGATCCCTGATGTTCTGTGATTCTGTGAAAGCCCCAAGTACCAGAGTGCCGGGGCCAAAGGGTAGCTGCACACTGTGCTGGGTGCTCCTGCAGGGAAGAAGGAGCCTCCTTCAGCAGCCTCTGCTGTAGTAAGTTGTGGAGGAAGGGGAACAGGGTGTTCACACCCAGGTCTCTGCAGTCTGCTGTTGCTCAGTGCTGTCTGGGGGCGATCTCACTCTTCATTTCAGACTCAGGGAAGGTTCTGTGTTCTTCCCTTGGAGTTTGGGCCACGTTCTGGCTGGGGCAGCCAGCCTGTGACATCAGCCCCGCTCCCATGGGAACATGGGCACACGGGCACGTGGGAGATGTTGCTGAGCTCTGAGCAAGATGGATCTCACCAGCGGCAAAAGCCTCTCCAGGCTGCCTGGGGTTTCGGTGCCATCAGACTGTCTGGAGGTTGTTTGTGGTTTTGGGAATTTGGGGGGAGCTCTGGGGATGTGGGAAGGGAGCTGTGGAGCTGCTGTGTGAGGAACGAGGGTTTCCTTGTGCTCAGCAGCAGTGTTTTGAGGGCTCTAGTGACGATTCCTCCTATTGCTTTGTGGTTTGATGGGGAAATCAAACTGGAGTGATGCTGCTTTGTGCTGGGAACTCATCCACAGCAGTGTGAAACCTTACAGAGACGGGAGGGCTTAGTCCTTTCTAAGTTGTCAGATCCTAATAGGTCCCAATTACTGGCTGGTTTAAACTCTGCTCCCTTGGCGCAAGGAGCAGGACCTGGAAGGCTGAGTGATGCTCAGTGAGCTATAACCAGGGCAGTGCAGAGTCTGGCAGCTGGGCAAGGACAACCCCGGGGACCAGGGTAGGGGGGAGGACCTGGGGGTGCTGCTGGCCAGCAGAGTGGCCAGGAGCCGGCAGTGCCGCCCTCTTGTGGACAAGAGGGGTAACGACATCCTGGGGGGGATCAGAACGGGGCTGGTTAGGAGATGGAGAGAGGTTCTCCTGCCCCTCTGCTCTGCCCTGGGGAGACCACAGCTGGGATCTTGGGTCCGGTGTTGGGCCCCTCAGCTCCAGAAGGACAGAGAGCTGCTGGAGAGAGCCCAGTGCAGAGCCACAGGGGTGATGGAGGGAGGGGAGCATCTCCCTGATGAGCAAAGGCTGAGGGAGCTGGGAAAAAGGAGCCTGAGGGGTGACCCCAATGGGTGCTGATCAGTATGGGAAGGGTGGGTGTGAGGAGGATGGAGCCAGGCTCTGCTCAGGGGCACCCAGTGACAGGACAAG